>CAXITT010000273.1:770427-790141 GCA_964033795.1 Lymnaea stagnalis
GGGGGGAAGGGGGGGGGTAGGTGGTGTTGGTTCGAGAATTTCAGGTCATTATTAGAAATGTTATCGCCACTCGCTGCGGCATCCTCCTGTCTACGGAAATCATCATTAGTGAATGGGAAGCATACCTACATGTCTATGAGCATTACTTCCATGCTTCCTTGGGGTGGTGGTTTTTTAGATGACAGTTATGGGGGTGGGGGTGGGGGTGAGAAATTATGTCACGTGGTACGCCGGTATGTCCAAAACCCGTTCATTGGTAGATCTTGGGCCTAATTGCAGGAGAAAAATGTCGATTTTTTTTTTTTTAATTTTAACAGAAAATGTTCCAGCTTTCAAAATTAATTCAGTCGTAACATTCCACAGAAATGTCTCTCACGTCAAGTCTTCAAGTAAGTTTTAGACATGTTTTAGACATGTTTTAGACATGTTTTAGACATGTTTTAGACATGTTTTAGACATGTTTTAGATATGTTTAGACTCCCCCCCCAATACTGGCATCCGCACCAATACAAAATATAAATTTACAGACACACTATTTAAATACGTAATGTCAATTTACAGGCACACTATTCCAATACTAAATGTCAATTTATAGATATTATTCAAATACAAAATGTCAATTTACTGACACACTATTCTAATACTAAATGTCAATTTACAGATATTATTCAAATGCGAAAGTTCAATTTACAGACACACTATGAACTCAAACAGGAAATGGTAGGAATTTTAGAAAAAACAGAGATTAAAGACACCAAAGTGTTGTTTTCAGAAAATACAGATAGAAACCAAAATAGTAAGGAATACAGATAACAAAAAAAAAACAAAAAACAAAAAGAAAGACTGGGGAGCCGAACCCAACACAACACCCCCACCCCCATCGTCATTAGTCAAGAATAGTTCCTACGGCATTCTGGTGAACTCTCCAGTCTACGAAAGTGATGACAAGTGAAATTGATCTCGTGACTTCGGGGCTGGATAGAGTAGCAGAGAGTCGTCTCGTGACGCACATTGACAAGTCTGTTGTTGTCACCAGGTGGACGACCGCGCCCCACTTGTGGTCACCCACGAAACAACACTTCCGGTGTTTCGCCATTGGCCTGTCAACCTACATGGGTCTCTGGAGCCAGCCAGGCGAGCGGTTGGTTGTGGTCAAAAGACGCGGCTGCATTAACTCCCTTCCTGTGTCTTTGATGGGTACCCTGCTGTAGGAAATGTGTCTTGACGGTGTGGCCACATCGAGGCCGTCACAGGTCGGGGCGGGAGACACTGTTTTAGAGATGGAAGGAAGCGGCTCATCACGTGACATCAAAGTGGTTCAGAAGGCATGAGTGGGCGCATCTATAAATGATTGGCACTAGGTGGGGGCAGCTCACTAGAACTAGTGGATTGGAGGTACCAAGTGAGGCATTTCACTAGAATTAGTTGAATTGGTGATACCAAAGCAGGTGAGGCAGTTCACTAGAACTAGTTGGACTGGTGGTAACATGGCAGGAGCGACAGCTCACTAGAGCTAGTTTTATTGGTGGTATGAGGTTGATACAGCTCACTAGAAATCGTGGTTGATTGGTGGTACCAGGTAAGACAGTTCACTAAAACTAGTTTGATTGGTGATACCAGGGGAGACAGTTCACTAGAACTAGTTTGATTGTTGGTACCAGGTGAACCAGCTCACTAGAACTAGTTTGATTGGTGGTACCAGATGAGACAGCTCACTAGAACTAGTTGGATTGGTGGTACCAGGTGAGACAGTTCATTAGAACTCGTGGTTGATTGGTGGTACCAGGTTTACTAAAACTAGTTGGATTGGTGGTATTAGGTGAAAAAGCTCCCTAGAGCTAATTTGATTGGTGGTATCAGGTGAGACAGTTCACTAGAACTAGTTTGATTGGTGGTACCAGGTGAACCAGTTCATTAGAACTAGTTTGATTAGTGGTATGAGGTGAGATAACTCACTAGAACTAGTTGGATTGGTGGTACCAGGTGAGACAGTTCACTAGAACTAGTTTGATTGGTGGTACCAGGTGAGACAGTTCACTAGATCAAATTTGATTGGTTGTACCAGGTGAGACAGTTCACTAAAACTAGTGGTTGATTGGGGGTACCAGGTGAGACAGCTCACTAGAACTAGTTTGATTGGTGGTACCAGGTGAGACAGTTCACTTGAACTAGTTTGATTGGTGGTACCAGGTGAGACAGTTAACTAGAACTAGTTTGATTGGGGGTACCAGGTGAGACAGCTCACTAGAACTAGTTTGATTGGTGGTACCAGGTGAGAAAGTTCACTAAAACTAGTTTGATTGGTGGTACCAGGTGAGACAGTTCACTATAACTAGTTTGATTGGTGGTACCAGGTGAGACAGTTCACTAGAACTAGTTTGATTGGTGGTACCAGGTGAGACAGTTCACTGGAACTAGTGGTTGATTGGTGGTACCAGGTGAGACAGCTCACTAGAACTAGTTTATTTGTTGTACCAGGTGAGACAGTTCACTAGAACTAGTTTGATTGGCGGTACCAGTTGAGACATTTCACTAGAACTAGTTTGATTGGTGGTACCAGGTGAGACAGCTCACTAGAACTAGTTTGATTGGTGGTACCAGGTGAGACAGTTCACTAGAACTAGTTTGATTGTTAGTACCAGGTGAGACAGTTCACTAAAACTAGTTTGATTGGTGGTACCAGGTGAGACAGTTCACTAGAACTAGTTTGATTGGTGGTACCAGGTGAGACAGCTCACTAGAACTAGTTTGATTGGTGGTACCAGGTGAGACAGTTCACTAAAACTAGTGGTTGATTGGGGGTACCAGGTGAGACAGCTCACTAGAACTAGTTTGATTGGTGGTACCAGGTGAGACAGTTCACTAGAACTAGCTTGATTGGTGGTAACAGGTGAGACAGCTCACTAGAACTAGTTGGATTGGTGGTACCAGGTGAGACAGTTCACTAGAACTAGCTTGATTGGTGGTACCAGGTTTACTAGAACTAGTTGGGTTGGTGGTATGAGGTGAGATAACTCACTAGAACTCGTGGTTGATTGGTGGTACCAGGTAAGACAGTTCACTAGAACTCGTTGTTGATTGGTGGTACCAGGTGAGACAGTTCACTAGAACTAGTGGTTGATTGGTGGTACCAGGTGAGACAGTTCACTAGAACTAGTTTGATTGGTGGTACCAGGTGAGACAGCTCACTAGAACTAGTTTGATTGGTGGTACCAGGTAAGACAGTTCACTAGAACAAGTTTGATTGGTGGTACCAGGTGAGACAGCTCACTAGAACTAGTGGTTGATTGGTGGTACCAGGTGAGACAGTTCACTAGAACTATTTTGATTGGTGGTACCAGATGAGACAGTTCACAAGAACTAGTTTGATTGGTGGTACCAGGTGAGACAGTTCACTAGAAATAGTGGTGTATTGGTGGTACCAGGTGAGACAGTTCACTAGAACTAGTTTGATTGGTGGTACAAGATGAGAAAGTTCACTAGAACTAGTTTGATTGGGGGTACCAGGTGAGACAGCTCACTAGAACTAGTTTGATTGGTGGTACCAGGTGAGAAAGTTCACTAAAACTAGTTTGATTGGTGGTACCAGGTGAGACAGCTCACTAGAACTAGTTTGATTGGTGGTACCTGGTAAGACAGTTCACTAGAACTAGTTTGATTGGTGTTACCAGGTGAGACAGCTCACTATAACTAGTTTGATTGGTGGTACCAGGTGAGACAGTTCACTAGAACTAGTTTGATTGGTGGTACCAAGTGAGACAGTTCACTAGAACTAGTTTGATTGGTGGTACAGGTGAGACAGCTCACTAGAACTAGTTGGATTGGTGGTACCAGGTGAGACATTTCACTAGAACTAGTTTGATTTGTGGTTCAGGTGAGACAGTTCACTAGAACTAGTTTGATTGGTGCTACCAGGTGAGACAGCTCTCTAGAACTTGTTTGATTGTGGTACCAGGTGAGACAGTTCACTAGAACTAGTTTGATTGGTGTTACCAGGTGAGACTGTTCACTAGAACTAGTTTGATTGGTGGTTCCAGGTGAGACAGTTCACTAGAACTAGTTTGATTGGTGGTACCAGTTGAGACAGCTCACTAGAACTAGTTTTATTGGTGGTACCAGGTGAGACAGTTCACTAGAACTAGTTTGATTGGTGGTACCAGATGAGACAGCTCACTAGAACTAGTTTGATTGGTGGTACCAGGTGAGACAGTTCACTAGAATTAGTTTGATTGGTGGTACCAGGTTAGACAGTTCACTAGAACTAGTTTGATTGGTGGTACCAGGTGAGACAGCTCACTAAAACTAGTTTGATTGGTGGTACCAGGTGAGACAGTTCACTAAAACTAGTTTGATTGGTGGTACCAGGTGAGACAGTTCACTAAAACTAGTTTGATTGGTGGTACCAGGTGAGACAGCTCACTAGAACTAGTTTGATTGGTGGTACCAGGTGAGACAGTTCACTAAAACTATTTTAATTGGTGGTACCAGGTGAGACAGCTCACTAGAACTAGTTTGATTGGTGGTACCAGGTAAGACAGTTCACTAGAACTAGTTTGATTGGTGGTACCAGGTGAGACAGCTCACTAGAACTAGTTTGATTGGTGGTACCAGGTAAGACAGTTCACTAGAACTAGTTTGATTGGTGGTGCCAGATGAGACAGCTCACTAGAACTAGTTTGATTGGTGGTACCAGGTGAGACAGTTCACTAAAACTAGTTTGATTGGTGGTACCAGGTGAGACAGCTCACTAGAACTAGTTTGATTGGTGGTACCAGGTAAGACAGTTCACTAGAACTAGTTTGATTGGTGGTACCAGGTGAGACAGCTCACTAGAACTAGTTTGATTGGTGGTACCAGGTGAGACAGTTCACTAAAACTAGTTTGATTGGTGGTACCAGGTCAGACAGCTCACTAAAACTAGTTTGATTGGTGGTACCAGGTGAGACAGCTCACTAGAACTAGTGGTTGATTGGCGGTACCAGGTGCTGTTTCGTCCATCACAATGTTAATTCCCAAAACCAAGTAACCCCTATACATAGCTTCTTTTTCACTACTGGGAACACGTGGCAGCTGACAAAAGCTCGCAGGCGTTCAAGGTACAGACTATTCGAGACAATCATTACTGTACACACACGATAAGAGACAATCATTACTGTACACACAAGATAAGAGACAATCATTACTGTACACACAAGATAAGAGACAATCATTACTGTACACACAAGATAAGAGACAATCATTACTGTACACACAAGATAAGAGACAATCATTACTGTACACACAAGATAAGAGACAATCATTACTGTACACACAAGATAAGAGACAATCATTACTGTACACACAAGATAAGAGACAATCATTACTGTACACACAAGATAAGATGCTAGTGATAATGTGAACATGTTCTCCTTAATGTTGACTTATCTTCTTTATCATGACAATGGCTCGGGTACTAAACACATACACAGGCTCATAAGCACACATATTATATGCGTATAGACACACAGAACACAAACACACACAAACATACATATAAATATAGGCCTACGCTTAATTACACACATCTACGCAGGCATAAAAACACAGCGGTGAACATGTACGGACATACATTACTCACAAACACACACATCTATTATAAAATTATGCCCCATCGTGACTCTCACGTGAAGACTTTCTTGTGCACTCAATTTTTAAGATATTTAAGGGAGATCTCATTTTAACTCCTTTAGATTAACTTTGCCTTCGTTCCTATGTTGTTTTTATTTCTGTCTGGGTGTGAGGCAAACTATTCGGACGGCTCATTGACCCACTTCCAGTCAACCTATGGAGCTGAAACTTGGCACACAGACACGTTGAAAATGCCAACACATGCTTTCAAATTGTAACAACCCCCCCCCCTCCTTAACCCCTAACCACCAAAAATCAATTTTGCTGTTTTTCAAGTGGAATTAAGGAAATCTGAGAGTAAAAGATAATAATTGATGGAGTCCATTCAAGTTGTGTAAATAAAATCTAAGAACAAGGTAAGCTCAACTTGATTCAATGGACAGGACAAAAGATTTGGACGGTTCTGCTTAGAGCCTTCATCAGCAGGCAAACACATAAACTAAAGTATGACAAGTAATCTGAGGTCAGCCATCGCCCCAAATTAAAATTCCCGATAACTGCGCTCAATGAGATTCTTTTTTTTTTTAAATATCGCCCGTGCGTTTGGTGCGTAATAGTTTCTTTTGTTTATCTGAAATCGTTGGGGAAATAAATCTGTGGTGTGAACGTGGGTTGGTCATTAGTCATTAGTATATTTACTACGTGGGTTGGTCATTAGTCATTAGTATATTTACTAGGTGGGTTGGTCATTAATCATTAGTATATTTACTACGTGGGTTGGTCATTAGTCATTAGTATATTTACTAGGTGGGTTGGTCATTAATCATTAGTATATTTACTACGTGGGTTGGTCATTAGTCATTAGTATATTTACTAGGTGGGTTGGTCATTAGTCATTAGTATATTTACTACGTGGGTTGGTCATTAGTCATTAGTATATTTACTACATGGGTTGGTCATTAGTCATTAGTATATTTACTACGTGGGTTGGTCATTAGTCATTAGTATATTTACTACGTGGTTTGGTCATTAGTCATTAGTATATTTACTACGTGGGTTGGTCATTAGTCATAAGTATATTTACTACGTGGGTTGGTCATTAGTCATTAGTATATTTACTACGTGGGTTGGTCATTAGTCATTAGTATATTTACTAGGTGGGTTGGTCATTAGTCATTAGTATATTTACTAGGTGGGTTGGTCATTAATCATTAGTATATTTACTAGGTGGGTTGGTCATTAGTCATTAGTATATTTACTAGGTGGGTTGGTCATTAGTCATTAGTATATTTACTACGTGGGTTGGTCATTAGTCATTAGTATATTTACTACGTGGGTTGGTCATTAGTCAATAGTATATTTACTACATGGGTTGGTCATTAGTCATTAGTATATTTACTACGTTGATTGGTCATTAGTCATTAGTATATTTACTACGTGGGTTGGTCATTAGTCATTAGTATATTTACTACGTGGGTTGGTCATTAGTCATTAGTATATTTACTACGTGGGTTGGTCATTAGTCATTAGTATATTTACTACGTGGGTTGGTCATTAGTCATTAGTATATTTACTACGTGGGTTGGTCATTAGTCATTAGTATATTTACTACGTGGGTTGGTCATTAGTCATTAGTATATTTACTACATGGTTTGGTCATTAGTCATTAGTATATTTACTACGTGGGTTGGTCATTAGTCATTAGTATATTTACTACGTGGGTTGGTCATTAGTCATTAGTATATTTACTACGTGGGTTGGTCAGTTGTCATTAGTATATTTACTACGTGGGTTGGTCATTAGTCATTAGTATATTTACTACATGGGTTGGTCATTAGTCATTAGTATATTTACTACGTGGTTTGGTCATTAGTCATTAGTATATTTACTACGTGGGTTGGTCATTAGTCATTAGTATATTTACTAGGTGGGTTGGTCATTAGTCATTAGTATATTTACTACGTGGGTTGGTCATTAGTCATTAGTATATTTACTACGTGGGTTGGTCATTAGTCATTAGTATATTTACTACCTGGGTTGGTCATTAGTCATTAGTATATTTATTACGTGGGTTGGTCATTAGACATTACTATATTTACTACGTGGGTTGGTCATTAGTCATTAGTATATTTACTACGTGGGCTGGTCATTAGTCATTAGTATATTTACTACGTGGGTTGGTCATTAGTCATTAGTATATTTACTACTTGGGTTGGTCATTAGTATATTTACTACGTTGGTTGGTCATTAGTCATTAGTATATTTACTACGTGGGTTGGTCATTAGTCATTAGTATATTTACTACGTGGGTTGGTCATTAGTCATTAGTATATTTACTACGTGGGTTGGTCATTAGTCATTAGTATCTTTCCTATCCAATAAAATGATAAGAAATGCAGATCAAGGATGCATATGAAAAACGTTGGTTTTATGGTTGGTTTATTATTTATTTTGTGAGAAAATTGTGAAAGTTTGTGTAAAGAATAAATCCAGTGTCTAGCACCTGACCTGGCTACTACATGAATGGGTCTAGCATCTGGCTGGTACATGAAATGGTCTAACATCTAGCTGCTGCATGCATTGGTCTAGCATCTGGCTACTACATGAAGGTGTCTAGCATCTAGCTGATGCATGAATTGGTCTAGCATCTGGCTACTACATGAAGGTGTCTAGCATCTAGCTGATGCATGAATTGGTCTAGCATCTGGCTACTACGTGAAGTGGTCTAGCATCTGGCTACTACGTGAAGTGGTCTAGCATCTGGCTACTACGTGAAGTGGTCTAGCATCTGGCTACTACGTGAAGTGGTCTAGCATCTGGCTACTACGTGAAGTGGTCTAGCATCTGGCTACTACGTGAAGTGGTCTAGCATCTGGCTACTACGTGAAGTGGTGACACTTTGGTTTGAGATTATTGTGGGCAGCGTAGCTCTAAGTATGATGAGTACAATGTGTACATGTGTACAGTAACACGAATGTACACAATAACATAATTTTGTACAAACTATTTTGATCACTGCACCTCTGTAATATAAGTGGCATCAACCCTCCAATCCATCCATCCATCCAATGCATCCATCCATCCTTCCCTCCATTCAATCCATCCATCCATCCATCCACCTACCCACCAAACCATCCATGTATCCATAATAGATATAGGTGACTTTTCATGCTCACCAAACACAGTCCACGCTGAATGATGCCGGGTAAAAAAAAAGGAATAATTTAAAAAGTGAAATTTAATCTAATCCACTCGTGTGGTAAACTGTTGACACGTGACACATCGCGTGCCTTTAGGGCAGCGATTCTCAACCTGTGGATTGCTAGCCCTTGGGGGGGGGGGGGTCGTCAAACGACCCCTTACGCAGTGGTCGCCTAAGACCATCGGAAAACATATTTATGAAGAAGCAACAGAAATAATTGGATGGTTGGGGGGTCACCACAACACGAGGAACTGTATTAAAGGGTCGCGGCATTAGGATGGTTGAGAACCACTGCTTTAGGGGCAATTGAATTAAGTGTTCAGGCGACAACAAACAGTCCTGGCGAAAAATGTCCGGTAATTTGAGAAGACAAACCAGAGTTTTTACGACCTCTCTCTCTTTCTCTCAGTGTTTGCACTTCAAAGTAGATTTTTGTCAAAACCTATTTTGATCTCTCGGTATCTCATGTCGCCGTCTTGAAATGTCGCTTCACTTTCTCTTGACGTGTCGTTGTGCCATTGAAGACATTTTTTGGTTTCACCAGACATAAAGGACGTTGGAACGACATAGTTTTAACATACTGACGTAAGGATGACAGAGTACCCAGACGTATGGTGTATGTGGCGTGGCGAGATGTGTATCATTGTGACAACACACACAGAACAACGGTGTTGGTTGCTTGCTTGATTGCTCGGTTTGTTATTATTGATGTTATACAAGTCACAAAAGGGTTTGATCGGTTTTCAAAATATCTTGTACTCGGATGCAGTTTTTTTACACCGGGTCAAGGTATTTGATCCAGGTATTTTAACAATATAGTCCGTGAGTCCAAGTCAACTTCTCATTGTCATATGCAGGGTTTTTAACACTAGACTACACCCTACCTGCAGGCTTTTTAACAGTCCTACGCCTTATCTGCCTGCCTTTAAACAAATAGTCCTACAGACAGTCCTACACCATATCTGCCAGCCTTTAAACAAATACTCCTTCAGACAGTCCTACACCTTATCTGCCAGCCTTTAAACAAATAGTCCTACAGACAGTCCTACACCTTATCTGCCTGCCTTTAAACAAATACTCCTTCAGACAGTCCTACACCTTATCTGCCAGCCTTTAAACAAATAGTCCTTCAGACAGTCCTACACCTTATCTGCCAGCCTTTAAACAAATAGTCCTACAGACAGTCCTACACCTTATCTGCCTGCCTTTAAACAAATAGTCCTAAAGACAGTCCTACACCTTATCTGCCAGCCTTTAAACAAATAGTCCTTCAGACAGTCCTACACCTTATCTGCCAGCCTTTAAACAAATAGTCCTTCAGACAGTCCTACACCTTATCTGCCAGCCTTTAAACAAATAGTCCTTCAGACAGTCCTACACCTTATCTGCCAGCCTTTAAACAAATAGTCCTTCAGACAGTCCTACACCTTATCTGCCAGCCTTTAAACAAATAGTCCTTCAGACAGTTTTACAGAATACCCTTGGAACTTTATGGATTAATAAAATATTTCCCCCCTCCCTTTTTAATTTTCTTTTTACCTGAGTTCATATGTCACGCATGACATACTTAAAATAAAAAAAATCAGACTCAGTATACTATTATTATAAAACTTGGAGTTTGTGGGGAAGGGGGGGGTTTCAAACAGGAAGCAGGACACAACAGAAGCAAATTATATTTGGGACATTACTTTGAAGAGCAGTAGTCCTAGTACTGACGAAATATATATGGGACATTACTTTGAAGAGCAGTAGTCCTAGTACTGACAAAATAATATGGGACATTACTTTGAAGAGCAGTAGTCCCAGAACTGACAGAATATATATGGGAAATTACTTTGAAGAGCAGTTGTCCTAGTACTGACACAATATATATGGGAGATAAAGTTGAAGACAGTAGTCCTAGTGCTGAAAATATATATATATGGGACATAAAGTTGAAGACAGTAGTCCTAGTACTGAAAAAATATATATGGGAGAAAAAGTTGAAGACAGTAGTCCTAGTACTGAAAAAATATATATATGGGACATAAAGTTGAAGACAGTAGTCCTAGTACTGAAAAAATATATATGGGAGATTAAGTTGAAGACAGTAGTCCTAGTGCTTAAAAATATATATATGGGACATAAAGTTGAAGACAGTAGTCCTACTACTGAAAAAATATATATGGGAGATTAAATTGAAGACAGTAGTCTTAGTCCTGACACAATATATATGGGAGGTAAGTTGAAGACAGTAGTCCTAGTCCTGACACAATATATATGGGAGATAAGTTGAAGACAGTAGTCCTAGTCCTGACACAATATATATGGGAGATAAGTTGAAGACAGTAGTCCTAGTACTGACACAATATATATGGGAGATAAAGTTGAAGACAGTAGTCCTAGTACTGAAAAAATATATATGGGAGACAAAGTTGAAGACAGTAGTCCTAGTCCTGACACAATATATATGGGAGATAAAGTTGAAGACAGTAGTCCTAGTACTGACACAATATATATGGGAGATAAAGTTGAAGACAGTAGTCCTAGTACTGACACAATATATATGGGAGATAAAGTTGAAGACAGTAGTCCTAGTCCTGATACAATTTATATGGGAGATAAGTTGAAGACAGTAGTCCTAGTACTGACACAATATATATGGGAGATAAAGTTGAAGACAGTAGTCCTAGTACTGACACAATATATATGGGAGACAAAGTTGAAGACAGTAGTCCTAGTCCTGGCACAATATATATGGGAGATAAAGTTGAAGACAGTAGTCCTAGTACTGACACAATATATATGGGAGATAAAGTTGAAGACGGAAGTCCTAGTACTGACACAATATATATGGGAGATAAGTTGAAGACAGTAGTCCTAGTACTGACACAATATATATGGGAGATAAAGTTGAAGACAGTAGTCCTAGTCCTGACACAATATATATGGGAGATAAGTTGAAGACAGTAGTCCTAGTACTGACACAATATATATGGGAGATAAAGTTGAAGACAGTAGACCTAGTCCTGACACAATATATATGGGAGACAAAGTTGAAGACAGTAGTCCTAGTCCTGACACAGTATATATGGGAGATAAAGTTGAAGACAGTTGTCCTAGTCCTGACACAATATATATGGGAGATAAAGTTGAAGACAGTAGGCCTAGTACTGACACAATATATATGGGAGATAAAGTTGAAGACAGTAGTCCTAGTACTGACACAATATATATGGGAGATAAGTTGAAGACAGTAGTCCTAGTACTGACACAATATATATGGGAGATAAAGTTGAAGACAGTAGTCCTAGTCCTGCCACAATATATATGGGAGATAAGTTTAAGACAGTAGTCCTAGTACTGACAGAATATATATGGGAGATAAAGTTGAAGACAGTAGTCCTAGTACTGACACAATTTATATGGGAGATAAAGTTGAAGACAGTAGTCCTAGTCCTGACACAATATATATGGGAGATAAGTTGAAGACAGTAGTCCTAGTACTGACTTAATATATATGGGAGATAAAGTTGAAGACAGTAGTCCTAGTACTGACACAATATATATGGGAGATAAAGTTGAAGACAGTAGTCCTAGTACTGACACAATATATATGGGAGATAAGTTGAAGACAGTAGTCCTAGTACTGACACAATATATATGGGAGATAAGTTGAAGACAGTAGTCCTAGTCCTGACACAATATATATGGGAGATAAGTTGAAGACAGTAGTCCTAGTCCTGAGAAAATATATATGGGAGACAAAGTTGAAGATAGTAGTCCTAGTACTGAAAAAATATATATGGGAGACAAAGTTGAAGACAGTAGTCCTAGTCCTGACACAATATATATGGGAGATAAAGTTGAAGACAGTAGTCCTAGTACTGACACAATATATATGGGAGATAAAGTTGAAAACAGTAGTCCTAGTACTGACACAATATATATGGAAGATAAGTTGAAGACAGTAGTCCTAGTACTGACACAATATATATGGGAGGTAAGTTGAAGACAGTAGTCCTAGTACTGACAGAATATATATGGGAGATAAAGTTGAAGACAGTAGTCCTAGTACTGAAAAAATATATATGGGAGACAAAGTTGAAGACAGTAGTCCTAGTCCTGACACAATATATATGGGAGATAAAGTTGAAGACAGTTGTCCTAGTCCTGACACAATATATATGGGAGATAAAGTTGAAGACAGTAGTCCTAGTCCTGACACAATATATATGGGAGATAAAGTTGAAGACAGTTGTCCTAGTCCTGACACAATATATATGGGAGATAAAGTTGAAGACAGTAGTCCTAGTACTGACACAATATATATGGGAGATAAAGTTGAAGACAGTAGTCCTAGTACTGACACAATATATATGGGAGATAAGTTGAAGACAGTAGTCCTAGTACTGACACAATATATATGGGAGATAAAGTTGAAGACAGTAGTCCTAGTCCTGCCACAATATATATGGGAGATAAGTTGAAGACAGTAGTCCTAGTACTGACAGAATATATATGGGAGATAAAGTTGAAGACAGTAGTCCTAATACTGACACAATATATATGGGAGATAAAGTTGAAGACAGTAGTCCTAGTACTGACAAACTACTGAAGGGCGGTGACGTTAAATGAGACGCTCTATGTCATAGTACGTCATCTCCTCTGTGACGTTGACTTAGACGAAAAGTGACATGATGACTACGTCATCTCGAGGACGTTGAGAATAACGTGTAGGGGTCTGCAAATGAAGGGATCTGACCAAATGGGGTTAGCCAGTAAAGGTATATGACCGAAAAAATTCAGCAAATGAAGGGATCTGGCAAAAAAGGGTCATCAAATGAAGGAATCGACAAAAAAAATTGTTTAACATTTGAAAGAGCGTCAGGTCTCATGGTTCTATTGACCACGACATTATACTGTTGGTGTCTGATGTGTTTGCTAAAGGGGTGGTCAGTCTGACCAAGGCTGTTGGTGTCTGATGTGTTTGCTAAAGGGGTGGTCAGTCTGACCAAACCTGTTGGTGTCTGATGTGTTTGTTTAAGGGGTGGTCAGTCTGACCAAACCTGTTGGTGTTTGATGTGTTTGCTAAAGAGGTGGTCAGTCTTACCAAGGCTGTTGTTGTCTGATGTGTTTGCTGAAGGAGTGGTGAGTCTGACCAAGACTGTTGGTGGTTCTCCACACCGTACCCCCCAGACCCGGCGCTCACACCTGCGACGGGAGTTCCCCGCTAACCCCAGGGCCAACAACCCGGGTGTCAGAGGTCACGGAAACCACGCCCCCTCGCTCGGTCCACGGCAAATCGTGCTATCTGATCTTGTCTCTTCCCCACACTCACCCTACCCCACGTGACACCCAGCCTACACCACGTGACACCCACCCTACCGCACGTGACACCCACCCTACACCATCACACACCACGTGTCACCACCCTCCACCACTACACACCACCCTACATCACTATACACCACGTGACACCATCCTACACCGTCTCGATTCGCACACGATACACCACCTCCACTCAGACACATCACAAAATTCCCATCCATTACATGGCTGTGTAGTAGCTCTCTGTTCATCTTACATCTCAAGATAAGCGTGGAGGCCTGTGTCCGACACTGCTGGATTGAGAACATCCACTTGTGACCAGATATTACTTTGGGGGGGGCGGGTCGGCTTAGAATGCAGCTGCAAGTGACAACCTTGACAACTCTACCACAAAACGTCCTCTAAGCACCACTACTGTCAGTGACAGTTCAACTTAACAAACACTCTAAGCACCTCTACTGTCAGAGACAGTTCAACTTAACAAACACTCTAAGCACCTCTACTGTCAGTGACAGTTCAACTTAACAAACACTCTAAGCACCTCTACTGTCAGTGACAGTTCAACTTAACAAACAAACAACGTGTCAAGTTACACTTCGCCTTTCCTCAACTGCCTTAGAAGCATCCTAGGACTTTGATATGTTGCGTTAAGCTTCTTTGAATGTGTTATCTGCAGTATATTATGTTGAGCACGTTGGTTGCCCCGTCCTGCTACCATATCATCTGTTTTAGCAGCCAGTGACAAAAGTGCCCATTTTTTGCAGGGGCTTTAGCAGCCAGTGACAAAAGTGCCCATTTTTTGCAGGGGCTTTAGCAGCCAGTGACAAAAGTGCCCATTTTTTGCAGGGGCTTTAGCAGCCAGTGACAAAAGTGCCCATTTTTTGCAGGGGCTTTAGCAGCCAGTGACAAAAGTGCCCATTTTTTGCAGGGGCTTTAGCAGCCAGTGACAAAAGTGCCCATTTTTTGCAGGGGCTTTAGCAGCCAGTGACAAAAGTGCCCATTTTTTGCAGGGGCTTTAGCAGCCAGTGACAAAAGTGCCCATTTTTTGCAGGGGCTTTAGCAGCCAGTGACAAAAGTGCCCATTTTTTGCAGGGGCTTTAGCAGCCAGTGACAAAAGTGCCCATTTTTTGCAGGGGCTTTAGCAGCCAGTGACAAAAGTGCCCATTTTTTGCAGGGGCTTTAGCAGCCAGTGACAAAAGTGCCCATTTTTTGCAGGGGCTTTAGCAGCCAGTGACAAAAGTGCCCATTTTTTGCAGGGGCTTTAGCAGCCAGTGACAAAAGTGCCCATTTTTTGCAGGGGCTTTAGCAGCCAGTGACAAAAGTGCCCATTTTTTGCAGGGGCTTTAGCAGCCAGTGACAAAAGTGCCCATTTTTTGCAGGGGCTTTAGCAGCCAGTGACAAAAGTGCCCATTTTTTGCAGGGGCTTTAGCAGCCAGTGACAAAAGTGCCCATTTTTTGCAGGGGCTTTAGCAGCCAGTGACAAAAGTGCCCATTTTTTGCAGGGGCTTTAGCAGCCAGTGACAAAAGTGCCCATTTTTTGCAGGGGCTTTAGCAGCCAGTGACAAAAGTGCCCATTTTTTGCAGGGGCTTTAGCAGCCAGTGACAAAAGTGCCCATTTTTTGCAGGGGCTTTAGCAGCCAGTGACAAAAGTGCCCATTTTTTGCAGGGGCTTTAGCAGCCAGTGACAAAAGTGCCCATTTTTTGCAGGGGCTTTAGCAGCCAGTGACAAAAGTGCCCATTTTTTGCAGGGGCTTTAGCAGCCAGTGACAAAAGTGCCCATTTTTTGCAGGGGCTTTAGCAGCCAGTGACAAAAGTGCCCATTTTTTGCAGGGGCTTTAGCAGCCAGTGACAAAAGTGCCCATTTTTTGCAGGGGCTTTAGCAGCCAGTGACAAAAGTGCCCATTTTTTGCAGGGGCTTTAGCAGCCAGTGACAAAAGTGCCCATTTTTTGCAGGGGCTTTAGCAGCCAGTGACAAAAGTGCCCATTTTTTGCAGGGGCTTTAGCAGCCAGTGACAAAAGTGCCCATTTTTTGCAGGGGCTTTAGCAGCCAGTGACAAAAGTGCCCATTTTTTGCAGGGGCTTTAGCAGCCAGTGACAAAAGTGCCCATTTTTTGCAGGGGCTTTAGCAGCCAGTGACAAAAGTGCCCATTTTTTGCAGGGGCTTTAGCAGCCAGTGACAAAAGTGCCCATTTTTTGCAGGGGCTTTAGCAGCCAGTGACAAAAGTGCCCATTTTTTGCAGGGGCTTTAGCAGCCAGTGACAAAAGTGCCCATTTTTTGCAGGGGCTTTAGCAGCCAGTGACAAAAGTGCCCATTTTTTGCAGGGGCTTTAGCAGCCAGTGACAAAAGTGCCCATTTTTTGCAGGGGCTTTAGCAGCCAGTGACAAAAGTGCCCATTTTTTGCAGGGGCTTTAGCAGCCAGTGACAAAAGTGCCCATTTTTTGCAGGGGCTTTAGCAGCCAGTGACAAAAGTGCCCATTTTTTGCAGGGGCTTTAGCAGCCAGTGACAAAAGTGCCCATTTTTTGCAGGGGCTTTAGCAGCCAGTGACAAAAGTGCCCATTTTTTGNATTACACAACTAGTTATGTCATCACTTCTAAGCCTCTCATTACACAACTAGTCATGTCATCACTTCTAAGCCTCTCATTACACAACTAGTCATGTCATCACTTCTAAGCCTCTCATTACACAACTAGCCATGTCATCACTTCTAAGCCTCTCATTACACAACTAGTCATGTCATCACTTCTAAGCCTCTCATTACACAACTAGTAATGTCATCACTTCTAAGCCTCTCATTACACAACTAGTTATTTCATCACTTCTAAGCCTCTCATTACACAACTAGTTATGTCATCACTTCTAAGCCTCTCATTACACAACTAGTTATGTCATCACTTCTAAGCCTCTCATTACACAACTAGTCATGTCATCACTTCTAAGCCTCTCATTACACAACTAGTTATGTCATCACTTCTAAGCCTCTCAATACACAACTAGTCATGTCATCACTTCTAAGCCTCTCATTACACAACTAGTTATGTCATCACTTCTAAGCCTCTCATTACACAACTAGTCATGTCATCACTTCTAAGCCTCTCATTACACAACTAGTCATGTCATCACTTCTAAGCCTCTCATTACACAACTAGTTATGTCATCACTTCTAAGCCTCTCATTACACAACTAGTCATGTCATCACTTCTAAGCCTCTCATTACACAACTAGTTATGTCATCACTTCTAAGCCTCTCATTACACAACTAGTTATGTCATCACTTCTAAGCCTCTCATTACACAACTAGTTATGTCATCACTTCTAAGCCTCTCATTACACAACTAGTTATGTCATCACTTCTAAGCCTCTCATTACACAACTAGTTATGTCATCACTTCTAAGCCTCTCATTACACAACTAGTTATGTCATCACTTCTAAGCCTCTCATTACACAACTAGTTATGTCATCACTTCTAAGCCTCTCATTACACAACTAGTTATGTCATCACTTCTAAGCCTCTCATTACACAACTAGTTATGTCATCACTTCTAAGCCTCTCATTACACAACTAGTTATGTCATCACTTCTAAGCCTCTCATTACACAACTAGTTATGTCATCACTTCTAAGCCTCTCATTACACAACTAGTTATGTCATCACTTCTAAGCCTCTCATTACACAACTAGTTATGTCATCACTTCTAAGCCTCTCATTACACAACTAGTTATGTCATCACTTCTAAGCCTCTCATTACACAACTAGTTATGTCATCACTTCTAAGCCTCTCATTACACAACTAGTTATGTCATCACTTCTAAGCCTCTCATTACACAACTAGTTATGTCATCACTTCTAAGCCTCTCATTACACAACTAGTTATGTCATCACTTCTAAGCCTCTCATTACACAACTAGTTATGTCATCACTTCTAAGCCTCTCATTACACAACTAGTTATGTCATCACTTCTAAGCCTCTCATTACACAACTAGTTATGTCATCACTTCTAAGCCTCTCATTACACAACTAGTTCTAGCCGGCCAAACGAGGGCGGCGAAAATCGCGCGCCCTTCACACCTGGTCAAGTAAATCGACAAATCATGCCCTCAACTAACGCACAACCCCAAAGAGTGCCCCCCCCCCAACGACATACAACCCATCCCCCCCCCCCTGAATACGCCAACGCACACTCTTTTCAAGATCTATGACGTTTTGCCACCGCCATTTCGCCGCCGCCACTTCATAGAAGACGTTTCGCTGACGTCGATAAGAGAATTATTTCAAGACAAAATTGATCATTCAAATACACCAACAAGTTTGTGGAACATGTAGGAACACGCCAAAGTCTGTTAGTGAATTTTTTGTTGTTTATAGGTTGTCTGTTTGGGGGTTTTTGTTTGTAGGCTGTCTGTAAGTTGTTTGTTTGTAGGCTGTCTGTTTGTAGGTTGTTTGTTTGTGGGCTGTCTGTTTGTAGGTTGTTTGTTAGTCCCACGTCATCGCCTTAGTGATATGGACTAACGAGTCAGGACTCCGGACTCAGAGGAAGAGAGAACTAATTGAGATTCTTATCAAGTGCGTTATTTGGATGCATGGCCTGTCAAATTTTTCAGCAACCCCAAACCCGCACCCCCAAACAGACATACACACACACAGACACACACATACACACACATACACACACAGACACACACACAGACACACACAGACACACACACAGACACACACAGACACACACAGACACACACACATACACACAGACATACACACACAGACACACACACAGACACACACACAGACACACAGACAGACACACACACAGACAGACACACACAGAGACACACACACAGACACACACAGATACACACACACAGACAGACACACACACAGACAGAAACACACACACAGACAGAAACACACACACAGACAGAAACACACACACAGACAGAAACACACACACACAGACATACACACATACAGACACACATACAGACACACCGACAGACACACCGACAGACACACACACACAGACACACACAGAGACACACACACACACACAGACACACACAGACACACACAGACACACACAGACACACACAGACACACACAGACACACACAGAGACACACACACAGAGACACACGCACACAGATACACACGCACACACACACACACACCTAGCTCGATACTAAATTTTATAAAGGATTTATACGAAACAAAATAGGTTCTAGGAGTTGTCTGATGACAGTCACCATATGCAAACATAGCTCTTTCATAAATGAATCAAGGAAATAAATTGGTTATCGTTCTTGTAAAAGTCGACAAACGGTTATCGGTGGAGAAAATGATAACCGGGTTTCCGGTTATCCGGTTATCCTTTAGCACTCTTACTTTAGACTTTAGCACTCTTACTTTAGACTTTAGCACTCTTACTTTAGACTTTAGACTCAAACTTTTTCATGACACAACTTGAATGCAGTCCATCAATTCTTCTAAGTTCAAATTATCTCGGGCTAAGATTTTTGTTTAAAAAATATATATATATATATATATATATATATATTAGTTCTACCTTTTTTTTTAAAATGATGGATGGAGAAATTGCC
>CAXITT010000273.1:790357-820099 GCA_964033795.1 Lymnaea stagnalis
AAAATGGATGAGACCTTCAGCAGAGGGGGGGGGGGGAGAAGTAAGACGTGGAGTGCGCACAATGGATCTAAACAAACCCCTTGACACTGAACGGCTGGCAAGGGAAACCGCAGAGGGCAATAAATCACTCTGGCTTCAGATCAACGTCCAGACCTTTTCCTTGGAGATTACGGCACAGAGGTTCTGTTTTGATGGGGATCGAGTTGCTCTAGTTTGACAGATTGCTCTCTGCACACGTTTATGGATTTATATCAATATTTATTTGATTTATTTCATGGACACACTCATGCGTGCACACACACACACTGGAAGCCGGGAGGAACAGTGGCGTATCAGTTGGACAGAGGCGTAACAGTCTACATGGGGGAAGGGGGGCAAATTAAGTTATAATTGTAAAGTATATTGTGGATCTAGGAGGGCTCCGGCACCCCCTGGAGCCCGTTGGTGGGGTTGGGGGGGTTGGGTGGAGGAGTGTGAGATAATTTGTTGTGATGCCCTGTCATATATGATGTGATGCCCTGTCATATATGATGTGATGCCCTGTCATATTAAGTGATACCCTCTCAAGTCATGTGAAAAATGTCATATAATTGAGATATATTATACCCTTTCCCATTATGCGGTACCCTGTGATTTACCCCGCCTTATAGTGTGTCATAACCTGCTCTCTTACATTTTACCCTGTAATAATTGTTCACTCTTTCACTTTAGTAATATACCTGGTTCAATTATACTATAACCTTTACTGTGTTTTAAAACTAGGATTTTATTCGTTTTATCTTACGTCGTAAGTCGTATGGCGTGTGTCGTAAGTCGTATGGCGTGTGTCGTAAGTCGTGTGTCGTAAGTCGTATGGCGTGTGTCGTACGTCGTATGGCGTGTGTCGTAAGTCGTATGGCGTGTGTCGTAAGTCGTATGGCGTGTGTCGTATGTCGTGTGTCGTAAGTCGTATGGCGTGTGTCGTTCGTCGTATGGCGTGTGTCGTAAGTCGTATGGCGTGTGTCGTAAGTCGTATGGCGTGTGTCGTAAGTCGTGTGTCGTAAGTCGTATGGCGTGTGTCGTAAGTCGTATGGCGTGTGTCGTAAGTCGTATGGCGCGTGGCGCCGTATGTCGTCGTATGGTGTTCTATGTCGTCATACTGCTACTGCTGAGGACTATCTGGCCGACATCTGGCGAGTGCATTCGATTAAACACAAGACAACATGATGACGATAATTCCTACCAAACATTTCCAGATATTTTTACAGCATTCGGGCTATAAATATGCTAATTTCTGACTTTCCAAATATCAGGTAGAATTTTTCAATAAATGTACATACTTTCTGCCAAGACACAGCCCCCCACCCCCCTCCTATGTCCACCCATCCAGCAGATGAAAATGCAAGTAGAAAGAAAGTCTGTGCAAAAAGGGAAGGCTGAGCCTATTGAAAATGCAGATTCTAGCTCACTTACCCACCCGTTCACTCAACCATGAAGCAGATGCGGTCAGCGACTAGAAGTTGACCGACAGGGTCAGCCCGCCTCCGTGGACCAGTAGACGCGATGTTACAAGGAGACGAGCAACACCTTCCAGGTGACCGACCACTGCACGAGAAAATGATCTACTGAGAAAATGATCTACTGAGAAAATGAATCTACTGAGAAAATGAATCTACTGAGAAAATGAATCTACTGAGAAAATGAATCTACTGAGAAAATGAATCTACTGAGAAAATGAATCTACTGAGAAAATGAATCTACTGAGAAAATGATCTACTGAGAAAATGATCTACTGAGAAAATGATCTACTGAGAAAATGAATCTACTGAGAAAATGATCTACTGAGAAAATGAATCTACTGAGAAAATGAATCTACTGAGAAAATGATCTACTGAGAAAATGATCTACTGAGAAAATGATCTACTGAGAAAATGATCTACTGAGAAAATGATCTACTGAGAAAATGATCTACTGAGAAAATGATCTACTGAGCGAAACTGTCGCGTGTGCAATCCAAACCAAATGTTCCAGCAGACTGGAGAACAGCGCATGTCACACTCCAATTTACAAGATAGGGGAGCAGTCCGACCGTGCCAACTATCGTCCGATATCCCTCACCAGCGTGGTCTGCAACTGTCGGAGCACATAATCGTAAGCACAGTCATGAAGCATCTTGAAAGCCAAAATATACTCAATGACTGTCAACATGGCTTCCGAGTCAATAGATCATGTGAGACCCAGCAGCTTCTCGAATTTGTAGAAGACCTGATGACCAATCTGGAGAACCACAAGCAGACTGACGTGCTAGTAATGGACTTCGCAAAAGCATTTGACCGTGTGAATCATAGTTTGCTTCTACACAAACTCCAGAGATATAGGATTCAAGGCACCACTAAAACATGGATCTCTAGCTTCCTCAGCCACCGACGCCAAGCAGTAGTGGTGGGCGGTACAAGCTCATCCTTTGTCGATGTGAAGTCAGGGGTCCCCCAGGGAGCAGTGCTAGGCCCCAGTTTGTTCCAAGCATACATTAATGACCTACCCGAGAAATTGGCATCCCAAGCAAGACTGTTCGCAGATGACACAGCAGTGTATAGGACGATCGCCAACAGATCTGACCAGGACCAGCTACAACAGGATCTCAATCTGTTAGCTGAGTGGGAGATGAGCTGAGACATGGAATTTCACCCTGCCAAGTGCCAGACACTATCAGTCTCTAGAAGTTGTACTCCTCTACACTACCAATACGAACTGCACGGTCATATTCTTGAGCAAGTTTCCTCAGTAAAATACCTGGGTGTTACCATTCAAAGAGAGGTCTGCTGGGACGAGCATATTAACAATGTATGTAACCAAGCAAACAAGACCATGGGGTTCTTAAGGCGAAATCTAAAGATTGGCAACTCCTGTGTGAAAGAAAGAGCATATAAGGCCTTTGTCCGTCCGATTTTAGATTATGCATCTTCAGTCTGGGACCCATTTACCCAGAAGAGCATTGACAGGTTGGAGGCGGTCCAGCGACGAGCAGCACGCTTTGTCCTAAACCGCTACAGGAATACCTCAAGTGTTGGCAGCATGCTAGAAACACTAGGCTGGTCACCATTGGAGAAACGACGACGACAATCCAGGCTCTCCATGATGTACAAGATAAATAATGTGCTGGTCCACTGTTCCAGTATTAAACAGAAACTCGTCCCTCTCCCCCATAGACAGCGACGAGGCCATGACAGGCAATTCAGGCTCATACCAGCAAGAAGCCAGTACAGGAGCTGCTCATTCCTGCCCAAGACAATCAGGGACTGGAACCATCTTTCAAAAGGAACAGTTGAGGCGACAACACTTGACACATTTGCGTCTATTGCCTCAAGCCTTCAAACCCCTAGTGCATAATTTCCTCATCACCACCAGTAACAGAAACATTGCAAATCCCATCTACATGCATAGGAGCCAAAATGATCAATAAATTGATCGTGGGCCCTTAAGATATAGAAGATATAGGAGAAGAAATTTAAAATAATAAATAACGAACGCTCCATCCACACATCCAAAGATCCACACGTTTAAATATCCACACATCTATACCTCCACATATTCACACACCCACGTATCTACACATCCAAATATCCACACACTCATTTATCCATACATCTACAATATACACCCATCTAGCAGATGCAAATGCAAGTAGAAAGAAAGTCTTTACAAAAAGGGAAGGTTGAGGCTATTGGTAGTAAACTAGAGAGCTATTGCACTCTACTACTAGTAGCTTCTAGAGAGCTATTGCACTCTACTACTAGTAGCTTCTAGGAGGTTATTGGTAATTTTTTTCTATAAAAAAAAAACAACACTACTAATTGCGATAGATTGATGTAGTTCAGTATTGACTAAGTATTGGTGGTAGTCACGATTTTATCAATGACATCACTGAAATCACCCTTATTCTTAAGCAGCTAGGCGCCTATATGAGATTCCGACTTTGAGTCACCAATACAATATGTTGCGCCCCCCCCCCCCAAATAATGTGTGCCGCTGTTTCAGACAGGTCAAAGTGCACTTCAAAATTTATTTTTTGTGTCTGGTTGTATAATTTCGCTCAAATCGGATTTGCAAGACGAGAACTAAGACACGACCAGACGAGAACTAAGACACGACCAGACGAGAACTAAGACACGACCAGACGAGAACTAAGACACGACCAGACGAGAACTAAGACACGACCAGACGAGAACTAAGACACGACCAGACGAGAACTAAGACACGACCAGACGAGAGCTAAGACACGACCAGACGAGAACTAAGACACGACCAGACGAGAACTAAGACACGACCAGTTCTTTGTCTATATGTCATGTCTATGTACCGCACCGTATGTTTTCATCGTATTCTTTGCTGTTCAAAACATTGATGCATTAAGAAGGAATAGAAAGGAGTGAGTCCGAGGTGTTACATTAATTTGTGTTGTAGATGAACAACCGACCCAACCATTGACCTAACAACCGACCCAACCATTGACCTAACAACCGACCCAACCATTGACCAAACAACCGACCCAACCATTGACCTAACAATTTCCCAATCATTGACCTAACAATGACCCAATCATAGACCTAACAATGACCCAATCATTGACCTAACAATGACCCAATCATTGACCTAACAATGACTCAATCATTGACCTAACAATGACCCAATTGACCAATAATACTCATTAGGCTTATTTCCCACCAGAAAATCAACAGGGGGGAGGGGGGGAAGGGGGAAGGGAGGGGGTTCACGTGACCAAGTTCCTAAACATAGATTGGCCAAAGCTTCTGTTGCCATCACTAAGCCTATAATCATGCCATTCTACTGTTGACTTGACCTAAAGCAACACGTTTTTGTTTTGGTCTTTGAATATGGGCTAATATATGGTCTATCTCTCTAGCAGGCTTATACAGTGGAACCTCTCAGAACGAGTTTCATTCTTTCCAGACTCTTACTCGTTAAGCGAAACAGTCTTTAAAACGAAACAATTTTTCCCATACAAATCAATGTCAAATACGACATTGCATTCCAGGCTGAAAATAATACTCATTTTTCTAAAAATGTTATTAAAATTTCTTCAAATAAAATGACTTATGAATTGTTAAGAAATGTAACAAATTGGAATACAATTTATATTGGAAACAAAAAACGTCAATAAAAATATGAATTTAAGACACAGAATTAATCCATTTTAACTAGAAAACTGTCTAAAGACATTTGTTTTTGCCGACGCTTCAAAGTTTGACGAAAATGTGACACAGCTTTAGCATTGAATAAATGTGTAGCACGACTAGACACGCTCACACCTTGTTCTTGCTTTTCAAGGATTTTACGTATCATTTCAACAGTTAGTTTTTGCTCTTTTATGATTGTCCTCTTGTGGTTGTTTTTTTCGAAGACATTTAGCACAGGTTATTACACTTAGCACATAACAACATTACGAATGCTGTCTGAATACAGAATTTGTAAAAACTGGTGATCACACACGAAAACAATACGCTAACAGACCGAGTGCTAAACACAGACTAATGCAATGGTTCTCAACTTCCTGGTTCCGCGACCCTTTAATACAGTTTCTCGTGTCTTGGCGACCCCCCAGCAGCCATAATTATTTTCGTTGCTACTTTATAGATGTAAGAATATGTGTTTTCAGATCGTCTAAGGCGACCCCCTGAGAAAGGGCCGCGCTACCCCCCAAAAGGGGTCACGACCCACAGATTGAGAACCGCTGGACTAATGCGTCGGCGCGGAAGTCTCGGCTCACAAATGAATGAAAGGAAAAAAGGGACTTCCTCTTTCTGCGTAACTCGTTATGCGAAACATCGCTCGTTAAGGGAGCAACTTCTTCACATTTTCTTTTTTTGTGCTCTTTATGCGAATTACTCGTTATGAGAGGTTCCACTGTATCATACATGATCAGTATAAAGCAATACAGAACACATTCTTAAAAAGACATCATTCTGAAACTCTTCCAAGCTTTGATGGCGTTTTCCAAATCTTTGAAGGTATCCAAATAATTCTTTCAAGATTCACTATCGGTGTTGTGACTAGAGGTAGCACGAACTGGCAATAAATGAACGGGGCAAGGCTACCAGCAGCGTCATTCATAGCGGGGTTTTAACATTCCGGTTAGGGTTTGATGTGATTGGCTGGACCACCAATACTTCCCTAGAAGCTACTACTAGACACTTCCGAAGGGAAGCTTTTCTATGGACTGAAATCGTACCATGTGTGTAAAAAAAAAAAAAGCAAATATGTGTGTAAAAAAGCATACATGTGTGTAAAAAAGCATACATGTGTGTAAAAAAGCATACATGTGTGTAAAAAAGCAGCGGGGTTTTAACATTCCGGTTAGGGTTTGATGTGATTGGCTGGACCACCAATACTTACCTAGAAGCTACTACTAGACACTTCCGAAGGGAAGCTTTTCTATGGACTGAAATCGTACCATGTGTGTAAAAAAAAAAAAAAAGCAAATATGTGTGTAAAAAAGCATACATGTGTGTAAAAAAGCATACATGTGTGTAAAAAAGCATACATGTGTGTAAAAAAGCATACATGTGTGTAAAAAAGCATACATGTGTGTAAAAAAGCATACATGTGTGTAAAAAAGCATATGTGTGTAAAAAAAAAAGCACACCTTTGAGACTTTGCTAGATTCATAAAATGCACCTACCTGTTGCGCACAGAGTGTTGTCCAGAGGCTGGCTCCCCATCGTTGAGGCCCCACAAACCAGCGCCGAGTCCCCCTGGCCCCTCCACAGCTCGTGGTGGAGTGCTCCATTCAAATGACGAAATCCGGTGGAAAACGGGTTTTGGCTTTGTTGCCTTACAAGGGAAACATTCACCAGAAGTCATCACTGTTGCTCAGGAGGCACAGACGTGTCCAAGCATCTTACACAACCCTGTCACAAGAAGATGACGTGTCCAAGCATCTTACACATCCTGTCACAAGAAGATGTGGCAGAAGAAATCTTAGCGAAAAAGAAATCACTCCCAATCAAGAAAATTAGTTCACTCCTATCTCTAATAAATAGATTAATCATAAAAATAAACCCAAATACTCTCGCCTCCCAAAAATGTACACATCCCTTTTGACCACGGGGCTAGGTCCACGCACAGCCACGGTCATGCGCACTTCGCCATGCGTACTACGTCATGCCCGACTGAGGACAGAAAGTCTGGATTAAAACGGGGGAAATAAATAAAGGTAAACAAACTGCCCCTCCCCCCCCTCCCCTTTTCACTCACGTCGTATCACAAACATCACGGCCTGACACGGCCGAACCACCTCTGGTCATCTGACCTTGACACACCACGTTCTGGGACGCTGTTTCACGAGCTGCTGATCTGAGGTCAACTCACACACTTGCGAGTCTCCCACTACCCCCCCCCCCCCCCCCCCCCCCCCCCCAATCCAGGCCTGTGATCAACCCCTTGGGTACGCCAAATCAGCCCTGTCCACACCACTGCACTATTGGATCATTCTAATCTAATGTTCACCACCCCCCCTCCCAAACCACCCCCCCCACACACACACCCACCCACCCACGCACGCTAGAAATGGGGGAAAGTAAAAGTAAATTGGAAACAATGACAGGATAAGTTGTAACTCATTTTTTTTCAATATGTCAAGAGACTTTTAACAACTTTGTTTTTCTATTGACATGGTAAGTTGTGACAAATTTGTTTGTTTAAGACAAGAAGAAAAGTTGTGACAACTTGGTTTTACAATACGAAAGTCGACAGGATAATTTGCGACAATTTGGTTTTACAATACGACAGGATAAGTTGTGACCATTTCGTTTTACAATACGACAGGATAAGTTGTGACAATTTGGTTTTACAATACGACGGGATGAGTTGTGACAATTTGGTTTTACAATACGACGGGATAAGTTGTGACAATTTGGTTTTACAATACGACGGGATAAGTTGTGACAATTTGGTTTTACAATACGACGGGATGAGTTGTGACAATTTGGTTTTACAATACGACGGGATGAGTTGTGACAATTTGGTTTTACAATACGACGGGATGAGTTGTGACAATTTGGTTTTACAATACGACGGGATAAGTTGTGACAATTTGGTTTTACAATACGACGGGATGAGTTGTGACAATTTGGTTTTACAATACGACGGGATGAGTTGTGACAATTTGGTTTTACAATACGACGGGATGAGTTGTGACAATTTGGTTTTACAATACGACGGGATAAGTTGTGACAATTTGGTTTTACAATACGACGGGATGAGTTGTGACAATTTGGTTTTACAATACGACAGGATAAGTTGTGACCATTTCGTTTTACAATACGACAGGATAAGTTGTGACCATTTGGTTTTACAATACGACAGGATAAGTTGTGACAATTTGGTTTTACAATACGACGGGATGAGTTGTGACAAATTTGTTTGTTTAATACAATAAGAAAAGGTGTGACAATTTGGTTTTACAATACGACAGGATAAGTTGTGACAATTTAGTTTTACAATACGACAGGATAAGTTGTGACAATTTGGTTTTACAATACGACGGGATGAGTTGTGACAAATTTGTTTGTTTAATACAATAAGAAAAGGTGTGACAATTTGGTTTTACAATACGACAGGATAAGTTGTGACAATTTAGTTTTACAATACGACAGGATAAGTTGTGACAATTTGGTTTTACAATACGACGGGATGAGTTGTGACAAATTTGTTTGTTTAATACAATAAGAAAAGGTGTGACAATTTGGTTTTACAATACGACAGGATAAGTTGTGACAATTTAGTTTTACAATACGACAGGATAAGTTGTGACAATTTAGTTTTACAATACGACAGGATAAGTTGTGACAATTTAGTTTTACAATACGACGGGATGAGTTGTGACAATTTGGTTTTTTACAATACGACAGAATAAGTTGTGACAAGTTGTGACAGCTTTTTTTTTTACTGTTCCGACCTCATACCTCTCTAATTTAACAACAAACCCCCTCCCCCACCCCCACAACTCTCTCATTCACCCACAGATCCCCCCCCCACTCCGACACCCCCCTCCCTCCCATCTCTCTCCTTCAACCACCCACCTCCACAGCGTTACCTTACGTTACAGTTGGCGGAAGTGAGGTTGTGTCCCTAAACTCTCAAAGAGACCTGCGGGCAACAAAGGGGGCTTCTGTTGTGCCAACAATCCGGTTGCCCATCAAAACGCTAATTTGGGCAACATGATCCCGTTGTTGGCATAATGGACCGCACACATTAGCATAACAGGGGCCGGGTGGGCACGAAAGGGGGAGAATGGGGGGCGCCCGACTGCTGGAGTTGGCTAGCTGGTGGCGTGCTGTGAGGTCTTCACTAAATGTGTCTTTGCTCTGAACGATGTTTGTCTTCGTTCGACATTTGAGTGTTGTAACCATGTTGATCGGTTGTACTCCACGCTGAAGCCCAGAAGGGTCTCACATCCTCATCTTATACCCATTCCTCGGTTTATTAAATCAATTGTCAAACATAAATAATGTGTTAAATATCTTGAACGTATAGGATTGAACATTTATGTAAGGTTATCAAATATCACTTATAAGATTGCACAGCCATGCAATGTGTCAAATATCTTAAACGTATAAGATTGCACAGCCTTGACATGTGTCAAATATCTTAAACGTATAAGATTGCACAGCCTTGACATGTGTCAAATATCTTAAACGTATAAGATTGCACAGCCTTGACATGTGTCAAATATCTTAAACGTATAGAATTGCATAGCCTTGCAATGTGTCAAATATCTTAAACTTATAAGATTGCACAGCCTTGAAATGTGTCAAATATCTTAAACGTATAAGATTGCACAGCCTTGACATGTGTCAATATCTTAAACGTATAGAATTGCATAGCCTTGCAATGTGTCAAATATCTTAAACTTATAAGATTGCACAGCCTTGAAGTGTGTCAAATATCTTAAACTTATAAGATTGCACAGCCTTGAAATGTATGTCAAATATCTTAAACGAATAGGATTGCACAGCCTTGCAATGTGTCAAATATCTTAAACTTATAAGATTGCATAGCCTTGACATGTGTCAAATATCTTAAACTTATAAGATTGCACAGCCTTGAAATGTGTCAAATATCTTAAACTTATAAGATTGCACAGCCTTGCAATGTGTCAAATATCTTAAACGTATAAGATTGCACAGCCTTCGAGAGACCATCGACAGAAAAGAATACCCTATTATAATACGGAACCAACTTATGGTACTATTTATAGTACTACTTAAGGTACTTTTTATGGTACAACATAAGGTACTATTTATGATACAACTGAAGGTACTATTTTATACTACATTACGCGCTATTATTTCTTATATAACTTGTGTACTTTTCACTCACTATGTTTTAATAAATGTTAATGTTATAGTAAATGTTATAATAATATAATAATAATAATAAGACGTCTTATATAGCGCGGTACCCCAGCCTAGGGCTGGGCTCACCGCGCTGTACATACAAATTTTATCAAAAGAGACATAATCTTGACATTAAAATAAAATACATTTATGAAATAAAGAACAGCAATGTGTATTCACCCACCCCACCACATAACTTTTACAAGGCAAACCATGGACGGCAGCCAGCAAGATCGTTTAGCGGTCAGAGGAGAGGAATCAGTCAGGGTAGTCTAATTTTACAATAAATTTCCGTTAGAAGCAACAATCGCGATACAATTTATGGTTTAATTGCAGGTACTTTTCAGGGTACAAAACTAGGTACTTTTAAGGGTACAACTCCAGGTACTTTTCAGGGTACAAAACTAGGTACTTTTAAGGGTACAACTCCAGGTACTTTTCAGGGTACAAAACTAGGTACTTTTAAGGGTACGACTCCAGGTACTTTTCAGGGTACAAAACTAGGTACTTTTAAGGGTACGACTCCAGGTACTTTTCAGGGTACAAAACTAGGTACTTTTAAGGGTACGACTCCAGGTACTTTTCAGGGTACAAAACTAGGTACTTTTAAGGGTACAACTCCAGGTACTTTTCAGGGTACAAGACTAGGTACTTTTAACGGTACAACTCCAGGTACTTTTCAGGGTACAAAACTAGGTACTTTTTAGGGTTCAACTCCAGGTACTTTTCAGGGTAAAAAACTAGGTACTTTTAACGGTACAACTCCAGGTACTTTTCAGGGTACAAAACTAGGTTTTTAAGGGTACAACTCCAGGTACTTTTCAGGGTACAAAACTAGGTACTTTTAAGGGTAAAACTACAGGTACTTTTCAGGGTATAAATCCAGGTACTTTTCAGTGTACAACTCTAGGTACTTTTCAGGGTACAATTCTAGGTTCTTTTCAGGGTACAACTCCAAGTACTATCAAGGGTATAAATCCAGGTAATATTCATGTACAGCTCTAGGTATTTTTCGATGTTTAATTCAAGTTCTACGCACGATCGTGTTCTCTTTGAGAGTTTATTGGGACCTAATCAATCGTCCATTTGTGACCCACTCAATCGTCCATTTGAGACCCACTCAATCATCCATTTGTGACCGACCAATTGTCCGTTTGTACCTACTCAATCTTCCGTTTGTGACCCACTCAATCGTCCGTTTGTGACCCACTCAATCGTCCGTTTGTGACCTACTCAGTCGTCCATTTGCGACTAGCTCAATTGTCCATTTGTGACCCACTCAATCATCCATTTGTGACCCACTCAATCGTCCGTTTGTGACCCACTCAATCGTCCATTTGTGACCCACTCAATCGTCCATTTGCAACCCACTCAATCGTCCATTTGTGACCCACTCAGTCGTCCATTTGTGACCCACTCAATCGTCCGTTTGTGACCCACTCAATCGTCCATTGGCGACCTACTCCATCATCCGTTTGTTACCCACTCAATCGTCCGTTTGTGGCCCGCTCAATTGTCCTTTTGTGACCAACTCAATCGTCCGTTTGTGACCCACTGAATCGTCCATTTGTGACCCACTCAATCGTTAATATGTGACCCACTGAATCGCCCGTTTGTGACCCACTCAATCGTCCGTTTGTGACCCACCTGTTTGCATGTTTGTTTCATACCCCAACTTGCAACCAAAGAAAAGTCCCATCACGCGAACACAAGTCTTCCTGGACAGCATTACGTCACGGGTGTGTCACGACTCAGGTCCCCTTGCTCCTTTCCAACCCCCCCCTCCCCCCCCTGCCTTCAAAAAACACTTTATTCGCATGTGGCGTCCATGCTTGACACCTGCACGACTCAAAGTGTAAGGTGGGACGTGATACTTTATGAAAAATATGTGCGGCCGAAAGATAATTGGACGAGGGGGGGGGGGGGGGAAGGTATTAAAAAAAAAAAAAAAATTAAAAAAAAAAAATATGGCATAATAGTCGGTGCTGGCGGGCCGGCCCACTTATTGTGCAGGCCTGCTTTATACAGTCCTTACAGCCGACACTCGAACTTCTAGACTCCAGGCTCCTCGAGACAAAATTGCAAGTGGCTCCACAAATATTCAAGGCAGCGACCATTCGTACCCGGGTACCAGACGTGAGAGGTTGGCATTAAAAGACTATTAAAAACATCATTGTCGGGGTTGTGAGACAAAATGAGGTATCGAATGAAAGATAACTGAATGGACGCAATTTTTGTAAACTTACTTCTTCAGTATAAACAAAATAAACGACCACCAATGGCATCTGAATAGCATTGGTCTAATGGGACCCGGGTGCGAATGGCGGCGTGGCGTGTCCTGGGCCATTTTGACTCAAAGCTATTCGGAAATATTTTATCCGATACCGAAACATTTTCTCCGACACGAAACATTTTCTCCGATACCGAAACATTTTCTCCGATACCGAAACATTTTCTCCGATACCGAAACATTTTCTCCGATACCGAAACATTTTCTCCGATACCGAAACATTTTCTCCGCTACCGAGACGCTCTGCAGTATATATCCAACCATAAAACATTGTGTTTTGTTTTTTTTCAAATATAAATATCTTTTGAAATGGTTCAAACACAATGGAACCTAATCTGTCATGACCACTTCTGGACAGTAGTCCATGTGCTATAATATTAACGTTTTCTATAAATGTCCTATACAGAAAAGGCAACCATTGAGATATGGGTGGGGGGGAGGGGGTCTATTATTTGTCTGATGTCTGCGCCCCCAACTCCCTCTTTTGTTCAGACACCGCACTATATACGCCAGCGCCACTTGTTGATGCTGAACTACAAAACCAATAGCATCGTTTGGTCCATACCGGCAGACAAGCTATTGCAGGGGCTCTCAACCTACGGGGGGGGGGGGGTTGTTAGCTAAACTCCCGTCAATTATAGCTTTGACTTTTCAAATGCCGTGGCCTCTCCTCCCCTCCCCCCCCCCAACCCTAGCTCCGCCGCTGTATGAATCATCGTCAGATGAAATCAACCACTCAAATAAAAAACCACAATCCTCAACCGTCTCTCCTATACCGGCTTTTTTTTTTATTTTTAAGATACGCCCTTGAAAATAAATCTAGAGAAAGAACCGTAACCCATGACTCCTTGTAGGGACAACTCATTCAGCGGCCCGTGTCACACTGTCGAGTTGTTTTTCCTTACCTCTTCAAATTATGACAAACATTTCCGAGCTATTGTTTGCGGGTTGTCGCGGGTCTATTCCATCTCTCTGGCCGATTGTCGTGGACGCCGCCGAGGACAGGAGAAAACAAAGGGGCATTGGGAATACGGGGAGGCCTTGGTTTTCTGGTTTCTCTACGGGGGGCCCTGATGAGAGCGTCTTCATGTGCCTGGTCCTGTGTATCACCAGCCATCTTATCCATTCAACAAAGTTGTTTGCAAACTTGCATGATTGCCCCTGGGGGCGTACATAAGTCGACATCATCATCATAATTGCCCCTGAGGGCGTACATGAGTCGACATCATCATCATAATTGCCCCGGGGTCGTACATGAGTCGACATCATCATCATAATTGCCCCTGAGGGCGTACATGAGTCGACATCATCATCATAATTGCCCCTGGGGGTGTACATGAGTCGACATCATCATCATAATTGCCCCTGGGGGTGTACAGAGTCGACATCATCATCATAATTGCCCCTGGGGGCGTACATGAGTCGACATCATCATCATAATTGCCCCTGGGGGTGTACATGAGTCGACATCATCATCATAATTGCCCCTGGGGGCGTACATGAGTCGACATCATCATCATAATTGCCCCTGGGGGTGTACATGAGTCGACATCATCATCATAATTGCCCCTGGGGACGTACATGAGTCGACACCATCATCATAATTGCCCCTGGGGGTGTACATGAGTCGACATCATTATCATAATTTATCCTGGGGGTGTACATGAGTCGACATCTTTATCATAATTTATCCTGAGGGTGTACATGAGTATGAGTCGACATCATCATCATAATTGCACCTGGGGACGTACATGAGTCGACACCATCATCATAATTGCCCCTGGGGGTGTACATGAGTCGACATCATTATCATAATTTATCCTGGGGGTGTACATGAGTCGACATCATTATCATAATTTATCCTGGGGGTGTACATGAGTCGAGATCATCATCATAATTGCCCCTCCCTGGGGGTGTACATGAGTCGACATCCTCATCATAATTGCCCCTGGGGGTGTACATGAGTCGCATCATCATCATAATTGCCCCTGGGGAAGTACAGAGTCGAACTCATCGCCAAATTCTTGTGTTTTTTTGTTGTGTTTTTGGTATTGTTGTTTTTTTTGCATTAGGTCCACACATCGGAATTCCAATTTTACTTTTGCAAAATAACAACCAGATCTGAAATGACATTGATAACTCATAGTGTTGAAGTTGATATGACAGTGTCGAGGATGATATGTCAGTGTTGATGATTAAAGTTCAATGTTATAACAGGGAAATATACAGTAGCTGGCGTGAAAGTTATGATTATTAATATAATTATGACTATGATTATGACTATGATTATGACTATAATTATGACTATGATTATGACTATGATTATGACTATGATTATGACTATGATTATGACTATGATTATGACTATGATTATGACTATGATTATGACTATGATTATGACTATGATTATGACTATGATTATGACTATGATTATGACTATGATTATGACTATGATTATGACTATGATTATGACTATGATTATGACTATGATTATGACTATGATTATGACTATGATTATGACTATGATTATGATTATGACTATGATTATGCGTGGAAATGTGAACTGTGACTCACTATATAATGATGATATTCCAAGATGAGTCTCATTGCTCAGCTGGTAGCTGGCCTTCTGTCGATATCATCATGTCTCAACCTGTGCAGCACCCCTCCCTTACACAGGGGCTCGCCTAACACCATCGGAAAACATATTTATGAAGTAGCAACGAACATAATTTTATGGTTGGGGGGTCAGAAAAAACATGAGGAGTTAACTGTATTGAATGGTGGTGGTTTTGGGAAGTTTGAGAACCACTGGTATAAATAATCCAATCATTGTGTGTGTGTGTGAGATAAGTATCTAAAGGGGGGGAGGGGGGTCAAACGGGTTTAATGAACAAAAGGTTTGATGACCAAAAGGTTTGATGACCAAAAGGTTTGATGACCAGAATGTTTCATGACCAGAATGTTTGATGACCAAAAGGTTTGATGACCAAAAGGTTTGATGACCAGAATGTTTGATGACCAAAAGGTTTGATGACCAAAAGGTTTGATGACCAGAATGTTTGATGACCAAAACGTTTGATGACCAAAAGGTTTCATGACCAGAATGTTTGATGACCAAAAGGTTTGATGACCAGAATGTTTGATGACCAGAATGTTTGATGACCAAAAGGTTTGATGACCAAAAGGTTTGATGACCAAAAGGTTTGATGACCAAAAGGTTTGATGACCAAAAGGTTTGATGACCAGAATGTTTGATGACCAAAAGGTTTGATGACCAAAAGGTTTGATGACCAGAATGTTTGATGACCAAAAGGTTTGATGACCAAAAGGTTTCATGACCAGAATGTTTGATAACCAAAAGGTTTGTTGACCAGAATGTTTGATGACCAAAAGGTTTGATGACCAAAAGGTTTGATGACCAGAATGTTTGATGACCAAAAGGTTTGATGACTAAAAGGTTTGATGACCAAAAGGTTTGATGACTAAAAGTTTTGATGACCAAAAGGTTTGATGACCAAAAGGTTTGATGACTAAAAGGTTTGATGTCCAAAAGGTTTGATGACCAGAATGTTTGATGACCAAAAAATCCGTTATATTTTCAGCATTGCTGGATACTTTTCAACCCCACGCTTCATTGGAGCAACAGGAAATCCACTGCTGTTCATTTCTACATATAACAGATTATGAGCGTAAGACTTAGAGTCATAATTATACATTCAACATTATGTCAATTGTGTGTTAAACATATGTCACATAAAGGATGATAAAAGATAAATACATTTCCTCACAGGAACAATTGTCTAGACTCGGATGAGCATGCATCACAGTCACCGTATCTATACAGCATGCGTCACAGTCACCGTATCTATACAGCATGCGTCACAGTCACCGTATCTATACAGCATGCGTCACAGTCACCGTATCTATACAGCATGCGTCACAGTCACCGTATCTATACAGCATGCGTCACAGTCACCGTATCTATACATCATGCATCACAGTCACCGTATCTATACAGCATGCGACACAGTCACCGTATCTATACAGCATGCGTCACAGTCACCGTATCTATACAGCATGCGTCACAGTCACCGTATCTATACAGCATGCGTCAAAGTCATCGTATCTATACAGCATGCGTCACAGTCACCATATCGATACAGCATGCGTCACAGTCACCATATCTATACAGCATGCGTCACAGTCACCATATCTATACAGAATGCGTCACAGTCACCATATCTATACATCATGCGTCACAGTCACCATATCTATACAGCATGCGTAACAGTCACAGTATCTATACAGCATGCGTCACAGTCACCATATCTATACAGCATGCGTCACAGTCACCGTATCTATACAGCATGCGTCACAGTCACCGTATCTATACAGCATGCGTCACAGTCACCGTATCTGTACAATTATGCGTCTCATGGAACTATCCAGCATGTGTCTCATGGAACTATCCAGCATGTGTCTCATGGAACTATCCAGCATGTGTCTCATGGAACTATCCAGCACGTGTCTCATGGAACTATCCAGCATGTGTCTCATGGAACTATCCAGCATGTGTCGCATTGAACTATCCAGCATGTGTCTCATGGAACTATCCAGCATGTGTCTCATGGAACTATCCAGCATATGTCTCATGGAACTATCCAGCATGTGTCTCATGGAATATCCAGCATGCGTCTCATGGAACTATCCAGCATGTGTCTCCTGGAACTATCCAGCATGTGTCTCATTGAACTATCCAGGATGTGTCTCATGGAACTATCCAGGATGTGTCTCATGAAACTATTCAGCATGTGTCTCATGGAACTATCAAGCATGTGTCTCATGGAACTATCCAGGATGTGTCTCATGAAACTATTCAGCATGTGTCTCATGGAACTATCAAGCATGTGTCTCATGGTACTATCCAGCATGTGTCTCATTGAACTATCCAGCATGTGTCTCATTGAACTATCCAGCATGTGTCTCATTGAACTATCCAGCATGTGTCTCATTGAACTATCCAGCATGTGTCTCATTGAAATATCCAGCATGTGTCTCATGGAACTATCCAGCATGCGTCTCATGGAACTATCCAGCATGTTTCTCATTGAACTACCCAGCATGTGTCACATGGAACTATCCAGCATGTGCTCATGGAACTATTCAGCATGTGTCTCATGGAACTATCCAGCATACGTCTCATGGAACTATCCAGCATGTGTCTCATTGAACTATCCAGCATGTGTATCATTGAACTATCCAGCATGTGTCTCATGGAACTATCCAGCATGCGTCTCATTGAACTATCCAGCATGTGTCTCATTGAACTATCCAGCATGTGTCTCATTGAACTATCCAGCATGTGTCTCATGGAACTTTCCAGCATGTGTCTCATTGAACTATCCAGCATGTGTCACATGGAACTATCCAGTATGCGTCTCATTGAACTATCCAGCATGTGTCACATGGAACTATCCAGTATGTGTCTCATGGAACTATCCAGCATGTGTCTCATGGAACTATCCAGTATGCGTCTCATTGAACTATCCAGCATGTGTCACATGGAACTATCCAGCATGTGTCTCATGGAACTTTCCAGCATGTGTCACATGGAACTATCCAGTATGCGTCTCATTGAACTATCCAGCATGTGTCACATGGAACTATCCAGTATGTGTCTCATGGAACTATCCAGCATGTGTCTCATGGAACTATCCAGTATGCGTCTCATTGAACTATCCAGCATGTGTCACATGGAACTATCCAGTATGTGTCTCATGGAACTATCCAGTATGCGTCTCATGGAACTATCCAGCATGTGTCTCATTGAAATATCCAGCATGTGTCTCATGGAACTATCCAGCATGTGTCATGGAACTATCCAGCATGTGTCTCATTGAATTATCCAGCATGTGTCTCATTGAACTATCCAGCATGTGTCTCATGGAACTATCCAGCATGTGTCTCATTGAACCATCCAGTATGCGTCTCATGGAACTATCCAGCATGTGTCTCATGGAACTATCCAGCATGTGTCTCATTGAACTATCCAACATGCATCAAAACTTTAGGATCACTAAAGGGGTACACTCAAAAATGATAGTCAGCTATAAATATTTTATTTTTTCGTGTCAACTGACCCGCATGGCCAACCCCCGACTGCCCCACTCCCAATCGCATCATCATTTTCACTACTGGGAATACTTGTCGGATAGAGCTATACTATCCTACTCACCTTTGACCGAAAGCAGGTACGCCTTGTGTCGGTACTGTTCGTTTAGACAAGACTACCTTAGAGAACTTTGATAGCCTGAACGGAGAGGGTTGAGACGATAGACTCATAGACTACATAGAGAACTTTGATAGCCTGAACGGAGAGGGTCGAGACGATAGACTCATAGACTACATAGAGAACTTTGATAGCCTGAACGGAGAGGGTCGAGACGATAGACTCATAGACTACCTAGAGAACTTTGATAGCCTGAACGGAGAGTGTCGAGACTATAGACCCATAGACTACATAGAGAACTTTGATAGCCTGAACGGAGAGGGTCGAGACGATAGACTCATAGACTACCTTAGAGAACTTTGATAGCCTGAACGGAGAGGGTCGAGACGATAGACTCATAGACTACATAGAGAACTTTGATAGCCTGAACGGAGAGGGTCGAGACGATAGACTCATAGACTACCTAGAGAACTTTGATAGCCTGAACGGAGAGTGTCGAGACTATAGACCCATAGACTACATAGAGAACTTTGATAGCCTGAACGGAGAGGGTCGAGACGATAGACTCATAGACTACCTTAGAGAACTTTGATAGCCTGAACGGAGAGGGTCGAGACGATAGACTCATAGACTACATAGAGAACTTTGATAGCCTGAACGGAGAGTGTCGAGACGATAGACGTATAGACTACATAGAGAACTTTGATACCCTGAACGGAGAGTGTCGAGACGATAGACGTATAGACTACCTAGAGAACTTTGATACCCTGAACGGAGAGTGTCGAGACGATAGACGTATAGACTACATAGAGAACTTTGATACCCTGAACGGAGAGTGTCGAGACCATAGACTCATAGACTACATAGAGAACTTTGATACCCTGAACGGAGAGTGTCGAGACCATAGACTCATAGACTACATAGAGAACTTTGATACCCTGAACGGAGAGTGTCGAGACGATAGACTCATAGACTATATAGAAATGAAATGAAGGTTGTTCGGAAAATAGCATGTTACAACATTTGAAACGTTGCTGGGATTGGTCTCCGCTCATGTTGCAAACATGATGTTGGTCACCGAAGTCAGTAGTGCACTTCAAACTTTTCTGGTCAAGATTTTTACATTTGATTTTGTCCCATTCGTAGCGAGGGAAATGGGGTGTGAGTGTTGGGGGTGTGAGTGGTTAGGGGGGGGGAGTGGTGAATCGCCCCGGGGGCATAAGCCCCAGTGACACCACCTGATGGTGTTAAGCTCTCATCGTATTGTCATGGCCGAATTACGATAACATCTATACATTTACAACTTACAGGGTTCAGGTTTCCCAACAATATTGATATAAAATTATTCTGTAACAACCAACAATATTGATATGAAATATTCAGTAACAACCAACAATATTGATATAAAAATATTCTGTAACAACCAACAATATTGATATAAAAATATTCTGTAACAACCAACAATATTGATATAAAAATCTTCTGTAACAACCAACAATATTGATATAAAAATAATCTATAACAACCAACAATATTGATATAAAAATCTTCTGTAACAACCAACAATATTGATATAAAAATATTCTGTAACAACCAACAATATTGATATAAAAATCTTCTGTAACAACCAACAATATTGATATAAAAATCTTCTGTAACAACCAACAATATTGATATAAAAATCTTCTGTAACAACCAACAATATTGATATAAAAATATTCTGTAACAACCAACAATATTGATATAAAAATATTCTGTAACAACCAACAATATTGATATAAAAATCTTCTGTAACAACCAACAATATTGATATAAAAATCTTCTGTAACAACCAAACATGATATAACTCAATTCTCTAACCACCAAACATCATGATACAACTCAATTCTCTCACCACCAAACATCATGATACAACTCAATTCTCTCACCACCAAACATCATGATACAACTCAATTCTCTAACCACCAAACATTATGATACCAGTAGATCCTCCATTATTATTGAAACTCGTTGGATGTCTATTGCCTGATATCTTGTCATCGTGCCCACGAGTCACTCAGCCGTCAACACCATCAGCCGTCATGTCGTCCACGATCCAACTAACATTAAGTTCAAGTGTAATTGATCTGGTGAAATGTAATTGGTAATTGGTAATTGGCATACGGGGAAGTAGTTTTACCTCCACTTCAGCACGGTGTAAGCGAATGACAAAATGGTTTCCTATTCCTTTGAAATTACATTTGAATTGAATCTAATGAAGGCCGCCCCCCACCCTCCACACCCACCCCCCACCCCCCATCTTTGTTTGATTGTCCTGTATGACGTCATTGTTTGATTGTCTTGTCAACGTTGTAGCACCCTCACAGCCCCCGTGCGCCACGCGATCAAGTCCACAAAAATTCATCCAGGTGTTGACGGGCAAAAGACACAAGAGTCGATCACAGATGCGGGCCCCTATATAGATAGTCTAAGTCTAGCCTTGCCTATGGCTATGGCCCTATGCATAGAGAACGACTCCGAGATAGGTTCTGGCTCATCTGGCTCCTCTTGATAAGTAGGACAGACTCATTAGCGACGTCGCGACCTGGCCGGCTGCTTGTAAACGCAACCAGTATAATCTCCTGTGTAAAACTCAATTCAATCACCGGTGTCATTAGAATTGGTGGCTGTCACAGGGCTGTAACTGGTGGCAGTGAGGCGGAGGAGGAGGAGGAGGAGGAGGAAAGGGGGGAGACAACTCAAAACGAACAACCCCCACCGTGTCACCGTTATTGACAGCTCAATGACAGGGGCCCCTGACATCAGCCAATGGGCTCTGAGGACTTCTGCGGGCGTACGCGCGCTGAGGGGAATCCACTCACGGCCAGACAAAACGCAGTGATTGGCCCGTGCAGGGGTTCAAGCCCCGCCCACGTACGGTAACCTGACGTTCCCATAGCGATGGCAGCAGCACACTCGTCAGCTCAACCCTCAGCCACGGACGGCTCCGAATTGATCTGCTTCACCGTATAAAGATAGTGCCGGGAGATTTCGCATCACTCGCCCGTCCCGTGTTCAAGTGAGGAGCGCCCTGCGTAGAGTGGACCGGGAAAGAAAACCCGGTTTAGTGTCTCGCGTGGGAGAGTCCCTTACGACTCATTTCTTATTTGTGCACGTTTTCTTGTTTTCGCCGACAAGTTTATCTTTTCACAAGAGGACTGTTTACTTGGATCCTTCGATTCTTGGCCAGAGTGTGAGATCGTGGTTAACAATTCCACTCAAAAGCCTCCATTCTCTACCTTCTAGTTGATCAACGACGCACTTCTGTTTTAACGTTGTTGACAATGTCCAAACTACGTCGGTTGTGATTCGTGGGTGTAAGTGTTCACGAGAGGGCAGCAGTGAGGTTTTTCAAACCACAACCAAAATGTTGCAAGACACCAAAAGCGAACTGGCCGCCAAACAACACACCGGGAATCCCTTCAGCATAAGCCGAGTTCTTGCCGATGATTTCGGGAAAAACTTCAGAAACGGACTCCCTGTCAGCCCCACCAACAACCATCGCGTGCTGGAAGCTGTCCACCCCGGAGCAGTAGGAGCAGTAGGAGCAGTCGGGCTGTCGTATTCCCCGGCGTCCACTGCTCACTTCCATTCCGCGTACAGCAAGAACGCCATAAAAACAACGTTTGACAATTCGGGTTTCGTCAACGACAGCAGCAACACCATCCCACACTACGGCGACTGCAGCCCGCCGTCGCCAAGCTTTGCAGCAGAACTCTACAAATCGAAGTCCGTGCACAGAAATCACGAGAGGGCTTCCTCGTCCTGCTCGGAAAACTCTAAAGAAACCGATCTCTCCGTCCACCCTGAATCGGATTACTCACGAGACGGTCACGAGAAGGAATCCGCCGAGTGCGACGGCCCCGAGCGCGTCCCGGGCTACCACGGCCACCCGGTGCACCACGAACTCCACCATCGCATCAAACTGTCGCCGGTGGCCGGGTCTCCGGGGCGTCGGAGCCACTGCAGCTCCCCCGCGTCCTGCGACGACTCCGTGTTCGACAAGGAGGACCAGAACAATAACACGGACGTCGACGTGGACGACGACGCCAACGACAACGATCACATGGACGACTTCGATCACGGGGACGACGACCAGACGATGGCCGCGTCAGACAAGCACAAGGACGCGGCCAAAAAAGACGCTGACGCCGCCGCCAAAGATAAGGACGGTAAAAGTGAGGAAGACAAGAAGAACGAGAAGCCGCCGTTCAGCTACAACGCCCTCATCATGATGGCCATCCGGAGCAGTCCGGAGAAGAGAATGACCTTGAGCCAGATCTACGAGTTCATCACCAAGAACTTCCCTTACTACCGGGACAACAAGCAGGGCTGGCAGAACTCGATACGTCACAACCTCAGTCTCAACAAATGTTTTCTCAAGGTAGGTCTTACGTCATCAGCACTCTTACGTCATCGGCATTACCTCATTACCTCAGCCTCATAGCTCTTTATGCTAGCAACGCTACGTCACAACTGAGTTTTTATGTTTTCTCACGGTAGATCTTACGTCCTAAACCCTTACGCCCTAAGCCCTTACGTCCTAAACCCTTACGCCCTAAGCCCTTACGTCCTAAACCCTTACGCCCTAAACCCTTACGCCCTAAGCCCTTACGTCCTAAGCCCTTACGTCCTAAACCCTTACGCCCTAAGCCCTGACGTCCTAAACCCTTACGGCCTTACGTCCTAAACCCTTAAGTCCTCAGCATGCCATGCAAAACTTTGTTCGAAACCTCGCATCTACTGCTAACGTGACTGCACCTCTCTATGTAGTCGTAGTGCGTACGGCGTCATCAGCACGGCGTCATCAGCATGGCGTCATAGAACTTTAAGTCATAACCTATGTTTGAAACCTGAGTTTTGATAATTACATAAATCTATTAAATGTTATCCACTGCTATCCACTAATCAGACTAATGATCCGATTGTATCCACTGCTATCCACTAATGATCAGATCTAAAGCAAAAGTTTAATCCTAAACAAAGGACGACATCAATTATTTCTAAACATTTTTTTTCCATTACGCTTAGTTTGCGACTAAATACATTATGACGTCATAGTTTCCTTGCCTGGGTTAAGTCCTATGAAACAGTCGTAGACAATACATTTATTTTGTTTGATGGAAGTAGGTCACATTGTGTATAAATTGTATGTGGTGTGAGGATGTAGCACTGAACAAATTGTATGTGGTGTGAGGATGTAGCACTGAACAAATTGTATGTGGTGTGAGGATGTAGCACTGCACAAATTGTATGTGATGGAACTATGTCCCATTGTATAAATTTTATGTGATGAGGTATGTCCCATTGCATATGTATAAATGGCAGTTTATTCTTTATACATCGATTACATAATGAAATATTTATAAATCAGGATGCATCTATAAATAAGAATACATCTATAAATCAAGATACATCTATAAATTAGGACACATCAATAAGTTAGGATACATCTATTAAATATGATGCATCTATAAATTAGGATACATCTATAAATTATGATACATCTATTAAATATGATATATCTATAAATTGGGATACATCTATAAATTAGGATACATCTATAAATTATGATACATCTATTAAATATGATATATCTATAAATTGGGATACATCTATAAATTAGGATACATCTATTAAAATGATACATTTATAAATTTGGATACGTCTTTGAAATATGATACATCTGTAAATTAGGATACATCTATTAAATATGATATATATATATATATATATATATATATATATATATATATATATATAAATTAATATACATATATTATATATGATATATCTATATATTGATATATATATATATATTAGTATATATATATAAGTTATGACACCTCTATAAATTAAGATACGTCTATTAAATGTGATATATAATATATATTTGAAATATGATACATATGTAAATTAGAATACATATATAAAATATAATATATATATATATATATATATATATATATATATATATATATAAATTAGGATACATCTATTACATATGATATATCTATAAATTGGGATACATCTATAAATTAGGATATATATATAAGTTAGGACACCTCTATAAATTAGGATACGTCTATTAAATGTGATATATCTATAAATTAAGATACATCTATTAAATATGATATATCTATAAATTGGGATACATCTATAAATTAGGAGGGCGAACAAAGTCGTCACTTAACTTTATTTATATCTGAAACATGTGTCGTCAGTGTGTCAGAATGTGTCTTTATCTTGCTGAAGAAACATTTAGATATTAGCAGAAGAACTTGACAATGATTGAATGAATGATTGATTGATTGTTCAAAGATACATTTTGAAAGACTTACAATCAAATAGATTGTCTTTTCATGGACAGATATTTGCATGGACGTTGTCAGTCTGGTTTATGCCATTTTTTAAAAATAATACAAAAATATTGCTAATTTGTTGCTCTTACCAACATGATCTACTGATGATCTCACTCACTGTACGGTGTTGAGATACTCAGATAGAACCAACATGCCAGTCAAGTGATCAAGAGGAATTTTTATATTTAAAATGTATCAATACTGTTGCTGTATAAATAGAAATGCTAGCATTAATTATAAGTTACACATTAACCTAGATATCAAATATTCATCAGTGAGGAGTTGTGTAGACCTGATATGGTGTGATCAATCACCAGGCTATTCTGTATCGCTTTTTGAGGGGAGATGTGGTTGCGTCTAATCTCATACCAGACTTCAGTGACAACACCCCTCCCCACCTCTTTTACACCCCCTCCCCTCCCCATGACCTCATTGCTCTGCTCGCAGATGTGATCGTTGGAAACTAGTTTAGGTCGTGGGGGGGGGGGTGTTCGGTAGTAAACACAGGAACAAGGACAAGGTAGAAGGGGAAAAATCTTAATTTACAAAAACACACCTTTAAAGGTATTCTTTGCAGTATATACAACACCCCTCCCCACCTCTTTTCCCCCCCCTCCCCTCCCCATGGCCTCATTGGTCTGGTCGCAGATGGGATCGTTGGAAACTAGTTTAGGTCGTGGGGGGGGGGGGGTGTTCGGTAGTAAACACAGGAACAAGGACAAGGTAGAAGGGGAAAAATCTTAATTTACAAAAACACACCTTTAAAGGTATTCTTTGCAGTATATCTTTACAGTTTACAGAGCACACTTTACATAACAAATTTACAGAGCACACTTTACATTACAACTTTACAGAGCACAACAGTACAAATTTACCGACCACAATTTACTTAACAACTTTACAGACCAGCACTTAAGCACCTTATAACAGACAACTATGTGCTATATAAAATCTGCATTTCCGAGCTAGCCCTGTTATCAGTACTTAGAAATAATTGTCTACTGGTCACTGACTAGTGACAGTATAGACCAGTAGATCAGTGACACGTATACACCAGTAGACTCCGTGGCAAGTATACTGGTCCCTAGTCACTGGTCTACTTATCACTGATCTACTGGTCACACCAGGGATAAGTACAGACCAGGGTATCCCTGGCAAGTATACTGTTCCCTAGTCACTGGTCTACTGGTCACCGATCTACTGGTCACACCAGGGACTAGTATAGACCAGTCGACAGTAGATCACTGGCAAGTATACACTGATCACTGGTCTATACTGGCACTTGTCACTGATCTGCTGGCCACCGGTCTACTGGTCACTGGAGGCTGGTCACTGATCTACTGGTTGGTATCCACATTGACATTTCTTTAAATGCATTATGTCACATTTAAATATCAGATTAGCTAGACTAAGACTTGTATTATCAAGTTTGAAATTAATTATAGGCCTATAGCGAAGTGAGAATATAACGGCCTTCTGCAACCAAAGCCTAAACATCAGTGGTGATCAATAAAGTATATTATATTATGTATAATAGTCCTGTCGTAATATAGCGGCCTTATTACTAAATGTAATATGTGGTGATAGGATCTTATCTTAAAAGGCGCATTGAATGATTGAGCAAAAGTCTCTAATATTTAGGAAATCACTCAAACATACAAAATATAACATTTATTTAGACAAGAATTATATTATAAGAACCTCAACAATATCCAGTCCAACTTTATTTAAGAATGAAGATGGCAGTTTGTGAATAATCTCTACACATGTCAGAATGTTGTCAAATCATCCTTTAAAACCAATTGTTTGCTTTACTTGCCCATTATGTATAAAGCGTTGACATAAATTGATAAAGAATCATAAATTTAAAAGCGTGGGCTTCAATGGGTAGTAATATTACCTTGTTAAGGTGGGCGGTCAAATGTCGCATCTAATTATGTAATGTCAATTTGATGTAATGTACACTGTACAGAAATGCTCTTGTTGCTGGGCATCGGTAGCAAGGTCACCCGGTCACCAGACGCCTACTCGCTCAGCGTGGCATCGCGAACGCTTGAAATCAGCTGTGGGTCTGAGAGTAATCATTGTTATTGCCGTTAATAGAGTTACCGAATATGTTAATGGAATGACGTTATAGGTTTGTGCTGGCATTATTGGATAATTGAACTAACATTTGGGTTAGCGGCTTTGATTTAAGAACATTGGATTGGTAGACTGACTGGGATTTCGTCATCAGTTCTTGCTTCGTTGACGTCACGTCTTTTTATATGAGCGAATTCGCTCGCTTTAAAGCAGATGTTTCTTTTGAAACAGTTATTTATTTATTTATTTATTTATTTATTTATTTATTTATTTATTTATTTATTTATTTATTTATTTATTTATTTATTTATTTATTTATTTATTTATTTGTTTATTTATTTAGGCATTTTTATATAGCGCTTACCATAAAGCTCTAAGCGCTTTACAATAATAAAAAACATGTATACTAAGTAAAATAAAAATGAGACACTAGGATAGTAACTACTATACTATAGAAACAATTAAAATGGCTATAAAACGAGGACACTTTGACACGTTTTGGCCTATAATACAGGATCAACCCGAGACAGAAAATGAGGTAGGGCAAGGAGGGTGTATCACAGGTCATAGGCGGACCTAAACAGGTGGGTTTTAAGGGACTTTTTAAAAGTGGACGAGGTTTCACAATGAGGGATATGGAAGGGGAGCTGGTTCCAGAACGAGGGTCCATGGAAGCAGAAGGAGCGTTCACCGATGGTCTTAGTTTTAGTTCTTGGGATTGAGAGGGTTCTATTGTCAATGGAAGAGCGTAGTTGTCTTGTGGGGAAGTAAGGAAGCAACAGTTCAGAGAGATAGACAGGAAAGTGAGGGTCAGTGAACGAGTTGAAGCAAAGATTGGCAGACTTGTACTTGATGCGAGAGGATATTGGAAGCCAGTGGAGTTGCCGCATGTGTGGTTGAATGTGGTCATGTTTCTTTGATTTAAAAATGAGTCTGCATGCTGAGTTCTGTGCCTTCTGAAGTTTGTCTATGTGGTGTTGAGGAATGCCTGCGAGAAGAGTGTTACAGTAGTCAAATTTTGAAAGAATGAGTGAAGAGACGAGAGTTTTTGTGGCATCAAAGGAGAGTAGGTGTCTAATGGTGCTGATTTTTCTAATTTCGTTATATGCTGATCTGCATATATTCGTGACATGTTTGTCCATGGAGAGGGTGTCTGTAAGTGTGACTCCAAGGTTTCTGGCAGAGGGAGAGAGTGTGATGTCAGAGTTGCCAATAGATATAGAAGAAGGAGCGAATGGAGGGAGAGGTTTGTTTTGAGAGTGGATGAGAAGGATTTCCGTTTTATCATCATTTAGCTTCAGTTTGTTGCAAGTCATCCAACGCTTTACATCGTTCACGCACTCATGTATGCGAAGGATTGTGGCATCAAGTTGATCAGGAAAGCAAGAGTCACTGATTGGAGTGTCATCAGCATTAAAACCATTCATTCAAACTCGCGAAATGTTATCGTAACATATCAAAAGAGAAGTTAACTGATAGAAATACAGGAAAGTATTTTATTTTTAAAGCTGTCTCTACCCTTACTGGTAGACATTATAACTTTCAAACATGTCTCTAAATATTAGAATTAGATTTAAAATGTCCAGTAAATATTTCACTTTTATTACTAATTTATGAAGCGACAATATTAGATCTCTAATTTTAAATCTCGGCAGTACTTTCAGCAGCCATATTACAATTCAAAATATATATTTTTAAAAAAAAAATAAGTAAAAGTATAGAGTGAATTTTCATATTTAATTTTTTTTTAATAAAAAAAATGTTTTGCAACTGGGTAATTTGTTTGTAGATAAAATGTAACAGCTTCACATCATTGAGCAACTCTTACTCTGTTGGGTTGATCAAGAAATACATTTCAATCAAAGTTTAACACTTCTTTAAAAGGAGTTCGGGGGTGGGGGGAGGGGTGGCACGGGGGGGGGGGTTACATAATATAACAGAATTTCGATCTGGTCCATCTGCTGGCTGCTTCGGGTTGACTCTAAATCTTCATCTTGCTTCCTGCATCCTACTTCAATGTTACATACTTCTAAACTCAATTCTTGTTGAATTTTCATGTTTAATTCTAGGTCAAATCTAATTTAATTCTTTTGTAATGTCTAGTCTAAGTATAGTTGAATTCTGGTTCAATTCTAGTCTAATTCTAGTCTAACTCTAGTCCAATTCTAGTCTAATTCTAGTCTAACTCTAGTCTAATTCTAGTCTGAACGGAGAGTGTCGAGACTATAGACTCATAGACTACCTAGAGAACTTTGATAGCCTGAACGGAGAGTGTCGAGACGATAGACTCATAGACTACCTAGAGAACTTTGATAGCCTGAACGGAGAGTGTCGAGACGA
>CAXITT010000273.1:820401-835338 GCA_964033795.1 Lymnaea stagnalis
AGAGCTAGTTTCACTAAGATATGTTAATCATCTATACAGCTTGATAGAGAGCTAGTTTCACTAAGATATGTTAATCATCTATACAGCTTGATAGAGAGCTAGTTTCACTAAGATATGTTAATCATCTATACAGCTTGATAGAGCTAGTTTCACTAAGATATGTTAATCATCTATACATCTTGATAGAGCTAGTTTCACTAAGATATGTTAATCATCTATACAGCTTGATAGAGAGCTAGTTTCACTAAGATATGTTAATCATCTATACAGCTTGATAGAGAGCTAGTTTCACTAAGATATGTTAATCATCTATACAGCTTGATAGAGAGCTAGTTTCACTAAGATATGTTAATCATCTATACAGCTTGATAGAGCTAGTTTCACTAAGATATGTTAATCATCTATACATCTTGATAGAGCTAGTTTCACTAAGATATGTTAATCATCTATACAGCTTGATAGAGAGCTAGTTTCACTAAGATATGTTAATCATCTATACAGCTTGATAGAGCAAGAAAAAAAAAGGTAGCAATATTTTACCCTTGTAGAGCACTTCAGATGTTAATAGGGAGAAAAAATGAATTCAAATTTAATGATACGTATACAAAACATATAAAAATGGAAATGTATGTCTTACCGATAGTTACACATGTGCAATTAGTAAATTAAATGATGCCATTATATTTTTTAAAATATTTTTATGACATTTAACTATCTAAGAATTCTGACATTTTATTTCTGTTTGACGTAAAGAAGATCAAATAAATATTCGAATCATTTCAGCACCGTATTTTAAATGTTTGAAATAAATGAACCTTGCGACCTCTAACCATGCGGCCATGTTCTATTTACCGTGGACGTAATACGTCCAGGAAAGGGATGTGTTTGAAAAAATGGAAACGAAATTCGTTAGACAGAGATTCCGCGAAGGAGTGACTTCCCCTTGCCGTTGCCTTGGTAACACTGTCAGTGTCTGCGAGTTACGGATGAGTGACTGGTGTGGAAATGACGTTAGGAAATAGTCGCTTACCACAACGGTAGTATCACGCCATGCAACAATTCCCCAGAAGAGTGTATACTATGTGTATGTAGAAATATATACTGTGTTTATATGTGCATCAATACCCGATACCAGTATGTGCGGGGCTGCTGTGGGTATTTTAGGAACACATTGGGGGCGCAGAAATCTGAGAACTGGAACCAGACATGTAGGAATTATTCAATTTGTCTAGAAGTGTCCAAGTAATGTGAAGCTGTCCAAGTAATGTCAAGTGATTTCATGTTTGTAGCGTGCACAGTACATAGTACATAGTACACAGTCCACGGTACACGACATTGCATCACCGCACTTGTAGCATAACTTTGTCGCCGTCGTGTGGTGGACATTTCTGTATTGTCATAGATCCGATCGCACGTAGCTATGTCAACAATTGTTCTTTAACAACCACAACTAAGTTCTGGATAGTGACAGACATACACTCGTACAACTATACGCATAGAAATCATACGGTATGTCTGGCATTTGTCAAGACATTGTCTCCTCCTTTAATAAAAAAAATGTGGATTGTTAAATAGAACATTCTAATTTATTATTTTTTTTTTTAAAGTTTTAAAAAATATGTTATTTTATTCAAGCTTGGGGTGTGCTAGAAATTGACCTTTGACCTTTGACCTTTGACCTTGACCTTCGGATACGTTTAATCAACTTGCTGGAAAAATAATATTTAAAATACGTATACTTATATAGATACACATATCTATTCGCTAGTTCTACGAGTTTCATGATAGACTTATTTAATATACGAACTATTTAATATGCGCATTATTATTTGATATGCGCAAGGTAAAAATAGGAATGATTCAATAACCATTTTTATGAAATCAAATAAAATGTTTGCATATTTCCCCATGTTCTATACTTCTGTCACGTGATTGACTACACATGATCTAGTGCATCATTTTGACGTGTCGGTACTTTGTCTTCTCCAGGTGCCCAGGCATTACGACGACCCCGGTAAAGGGAACTACTGGATGCTAGACCCCTCTTGCGATGACGTGTTCATCGGCGGCACGACCGGGAAGCTCCGGAGACGTTCGTCACATTCCGCCAGGAGTCGGCTCGCGTTCGGCAGAGCGGGATTCCCGTACATGGGCCTCCCGAGTTTTTCCAGAGACGGCCACCCGGGGCTACTCCCCTTCACGTCCTTCTACTCCCTTCCGGGGATGATGAAACACCCCAGCATGTACCCGTACCTCGGCCACAACCTCCTCCAGCCTTCCCCCGGCTTCATGGACAACAGCAGCCACGCGGCGGCCATGGCCCGGTTGCCCGGGATCGAGAAGCTCTTCGTCCACGGCATGACGTCTCCGGCGGCGGCTATATCGGCAGCGGCGGCGGTGGCGGCGTCGTCGTCCTCTCCAATGTCGAGGTCATCCCCGGGGTCGGGGCGGGTGCCGCCGACGGGGTCCTCCTTGAGACAATACCCGGGCTCCCCCTACGCCAACCTGGCCGCCTCTTTACCCCCCTCCTCGTTTGTCATCCCCGGGTTCGGTCACTTGTGCTCCAAATCTTCGGCCATGTCCTTGTCGTCGGCCGTGGCAGCAGCGGCGGCACATCGGAAACTCGAAGGCGGCGACTCCGCGGCCGGCAGCCACGACAGCAACGGTTCTCAGGCGATGAGCCTGTACCCGCATTTGCTCAGGCCGTTCTCGGTGTCCAGCGTGGACTCGCACAAGATGGTGTCCCCCATGCTGACCCACTGACCCAGAGAGGTGGGTTGTGGGACGAACTGTTCGACACGCAGATCATAGCGTCTGGCCTCTTCCTAGTCTCAGTGGAAACTGGTGCAGCTCTCCCCGCGCGTGCGAGACACGGCTGGACATTGAATGTGACACGGCTGGACGTTGCCGTGGAAACTGGTACAGCTCGCCGCGCGTGCGAGACACGGCTGGACATTGAATGTGACACGGCTGGACGTTGCCGTGGAAACTATTACAGCTCGCCGCGCTTGCGGGACACGGCTGGATGTTGAACGTGTCACGGCTGGACATTGAATGTGACACGGCTGGACATTGAATGTGACACGGCTGGATGTTGCAGTTTGAGATTATGTATCACGTTCAACACGGGATGAAAGATATGTTGTAAATATGCAAATCCGTTCCGGTGACGTCATTACCGGGAAAACAAATTGTGTCAACTTGACTTACCATAGTGGCCTGAATATCTCATAATATTGCTGTCAGGCATTGCTATAGACACACAATGAGATTTTCTTTATAGAGCTAGTTACTACAATGGTCTGAATATCTTTATAATATTGTTGTCTGAATTGTTTTATAATATTATTGTCTGAATTGTTTTAGACGGACAATGAGATGTTCTTGATAGAGCTAGTTACTACAATGTTCTGAATATCTTTATAATATTGTTGTCTGAATTGTTTTAGACAGACAATGAGATGTTCTTGATAAAGCTAGTTACTACAATGGTCTGAATATCTTCATAATGTAGTTATCCGACTAGAGCTATAGTCACTAAGATTTGTTAATAATCAAATTTACACAAAAGGTTTACTTAATTTTACCCTTGTAGAGCTCTTCAGTTTTTAAAAGAAATAAAGAATTCAAAGTATATTTACGGGAAAAAAAACATATAAAAATGGAAATATATGGTTTAGCGATAGTTCATTTTGAATTAATTGTTTGAATGTATAATTATAATTAACATATATCATAAATATAAAATAGCATATAAAGTAGATATAATTTCCTGACATGCTCCTAAGATGCTTACATTAAGATCAAAGTTGAGCCAAACTCGTGTGGTGACAAAAGAGAGTGCACAGAGCCACAGTCCACAGCCTCGCCTCCAACACAGCCTCGCCTCCAGCACAGCCTCGCCTCCAGCACAGCCTCACTTCCAGCACAGCCTCGCTTCCATAGGGTTGAAATGTGTCAGAGATGTTGCTGTCATTCACCACGGCCAAACACCCAAACACATGCACCTTTCAAACACCACAGAGGCACCACAGAAACACCATTAACATTCTACGAGCAATCGGGTTATCCATGTTTTGTGGATAGCGTGGATGATGCTCTGCACAATTCTCGAATCGAATCGTCTGGAATTAAATGGGATAAACTATCGGGAAAACCAAGAAAATCCAGTTTTTTTTTTTTTTTTAGAATTGTCCAGTTTTGAGACGTGCGAGAAATGTGTTTATAAACAAAAGTGGGGTGGGGGGGGGGGGGGGGGGGGGGGGTAGATGTGGCGCTGAACAGGGTTTAGTGACCCCTGTCTAGGGGTTAGGAACCCCTGTCTTAAAATATCACCAAATATTAATTTCAAGTGTGCATTATAACGGTCCACTCTCTATCAGGTAAACATTTTTTCAGTGATTCTCAAGTTTGGCTAGCATTAACTAACTTGTAAACACAATGACTTACAGGACGGGAAACTCAATAAGGTGACGTTTTAAAGATGCAAAGTAAAAAAAAAAGGGGGGGGGGGTGTTTTGGGGTCCCCTTGGGGGGCTTTTATTCGGGGCCTAAAAATTGAAAATGGTATTCTTTCAAAGAAGGTATTTTTAATTGAATTATTTGCTGAAAGTAATTATCTCGTGAGTAATCGGAAGGGATTAGTTTTGTCGTCGTAACCTACAGAGACGGCGTTAATGCGATACTCAAGTCGTCTGCAACAATGGCTGGCATCCATTGATAGGGTCGGATCACAGCGGGGGGCAGGGCTGTGTGTTGGCACATAGGGTAAAGTGAAAAATAAAAAAAATACATTTCTCGATTGACTACGCCTCGTTGAGACAGCAGCAGACGAGAACAGCTTACAGCTTACAGCAGGATCTACGCCGTTCAATAACCAAGTGGGTTACATGTTCAGTTTCGTCCCAACATTTCTCCCCTGCGCCCTATGTGCTGCCCGCTCCCCCTCTCGCCGGACCTCCTGCTAGCAAAGCTCTACATAGTGTTTGTCAATAACAACATAAAAGAATTTGGATAAGAAAATCCAGGCGCCCCCCTCCCAACCCCGCCCCCCACGCGGCACGCGCGCAACATGTTGTAGTATACGAGAGCATTTCTCAATTAGTTGAAAACATTTCCCTTTTTTTTTTTTAAATGAGTATTTTCCCCGACATTTTGGTTAGGTTCAGATTAGTGATGGCGACACACACAAACACACACAACAATGCAAACATATCAGGATGGGATTTGGTGTGGGGGGACATGTGTGGGGACATGTGTTGGGGGGGGGAGGAGATGTCTGCTGTGGTGAGGATTGGAAAGGGATTACTGGTGTGAGCGAGATCTTATTAAAATATCCACGCGAGTTAGCCATGAGCTGGTGGGATGATTGGATGCTGGGAAGTAATTTGTGGATGATATTACGAATGTGATATCCATAGGTTTTTTGCATTGGATATATGGATTGGGAGATGCATGGAATAGAGTAAAAATGGGATGAAGTTAATAAACAAGATAGAGATGAGTGATTGGTTGGGTGAGCTGCATCCAATAGTTGCATGGATAGACGGCGTGATGGATGTATGGATACATTGATAGATGCGGAGATGGACAGACGGTGTGATGGAGAAATGGGGAGATGAATTGATGGATAGGTGGACAGATGGCGAGCTAGAACGCAAGTTGTTTAAAGAATGGAGATTCTGGATGGATTGATGGATGGATGGATGGATGGATGGATGGATCTATGTAAATACTATTGTATGGGGCTGGTCACTTGACACTTGAGTTTGTAACATTTCATATTAATTTTTTAAAAACACTTAAGATTGTATCATCAGAATGGAGACTTCAATTAAAACTGTTTGCTGTAAGAACCTAGTGAGCTCTGTTTGTTGTCAGAACCTAGTGAGCTCTGTTTGTTGTTTGTGCTGTTTCTGTGTGAGATTCTGTTGTTTGTTGATAATTGAATGGGATGTACGTGAGTTATCTCCCTTTGAAATATGTTCGTTGAATGCATTCTATCAATATGATCTATAAATAGAACTGATGCTGTATATGCAATCCATATATATATATATATATATATGTATACATACAATGTAATACATGAAGTGTAAGATATATTTAAATCTACTTTTATTTTGATCGCGTGGTCGATGGGACGAGTGTCCACTCTGATCTCTGTTTTTAATCGGTTGTACATTTTATAATGACCTTGACCTTGCTAAGTCAGAGATTAAAAAATGATGGTGACACTAATCTGAAGATTGTTGAATCTGTCATGCATGTGTCTGTGTCAACTGTCGATGTGTTCTGTCCAATGTGTTTATTACGATATTTTCTGCACACTATGTTCTGTACAATCTATTCTGTACAATGTGTTCTGTACACTGTGTTCTGTACAATCTATTCTGTACAATGTGTTCTGTACACTGTGTTCTGTACAATCTATTCTGTACAATGTGTTCTGTACAATGTGTTCTTTAGAATGTGTTCTTTACTAAGGTTGGTAGAATCATGCGACAACCTAAAAATTTCAAATCAATTTTGTTTGGTTATTTGTATGTTTGTCTTTAAGTTTTTTGGGAAGAGAGAGGGGGGGGGGGTGGAGGTGCTGGCCTTAGCAATTTCAAAAAATGGTTGGTAAAAGTCCCTCAGAAAATCAATATTTGTTTCGGTCGTTTTAATGCGTTATAAATTTAACAAGTTCAATTTAAAAGATGAAATCTAAGAACAAGGTATGTTCAACTTGAACAAATGGACAGGACAAAAGTTTTGGACGTTACGGCCTAGAGCCTTCGTTTCCACAACTTGAATGCAGTATATAAATTAAAAAAATAAAAGTGTGTACATACATTTTTCAATTGTTATAAATAGTAGCATAGTTAGTGTAAATAATAGTATAAATACTTGTATGAATATTAGATTAAATATCATTATAAATTTATTTTAAATCTAAGATTTTTTTTTTTTTTTTGGCCATAAAATAGAAATATTAGTGTTATCTATTCCTCCATAACAAGAGACTGATGAAAACCAAGGCCAATAACCCTGCTACTCTTAGCTTCATTCCTACAAAGAGATCCTCACTCTAACACTCTATTGCAATCCTAAGGAAGGCCAAAGTCTGAATGTCGCAAGGAGGCAGATTCTCGCAGCTTTCTCAACGACACGATCTAAACCAGTGGTTCTCAACCTTCCGACTACCGCGACCCTTTAATACATTTCCTCATGTTGTAGTGACCCACGCCCATAAAATTGCTTTCGTAGGTGCTTCATAAATATGTGTTTTCCGATGGTCTTAGGTGACCCTTGCGTCAGGGTCGTTCGACCCCCCAAAGGGGTCGCGACGCAAAGGTTGAGAACCGCTGATCTAAAGCTATAAAGCAAAAGTCTGTGTCTTGTGAGGGGACAGAGTCTCGCAGCAGTCTGAACAACATTATCTGTTTAAATAGATTTCTGAAAACCAGAGCGCAGTGAGCATCCCTAAAGTTGCATGGAGACCGGTGCGATAGAAATATCAAAATCAATCAAACAATCAAATCAATCAAACAATCAAATCAATCAAATCAATCAAATCAATCAAACAATCAAATCAATCAAATCAATCAAATCAATCAAACAATCAAATCAATCAAACAATCAAATCAATCAAATCAATCAAATCAATCAAACAATCAAATCAATCAAATCAATCAAATCAATCAAACAATCAAATCAATCAAACAATCAAATCAATCAAACAATCAAATCAATCAAACAATCAAATCAATCAAACAATCAAATCAATCAAACAATCAAATCAATCAAACAATCAAATCAATCAAACAATCAAATCAATCAAACAATCAAATCAATCAAACAATCAAATCAATCAAACAATCAAATCAATCAAACAATCAAATCAATCAAACAATCAAATCAATCAAACAATCAAATCAATCAAACAATCAAATCAATCAAACAATCAAATCAATCAAACAATCAAATCAATCAAACAATCAAATCAATCAAACAATCAAATCAATCAAACAATCAAATCAATCAAACAATCAAATCAATCAAACAATCAAATCAATCAAACAATCAAATCAATCAAACAATCAAATCAATCAAACAATCAAATCAATCAAACAATCAAATCAATCAAACAATCAAATCAATCAAACAATCAAATCAATCAAACAATCAAATCAATCAAACAATCAAATCAATCAAACAATCAAATCAATCAAACAATCAAATCAATCAAACAATCAAATCAATCAAACAATCAAATCAATCAAACAATCAAATCAATCAAACAATCAAATCAATCAAACAATCAAATCAATCAAACAATCAAATCAATCAAACAATCAAATCAATCAAACAATCAAATCAATCAAACAATCAAATCAATCAAATCAATCAAATCAATCAAATCAATCAAACAATCAAACAATCAAATCAATCAATCAAACAACCAAATCAATCAAACAATCAAATCAATCAAACAATCAAATCAATCAAACAATCAAATCAATCAAACAATCAAATCAATCAAACAATCAAATCAATCAAACAATCAAATCAATCAAACAATCAAACAATCAAATCAATCAAACAATCAAATCAATCAAACAATCAAATCAATCAAACAATCAAATCAATCAAACAATCAAACAATCAAATCAATCAAACAATCAAATCAATCAAACAATCAAATCAATCAAACAATCAAACAATCAAATCAATCAAACAATCAAATCAATCAAACAATCAAATCAATCAAACAATCAAATCAATCAAACAATCAGTCTAAAGCTAGGGGATGTTTCATAATATTTCAAGATAAATAAATAAATAAAATATTTATTTTGATGCTACCCACAAACCACCCCACTCCTTTTAAACCAAGCAATCCGAAAACATTTTAAATACTTATGAAAAGAATATCCCAAGTCTACATATCATAAAGATTGGTATAGAACTCGGATCAAAAAAGAAGAAGTTCATTTGTACCAAACAAGAAGAAGATCATTTGTACCAAAAAAGAAGAAGATCATTTGTACCAAAAAGATGAAGATCATTTGTACCAAACAAGAAGAAGATCATTTGTACCAAACAAGAAGAAGATCATTTGTACCAAAAAAGATGAAGATCATTTGTACCAAACAAGAAGAAGATCATTTGTACCAAACAAGAAGAAGATCATTTGTACCAAAAAAGATGAAGATCATTTGTACCAAACAATAAGAAGATCATTTGTACCAAAAAAGAAGAAGATCATTTGTACCAAAAAAGATGAAGATCATTTGTACCAAACAATAAGAAGATCATTTGTACCAAACAAGAAGAAGATCATTTTGTACCAAAAAAGATGAAGATCATTTGTACCAAACAATAAGAAGATCATTTGTACCAAACAAGAAGAAGATCATTTGTACCAAAAAATAAGTACATCAGTTGTGCCACACAAGACGTATATCATTTGTACCAGATAAAGCAGATCATTTGTACCTTGAGATTAGACCAGATTATAGGAAGGGGAGGGGGGGGCTATAAGTCTTAGTGTTAGAGTCATTGAAACCTACAGCAAACAAGTGGGCTTTAGTGGTGGCACACGGCTCATCATAGGCGGAGACTGAGATGGATGAATGACGTAGAGTCGGATATAGATCAGATGGGGGTCTGTGCTAGGACATGCCATCGGGGATCGTGAATTTTATATCATTGTGGCTCGACATGGCCACGCCTCTGGATGAGATCATTGCCACGCCTCTGCATGACATCGGTGACTCCTCCATGCATCAGATCGCAGCAACGCCCCTGCATCAGATCACTGCCACGCCCCTGCATCAGATCACAGCCACGCCCCTGCATCAGATCGCAGCCACGCCCCTGGATCAAATCAAAACCACGCCCCTGCATTTGATCTAGCTGTCTGTCATGGATTTGTTATTATTTCGCGTACATGTCTTCAAAGAAATGGTCAAATTTCCGCAGGCAAAAAAATTGCTTCCTTTGGTTACAGTGGGGCCTTTAAGTTGTTAGGGAGCTCTTTCATTGAAAATGTCACTTAGGTGATTAAATATGTTGTTGACAGGCACCGACAGTTAAGTGTGGGGGGGGGAGGGGGGGAGGTCCTCAGTTGTGTTTCGGAGTGTAGTGGAATGCATAAAATATTGAGGGTCATGAAAGACATTATTAGTTCATTTTATGGTCTTGAAATCCTTGATATGAACTCGGCTTTTGTTCGTGGCTGGCTGGGTGGCTGAAGCAATCTTTAGACTGCTAGTTGACCCACTTCCCGTCAACCTATCGAGCTGAAACTTGGCACTTAGACTCGTTGCCGATGACAACACATCCTTACATATTTTCAGCTCCACTCCCCCCCCCCCAACCCCTAGGAATCAGCTTTTCCTGTTTTTCAAGGGGAACATGAAGCGAAATTCCCGATAACTGTGCTCAATGAGATTCTTTTCAAAAGTCCGTTTGGTGACCTTCCCGTCAACCTATCGAGCTGAAACTTGGCACTTATACTCGTTGCCGATGACAACACATCCTTACATATTTTCCTCTCCACTCCCCCCCCCCCCAACCCCTAGGAATCAGCTTTTCCTGTTTTTCAAGGGGAACATGAAGCGAAATTCCCGATAACTGTGCTCAATGAGATTCTTTTCAAAAGTCCGTTTGGTGCGTCATATTTTCTTGTGCTTTTCTAAAATAATTGGTGAACTCAATCTGCGGTGTAAAATCGGATGGGTCATTAGAATAGTGATACACCGCCACCATTCTTCCATACTACATTGCATGACAAACCTCTATTTTTTAGGGTTTCATTAATTCATCCTTAATTCTATTTTTGAAACACCCGACCTTAAGACAATCTGATCAAGCATCCAGTTAGCTGAATAGTCCCATTTAGTTTCTGTGCCCTATCAACAGTCCCATTCAGTTTCTGTGCCTTATCAACAGTTCATTCAGTTTCTGTGCCCTATCAACAGTTCTGATTCAACATGACGTCCTTCCATTGTAAGACAGATGACACGTCACACGAAGTTACTGTCAAAACCAAGGGCGTGTATCCTCGCAAAAGTCATGTCTTTCTAAGTCACGCCTTTGCATTGAACGGAGTTGTCCACCAGCACGCGTGGGTGGGCATCCAATGCAAAGAGTCGCTCGGCGTGTGTGACGTCATGGGGTTCGACTCCTTTGAGCACCTTTCCATTTGATGCAACCATTCATCGAAAGGAAAGATCGCTCTCCTTAAAGCCGAGTTCTGTCTGTATAATCAGCACCATTAGACACCTCCTCTCCTTTGATGCCACAAAAAACTCTCGTCTCTTCACTCATTCTTTCAAAATTTGACTACTGTAACACTCTTCTCGCAGGCATTCCTCAACACCTCATAGACAAACTTCAGAAGGCACAGAACTCAGCATGCAGACTCATTTTTAAATCAAAGAAACATGGCCACATTCAACCACACATGCGGCAACTCGACTGGCTTCCAATATCCTCTCGCATCAAGTACAAGTCTGCCAATCTTTGCTTCAACTCGTTCACTGACCCTCACTTTCCTGTCTATCTCTCTGAACTGTTGCTTCCTTACATCCCCACAAGACAACTACGCTCTTCCATTGACAATAGAACCCTCTCAATCCCAAGAACCAAAACTAAGACCATCAGTGAACGCTCCTTCTGCTTCCATGGGCCCACGTTCTGGAACCAGCTCCCCTTCCATATCCCTCATTGTGAAACCTCGTCCACTTTTAAAAAGTCCCTTAAAACCCACCTGTTTAGGTCCGCCTATGACCTGTGATGCACCCTCCTTGCCCTGCCTCATTTTCTGTCTCGGGTTGATCCTGTAGTATAGGCCAAAACGTGCCAAAGTGACCTCGTTTTTATATCCATTTTAATTGTTTCTATAGTATAGTAGTTACTATCCTAGTGTCTCATTTTTTATTTTAGTTAGTTTACATGTTTTTAATTATTGTAAAGCGCTTAGAGCTTTAAGGTAAGCGCTATATAAAAATGCCTAAATAAATAAATAAATAAATAACTCACAGTCTTAAAAATCTCTCTTCTCGACCGGAACGCACGGTAGAAGTAACCTTTCCGGTCGTCTCCGGACATGTTCGCCAGGGCCGTAATACGAACCGGGCGGGTCAAGCAATGAGAGGCTACATCGGAGGTCACATTCTTGCAGAAGTTAATGATTAGAGGCCATGCGGGCCGAGACCTGGTCGGAGGCAGCATTCTATTTTGTCAAATGGTTTGACCAGGTCTTTGATATGTCACCGCAGATTAGTCTCAAGGAAACAGGGCCGTCGCCTGACTTTTGGAGCCCCCCCCACCCCCTTTGCAACTTTTCGATTTTGTGCGCCCTACATCCAGAGCTGATAGATTAGTATTTTATCATTTTCTTTCTTGTAAAGATAACATGAAACAAAACATTGGGCCCATGGAGTATGAACCATGAAGTATCTGGGGCTAAATTCAGTGGCGGGGGTTGGAGGCCCACACGACGGCCCTGTCCCAAACGAGGGGCTCTAAAAACTTGTATTGCAATTATTATTTTCTTCCATTATCCATAGCGGAATGCATGAGATAACAGCTGTTTGTACGAAATGCAATCACAGCTGTTCGCTATATGGTCCGATCAACAATGTCCCGGTCAGCAATGTCCCGATCAACAATTGTCCCGATCAACCATGTCCCGATCAACAATGTCCCGGTTCAGCAATCTCACGATCAAGAATTTTCTTCAACAATTGTCCCGATCAACAATGTCCCGATCAAGAATTTTCCGATCAAGAATGTCCCGATCAAGAATGTCTCGATCAGCAATGTTCCGGTCAGCAATGTCCCGGTCAACAATGTCCCGGTCAGCAATATCCCGGTCAACAATATCCCGATCAACAATGTCCCGGTCAACAATGTCCCGATCAACAATGTCCCGGTCAACAATGTCCCGGTCAGCAATGTTCGATAAGTTTATTTGGTGACAGGATGATCATATGATGCGATTGTGGGATGTTGTTTCTAGCGAAAGATTCCCCCTGCCACTGTATCCATAGCAATATGAAGAACCCCCCCCCCTTTCAACCCCCCTCCCCCCACCTCGCCCCGAAAGGGGGTAGGGAAGTTGGTTTGTGGTGAACACTAAATACCCAGCTCGGTCATGTCATGCTTTACATTAAAAACCATAACGACATGATTGAAAATTACTGATTTCAAAAATAGAAGTCATGTTTTCTTGTATTTTTACCAGAGAGATCTATCATCAGCCTTGAGCGTTCCTGGCTTTGAGAGTGTGCGCAGGCAGATACAGGTCTATGTTGCATTTTTTAACTTCTACATGTCACACAGACACGATTTGTCTGATTTTATACGTTACAAGTCAAGGGCTGACAACAGTTCAACTTCTGCCTTTCCGCCATTGTACAAAAATGGCGGCCTGTTTGCTAAACGACTTAAGTAAGCAAAATCTCGGGGAACTCTCAAAGCAAACTTCCTTTTCTAGAATATCTTCGGGACACTTTCATGTTTTCGGCCGAAACTTCTGAAGTGTCAACACGGATCGCAAAATAAATATTTCATTTTAATAATCCACTTATCCTTGGCGGGAATTTTTTTCCCCAACGGCACGAAAAACGTCTTTAAAAATTAAAGAGGGAAAAAAAACAAAAAACTTTATTTCAAGGTAGTCTCGATTCTTTTGCGTACATACATTGACTTACCGTGGTATCGTTCCTTGTTTAAACTGCGCTGAATTGAAACAATCTGCGCCCGGTGCGCATGAAACCAAACGCGTCGGGTAATCTCACACCGTGTGTACCGAGATGAGGTTGCGCCCCTAAAAAAAAAAAGGAACGAAAATTTCATCAAACACCGGCCCGTATCCAAGGACAACAAACCTCTGTCCGTGAATGTACATTTTTGATGTGTGCACCGCTCGGCCAGATGTACGGTGTCGACCTTTAATAACATCCAGCACTTCTTTTCACCGAGCACGCGCCAAGTGACGGCTAGCCCGGGCAAAGACGGTGTCCGATGGCGGTAGAAAGTGCTCGCTAATTTATTTTCAAATACAATGAACAAAGTTGCTACACCCCGGTGTGTCCCGACGCTGAGATCGGCCGAGGGGAGAAATGTTACAGCTCGGGGTTTGCACGGTCAACACTGAGGGGGGAGTAAGGGGGGTGGGGGGCTAGTGTTACTGTTTGAGTGTGGACTTTGCCCGTCCCAGGGCCGTGTCCGTGCCACCGGCCCATCAGGGGTACGCCAACATCCGAATTAAGGTGGACAAAATCCTCGCCCGTATCCATTGAATGAAGAACTCGACTCCCGAGCGTCGTCGCACGGGAACAACTGCATACTACGTTGCGTCGCTGGGAAGGGGAGTATTTGCAACTCTCTAACCCTATTCGCAGTGATCCTTGCCACGATATAAGTGGCCGACGTTCCAGGGCCGATGGTTGTGTAGGTCTGGTTGGGTTACACAATTTGAAGACTCTAAGCTCTCAGAGCTTGCGAGAGAGTCACGCCCCAAGCGCAATGTCTGCAGCTCAATAGTGCCTTGAGCTCAATGTCTGCAGCTCAATAGTGCCTTGAGCTCAATGTCTGCAGCTCAATTAGTGCCTTGAGCTCAATGTATGCAGCTCAATTAGTGCCTTGAGCTCAATGTCTGCAGCTCAATAGTGCCTTGAGCTCAACGTCTGCAGCTCAATGTCTGCAGCGCAATGCCTTGAGCTCAATATCTTAATTAAGCTCAGTGCCTTGAGCTCAATGTCTGCAGCTCAATGTCTTTGAGATAAATTGTAAACGCAACAGAAAAGTCATCTCAAAATATTGATAATTCTCTTTTTATTGATTGGCGAACTTATTTATGAGTTACCGTAATTTGACAAACCAGGGTGTTCATTAGATTCACGGGGGGGGGGGGGGGGGGGGGGTCCAGATGTGGTG
>CAXITT010000273.1:852249-862913 GCA_964033795.1 Lymnaea stagnalis
TAAGCACATTCCAACACTGGACGGCTTCAACTTATCACTACTGTCAAGGCAGCGGACTTGGTGCACGTGCACCTGAGTAAGCACATTCCAACACTGGACGGCTTCAACTTATCACTACTGTCAAGGCAGCGGACTTGGTGCACGTGCACCTGAGTAAGCACATTCCAACACTGGACGGCTTCAACTTATCACTACTGTCAAGGCAGGGGACTTGGTGCACGTGCACATGAGTAAGCACATTCCAACACTGGACGGCTTCAACTTATCACTACTGTCAAGGCAGCAGACTTGGTGCACGTGCAACTGAGTAAGTACATTCCAACACTGGACGGCTTCAACTTATCACTACTGTCAAGGCAGCAGACTTGGTGCACGTGCACCTGAGTAAGCACATTCCAACACTGGACGGCTTCAACTTATCACTACTGTCAAGGCAGCAGACTTGGTGCACGTGCAACTGAGTAAGTACATTCCAACACTGGACGGCTTGCAACTCATCACTACTGTCAAGGCAACAGACTTGGTGCACGTGCACCTGAGTAAGCACACTCAAACACTGGACGGCTTGCAACTCATCACTACTGTCAAGGCAACAGACTTGGTGCACGTGCACCTGGGTAAGCACACTCAAACACTGGACGGCTTGCAACTCATCACTACTGTCAAGGCAACAGACTTGGTGCACGTGCACCTGAGTAAGCACACTCAAACACTGGACGGCTTCAACTTATCACTACTGTCAAGGCAGCAGACTTGGTGCTGGTGCACGTGCACCTGAGTAAGCACATTCCAACACTGGACGGCTTGCAACTCATCACTACTGTCAGTGCACGTGCACCTGAGTTAGCACATTCAAACACTGGACGGCTTGCAACTCATCACTACTGTCAGTGCACGTGCACCTGAGTTAGCACATTCAAACACTGGACGGCTTGCAACTCATCACTACTGTCAGTGCACGTGCACCTGAGTTAGCACATTCAAACACTGGACGGCTTGCAACTCATCACCACTGTCAAGGCGGGGGTGGGGGGCTTCGTTTTATAGTTGTTTTTGACAATTCCATCTTATTATATAAGCCACAGAACTAGCGTCCAGTAGGTTTAGATTACAATATACGGCTCCACGACCAATGATGGGTGTACAGATGAATCTGTGTAGGATTACCCTTACTAGTCAATATTAAAATAGAATTGGATTCTAACCTAATTATATCCACTCCTAAGATTAGGGTAAGAGGGAGGGGGGGGGGTTGGCGGATATTTTCTTGACTTATCCAGTAAGTTTTAAATTGTCTCACATCGCTACAAAGATGATCAGAATGTCCATGAGATTAAAACGGGTTAGGGTTAGGGAAATATTAGATTTTAGTTTAGTTTTATGTTCCTAAACTTTCCTGAGAATTTCCTCGGTAATGTTGAAATGATCTTTTAGAAGTTTCTACCTTGCTCTAGAGCGGTGGTTCTCAACCTTTCTAATGCGGCGACCCTCACGTCGCGGCGACCCCCAGCCACAAGATTATTTTCGTTGCTACTTCATAGCTGTAGAGTATATTATTCTTTTCCGATGGTCTTAGGCGACCCGTAGGAAAGGGTTGTTCGACCCCCAGGTTGAGAACCGCTGCTCTAAAGTCATCATAATTACTAGACTTATATTGTTTTTGAATTTCAAGAATGTTCCAAATGAGTTTAAGAGGTTCTACAATTTATTTGCCTTACACTTGTCAAAGGCGTAGTTGACAATGTAAGCATCCTATTCAAGTATTACTCTAAGTGGTTTGATATAGCGCAGTACCCCAGCCTAGGGCTAGGTTCACAGCGCTTCACATAAAAATTAGCACTTACGGAAACGTATGCATTTTAAAACAACAATTGGTGAAAAGCTTGACCTCAGCCACATAAGTACTATCTACCCCTGTCCAGCCACGGACAGGTCCGGCAAAATCAGTTGATCAGTCAGAGGGGGGTGGGAATGAGTCGGTAGAGTTTGGGGAATTGCTGCGACCAGGCCAAACAGTCAGAGGGGGGTGGGAATGAGTCGGTAGAGTAGAGTTTGGAGAATTGCTGCGACCAGGCCAAACAGTCAGAGGGAGGTGGGAATGAGTCGGTAGAGTAGAGTTTGGAGAATTGCTGCGACCAGGCCAAACAGTCAGAGGGAGGTGGGAATGAGTCGGTAGAGTAGAGTTTGGAGAATTGCTGCATCCAGGCCAAACAGTCAGAGGGGGGTGGGAATGAGGCGGTAGAGTAGAGTTTGGAGAATTGCTGCGACCAGGCCAAACTCGGTTTAACACACCTTTTTAAAATGCCGTTTGAAAGATCGGTGAATCTCAAACTAATAAAATCTTAGCACGTTTATAAATGTAAATAAATATATAAATACATGTATAAATATAAATGATGACTTTTTGCCTCAAACGCTGGCAAATCAAGACAGTTACAAGGACTCTCACAAAGTTAAATCTGGTCCAAGTTGTCCGGTGTGCGGGGGGGGGGGGGTTTGAAGGCATTAAGGGACGGTAACTTGACACCCACCGCCATACTTCGGATGATCGACCAGGCCCTTGGACCCCTAAATCAAGACAGTTACAAGGACTCTCACAAAGTTAAATCTGGTCCAAGTTGTCCGGTGTGCGGGGGGGGGGGTTTGAAGGCATTAAGGGACGGTAACTTGACACCCACCGCCATACTTCGGATGATCGACCAGGTCCTTGGACCCCTGGCACTGCGCATGCTCACGTGCGAGTTCAATCAACAAAACATTTCCAAACGTCGGAGTCCTCGAGATTAATGGAAGCAGATTTTCTTTATTTCCATTTCAAAAATATTTTAAAATGTTTTCTTTTTACGTATTTTTTGTTTCTATGATAGTCATTGAAATCTTTGACATCTTGAGTTTGTCTTTCAGTACAGTCTTGTGATCGTCCTGTATCTTTCTCTTTGTCTTTCATTCAGTCTTGTGATCGTCCTGTATCTTTCTCTTTGTCTTTCATTCAGTCTTGTGATCGTCCTGTATCTTTCTCTTTGTCTTTCAGTACAGTCTTGTGATCGTCCTGTATCTTTCTCTTTGTCTGTCTGTACGGTCTTGTGATCGTCCTATATCTTTCTCTTTGTCTTTCATTCAGTCTTGTGATCGTCCTGTATCTTTCTCTTTGTCTTTCATTCAGTCTTGTGATCGTCCTGTATCTTTCTCTTTGTCTTTCATTCAGTCTTGTGATCGTCCTGTATCTTTCTCTTTGTCTTTCAGTGCAGTCTTGTGATCGTCCTGTATCTTTCTCTTTGTCTTTCATTCAGTCTTGTGATCGTCCTGTATCTTTCTCTTTGTCTTTCATTCAGTCTTGTGATCGTCCTGTATCTTTCTCTTTGTCTTTCAGTGCAGTCTTGTGATCGTCCTGTATCTTTCTCTTTGTCTTTGAGTCCAATGATTTGTTTGATGGAGTCCGCCTGTTAAGGTCACCTAACACACATGGCTACTGCATGTTACGGGTGTCTCGTCCATTGCATTTCTTGTGGCATTTATTTTCAAACAATTTGGACATGAACTTTTTTTTATTCATCAAATTAATTTTTGTCTTCAAATCTCTTTACGACTCATTTATTACCCTTGACAAATCTTTTTTATTTTTTAAATTTTTTGTTGTTGTTGAAAATGCCACCCTATTGAACAATCTTTACAATGTTTTCATCGGGGCTGAAATAGGGTTTCAACGTCCCTGAATAGTGTTCACTTTCCCTTGTTTCCATCTTGCCCCCATTTTTTCCTGTTTGGTTCCCTAATTGTCATTTCCTCCCCTGCCTCCCAGGGACTCTTAAACCAACTCGAGTGCACGCCGACGCACGTCAGAATGGCGCGCCTACACTCCGTCACGTAAACTGAATGCGCACCGCCTTGTGCTAAACACGTTCTGGTCTAATCAGCCGTGGACGGCGCGAGTCACAGGCGCCCGGTTGAGGTTCGGGTGTGGGGGCCCTCGCCTGATGCCATTCACTGGCCTGTTTTGTCGCCATGGACGCCTGGAGAAAAATCATCCATCATGATCGCATTCAGCCAATCAAAAGAGGCCCTTGAAGATGCCTTAATTAAAGTTAAATTGTTAGTATGGACTAATGAGGCGATATTGTCTGTGTGTGTGTTATTGCAAGACGCGTATTGCACTGTCGATGATAGACAACATGACGATGTGGAATGTATGTATATTAGCAACAACCCGTCAATAAATGAATTTATACTAGTAACAACCCGTCAATAAATGAATTTATACTTTCAACAAACCGTCAATAAATGAATTTATACTAGCAAGAACCCGTCATCGTCAGCCCTTGTAGGATCCTCATCTGTCCTATCTGCATCGCCAGTTCTTGTAGGACTCTGACCTGTCCTATCTGTATCATCATCAGTCTATGTATGACCCTGATTTGTCCTATCTGTATGGGAATGTCCTCTGTGTACGGGAAATGTCCTCTCTGTATGGGTTTGTCATCGCTGTAAGGGACCGTCCCCTCAATTTGGGAATGTCCTCTCAGTACTGGATTTTCCTCTGTTTACGGAAAAGTCCTCTTTGCATAGGAATGTCCTCTCCGTATAGGAATGTCCGCTCTTTATGTGAAGTCCTCTCTGTATGGAATATCCTCTCTGAATTGGATTGTCCTCTCTGTATGGGAATGTCAAATTGTCCTTTAGACCGCGTCGGAGAATTGTTTACTTTGAATGGCAACACAGGGGACATTACTCTGGCGGCCATGGCTGGAGTGTGCCCGAATTTCCCGCCATTAAGCCCCAGTAATGACGTACACAGACGCGTGGAGCACGGGACACCGCGTCCACCTGGCTCCGTCGATGGCATCAACAGTTTGCGGGAATTCTCCGAGCTGTTGACCACACTATTCTGAGGAGACCGTCCTGCGCCCCCCTTAACGGTGCCAGCTGGCACAAAGAAACGGTTGCAGCCCAAACAGAGGTTGGGCATGGCGGGCACGAGACGCCGGGTTGGGCTACACTGGCAACCATTTCATTTCTGTGTTTAAACTCGACAACTTTAAATTCGAGAATCGCACCACGATTTTTTTGGTTGCTGCCGCTGCCGTTGTTATGCTACTGTAACTTGTGACAATGGTTCTAAAGTTTTACCAACGCGTTTCCAGATTGTTTAGGGAATCCTGGGACCTAAACATCTGTTTCACCAAACATTAAAAGAAAAACACCATTTTAAAATAAGTTTGCAGCGTTTTTCAATGACTACATGGAATAGAAATGTAATAGAAATGTAATAGAAAAGTTGAAATGTAATAGACATGTAATACGCCATTACATTATAAAGACATTTTGTTAAAAATAATTTTAGATAGACCGCTTATGGATATTACGGTTCTGGTGTGACTCGTGGACTGGTTCCATTTCTGCCTGCTTCCTATTCAGCGTATTTGGTAGTGAGGGGAGATTACAAATAGTTCGATATGTTTGAAAGCAAGTATGGTTCAATAATGAGTTCAATAGCGCGCAAAATAGAGTTCCCGATAACTACGCTAAATTATTATGTTTTTTTTTTAAATAACGCAACCGCGTTTGGTGCGTAATATTTTCTTTTCGGAAAATGAAGTCGTCTCAATTTAAGCAAGGTGTAAAAAAAAAAATATAAAAAAATTGGTTTAAAAATGTTTGGGACATCATTGTATTTAATATAGTTGATGGGCGTGAAATAAAGTGTGCAGTGGCGTATCATGGGAGGAGGAAGGGTTGTGGCAAAAATTGGCATTCTTAAATGTGCGTTACTGAGTTCATGTTGTGTCAAGTAACTTGAGTTGATGGGAAGTTTGGCTTACTGTATCTAGTAATATAATATCACAATTCAAGCCACCAAAGACAATGTTGCGAGGGTTACCGCAGCCATCGCCACCACTTCCCAGTTCACTTCCGGGAACAGAACCCCCGAGCTTCGAACGTCAGCCTGGGGGTAATCCCGAGTTTTCGCTGCCACGCTCTGAACGGCCCTCGTCATGGTATCGTCTGCCGTGCAGGTCTGGACTGTCTGATTCTGTTTGTAACCAGTAACAAACCCCGGGCCTGGTTCAACGACTTGGTAAGTCAACTTTTTGTGTCGAGTTGAGCGCTGTCGTGTGACATATCCTGGGGTCAGCGGTCCCCTGGTTTATCAAGGGGAAGACGAAGGAAATGTGAGGATACTGATTTCACGTAATAAAATTCCCGATAACTGCGCTAAATAAGATTATGTTTAAAAAGTGGGTGTGAGTGTGAAATTTTTAAATATTTTATTTTACTTTGTGTGTGTGTGTGTGTAATAGTTGGGAAAATAAATCTTGCGTGCAAAAGTGGGTGGGTCATTTCATTATAGCTCAGGGGCGTGGACAAATCTGAGGTTGCGAGCCTGGGTGGGGGTCGGGGGTGATTCTTAAACAGTGCGTTAGGTGTTGTGTGCATGTAGTGTCAAATGTTTCAGCTCACAGCCCATTGGCACGATATGACCGTGTATCCAGGATGCGCACCAACAATGCGCACCAAAAATGCGCACCAACAATGCGCACCAACAATGCGCACCAACAACTTTCTTTTGAGGAGTATCACAATCATTATCTGAGATTGTTTTTTTTTTTTTAAATAATCTTTAGATCTTTCTCTCCCTTTCCATTGTTTTATTGCAAAATGTCGGAGGGAGTGCTTATTTATTTTATTTAACAAAATTGAATGCATTACATTTTTAAGGCAATATATATATATACATGTGTAGATAGATCCTTTTTTTTTTAAATTTGGACTTTGTGTACTTTTTTAGTGTCATAAATACAGATTGTAAGGACCGCTGTGTGTGGGACTGAGTACAGATTCTAAGGACCGCTGTGCTTGGGAGGGACTAAAGTGCAGATTGCAAGGACCGCTGTGTGTGAGACTGAGAGTATCTGCAGTTAAGCACTGGCGAGCTCTGGTCCATAAGGGTGTATAAACATTTAGCTAAACATGGTGGCTATTTAAGGTGGAGGGCCCCACACGTCTGTTTACTCCTGCCCTCCCTTAGCAACGCCGTGGTTTACACACTACAGCTGTGGTAGCCGCGGGGCTGTTGTTCTGGCACGGGGTGGGGTGCGGAACCATTTTGGTCATCCGAGACAGGAAGCGGAAATGGGGAAAGCACTATTGTGGGAGAAGTGTGTGGTACTAGAGAGGGGATGGTTTGTATCTGTTTATGAGTGTCCCTCAACCGGCTGAAATTTGCTTATGTTAACATGACGGGAGACTCGCTGGGGCGAGATTGGGCTCTGTTTTAATTAAGTCAGTAGCAATGAATAACATTGACATGTACGTTATCAAGCTTCTCTCTCTCTCTCTCTCTCTCTCTCTCTCTCTCTCTCACTCTCTCTCACTCTTTCTCTCTCTGTCTGTCTGTCTCTCTTTTTCTCGCTCTGCGTCTATCGCCCTCTGTCTCTGTCTATGTCTCTCTTTCTCTCTCTGCATCTATCGCCCTCTGTCTGTCTGTTTCTCTCTCTCTCCCTGTCTCTCTCTCTCTCTCTCCCCCTGTCTCTCTCTCTCTCACTCTGTCAGTCTGTTTCTCTCTGTCTCTCTCTCTCTCGTTATATCTCTATTCTCTCACTCACTCTTCCTCTTCTCTCTCTATATATCAGTCTTCGTTTAAGATTCGCTACACCACCCTATCAATCTCTCTCTATCTCACTCTCACTCTCCCTCTCACCCTCTCTCTCTCTCTGTAACTTTCTATTCCTTTCCTTCTTCACTCTCTATATCTATCTTTCACTCGATCTATCTCTCTGTCTGAGTTCTGTCTCTCTAAATCTATCATACTCTCCCTCTCTTTCCATCTCTTTCTCCCTCTCCTTAACCTGATTCTCTTGTTGACTCTCTCTCCCCCCCCCCATCTTTCCCACATTTCCTTTGCCCCCCCCCCATCCCCCCCGGCCCTCATTGTTATTTCCACATGAACTTATTTGCCACACAACATGACCAAGACAAGTCGAATACCTTTATTCCCTCTCTTTCCCCCTCTCCTTAACCTGATTCTCTTGTTGACTCTCTCCCCCCCCCCCCATCTTTCCCACATTTCCTTTGCCCCCCCCCCATCCCCCCCGGCCCTCATTGTTATTTCCACATGAACTTATTTGCCACACAACATGACCAAGACAAGTCGAATACCTTTTCAAGCAGAAATATCCAGAACAGATTTGTATAGCTTAACTCGAAGTTCTGACCACTGACCACTGACCGGATAATAATTGTCCCATAGTTCTCCGTTTCTTTAAGTTGCTATTTCTTCTTTTTAACAAACTAAAAATGAAAACTCCTTTGAAACTTAATGAAACCAAAGATTGCCATCTCTGGTGGGACGGCTCACCTCATTAGAACGGTCACCCGACACTGATAGATCAGGGCCACCGTCGCGAGGCGTGGCCTTCGACAGAGCTAAGGATAGCAGCTTCAGACCTGCGGGTCACGTGCGCCACTGGTCACGTGGGTGATAGGATTATAAACAATGAATTTATTAACTCACGGGGGGGGGGGCATCTCCATTGACGTCATCTCTACACAATTATGTCATGAGTGAGTCCGTCTGGTATGTCATGAGTGTGTCCGTCTGGTATGTCATGAGTGTGTCCGTCTGGTATGTCATGAGTGTGTCCGTCTGGTATGTCATGAGTGAGTCAATCAGATGTGTCATAAGTTTCTCTGCCTCTCTCTTTGTCTCTCTCCATGTGTCTCTCTCTGTCTCTCTCTCTTTGTCTCTGTCTCTCTCTTTGTCTCTGTCTCTCTGTCTCTATCTGTCTCTATCTCTCTCTCTCTCTTTGTTTCTGTCTCTCTGCCTCTGTCTCTCTGCCTCTATCTCTCTGTCTATCTCTGTCTCTATCTCTCTGCCTCTATCGCTCTGTCTCTTTCTCTCTCTCTTTGTCTCTCTCTCTCTTTGTCTCTCTCTCTCTTTGTCTCTCTCTTTGTCTCTCTCTCTCTCTCTCCCTGACTGTCTCTCTCTCTCCCTGACCGTCTCTCTCTCTCTCTCTCTCTCTAAGTAAACATCTTATCTCTCTCTCTCTCTGACAAAACCATGTTCTCCTTGTCTCACGAACATCAACATCCTCTCTTTACCTCGGCTGAGTGTGTGTGTTACCTACGGGCAGACTGTGTCAACAAAAAAAAACACGAAATCACTCAGGCGGAAACCCATCCTACCGTAGCGGCGACAAAACGAGGCCCTCGAGATGTTGTCGTGAAAACACTGCAACAACAACACCATCGACGTCGTAGAAAGCCGTCGCAACAACTGAATCGTGGCGGAGACGTAAGCGGACATGTCGGTAACAAAAGACACAGTGGGGCTAGGTAGAGAGAACGGGGGGGGGGAGAGGGGGCGGGCTCACAATGTCTCTACAGTTCAGGGTGCGAGTCTAAGCGAGGATTTGTGGCGAGGTGCGGGGGGGGGGGGGAGGGGGGGGTTAAAATAAAGGGGTGGGGTGGTGGAGCCCAGCCAGTCTAACTCAAAACATGACGTGTTTACCTGTCGTACTAAGGGCAGGGGAAATAAACATGGGGCTATTATACAAGAAAAAAGGGGCGCGGGGGTTCAGGGGGCGCTGCGCTCAAGGGGTGTTTAAGTGAAATTAATATTATAGAAAAAAAATAGCATAATAAATAGGAAGATAGTGTGTAATGGAGGTGTTGGTTGATGGAATATAAAATTGAGACGTAGCTTTATTTCTCAAGTTTTTATTAGATCCTGATTAAACGACTTAGAGCATTGCGTTGCCTGTTGGTGAAATATGAAGCTGACCTAGTTCCGTCATCTACCTGAAAGTTTGTAACTTAACTTTTCGCCCATATATAAGTCAAAGTAGTCTTCGAAAGTTCTTTAAATAAATTAATATAATTGGGTAAATTGCATGAATAACATTATCTCCAAAATATCGGACAGTTATCGGAGGATATAACTTAGGTTTGTTAAGTTATAAATGACATGTATCCATTAAATATTGCCCGTTAGTGACGTCACATGTTATTATATCTCCCTTATCGAGACGTATCATCAAAGCAGTGGCGTACCCAGGACAGTGTGCGAGGCCGGAGATTGCGACCATCCAGGTGGCCCTTTGTTGGGCGTGTACAACATTTTATAAATGATGTGCGTATATTGGTGTGTTAGTGGGGCGCACCCTTGGGGAAATCACCTCGGGCGGAATTAAGTAAAGGGCCAACACTGCATCATAGAATCTTTGACCTTCCTAACTGATCAGAGTATGTCTTCCATCTTCTATGAGTAGATCATTGCTGCTACGTCATAACATAAAAAATACTAACTATATTTTGCGCTGAGAAGGATTTTTTTTCAAAAGTTTCTTGGTGGAAAATAAAATGCAGCGAAACAATAGACACGAGAACCGAACCCATGATCTTTAGAGCGGCGGCGGCACGTCTTAGCCACACTTACCTGCGCAGTCTGGTTGTGGAGTGCCTGGGAAAGAGTCGAATAGATTGCCCTCATTTGTCTCCCCCATCCTTTATGACGTTTCTGAGTAGCAGTAAGGTTTCAGTAATTTGACAAGACTTGTGGGAGTTTGTCTTGATAAACGTCTCGATGTCTGGCAGCGTCTCTCCATATGACTGAAGACCTTCGCCACAATTGGGAGCCCTCTTAGGACGTAAAAGTGTGGGGGGGGGGG
>CAXITT010000273.1:863149-875831 GCA_964033795.1 Lymnaea stagnalis
ATGACCTATCCATCCCACGGTATGACCTATCCATCTCACGGCATGACCTATCCATCTCACGGTATGACCTATCCATCCCACGGTATGACCTATCCATCCCACGGTATGACCTATCCATCTCACGGCATGACCTATCCATCTCACGGCATGACCTATCCATCCCACGGTATGACCTATCCATCTCACGGCATGACCTATCCATCTCACGGTATGACCTATCCATCTCACGGCATGACCTATCCATCCCACGGTATGACCTATCCATCTCACGGCATGACCTATCCATCTCACGGCATGACCTATCCATCCCACGGTATGACCTATCCATCTCACGGCATGACCTATCCATCACACGGCATGACCTATCCATCTCACGGCATGACCTATCCATCTCACGGTATGACCTATCCATCCCACGGTATGACCTATCCATCTCACGGTATGACCTATCCATCTCACGGCATGACCTATCCATCTCACGGCATGACCTATCCATCTCACGGCATGACCTATCCATCTCACGGCATGACCTATCCATCACACGGTATGACCTATCCATCACACGGCATGACCTATCCATCACACGGCATGACCTATCCATCCCACGGCATGACCTATCCATCTCACGGCATGACCTATCCATCCCACGGTATGACCTATCCATCTCACGGCATGACCTATCCATCACACGGTATGACCTATCCATCACACGGCATGACCTATCCATCCCACGGTATGACCTATCCATCTCACGGCATGACCTATCCATCACACGGTATGACCTATCCATCACACGGCATGACCTATCCATCACACGGCATGACCTATCTCACCTCCACCACAAGCACGTACTTTTAAAGAAGTGTTTTATCGCCATGTTGCCACCACTATTTCATCTTACCAAGAAAAGTTCCCAGAATTCTTTTCTTTTAACATTCGATAAGGACTTCCGCTTGATACCAAATGAGCCATGATTCCATTGTTTATTGTTCCTTCGACCTGGCGCTATGCAGCCGTCTCGTCTCGTCTAATGGAACAATTTCAGAAACGGTGCTATATAATTGATGTATCAATTTATTTCACTGAAGAATTCGCGATCAAAGAACGTGTCCGCCATTCTACAGAATCATGATACATATCAAACACTGCATCCATGAGGGTTGACGCTACATATCAAACACTGCATCCATGAGGGTTGACGCTACATATCAAACACTGCATCCATGAGGGTTGACGCTACATATCAAACACTGCATCCATGAGGGTTGACGCTACATATCAAACACTGCATCCATGAGGGTTGACGCTACATATCAAACACTGCATCCATGAGGGTTGACGCTACATATCAAACACTGCATCCATGAGGGTTGACGCTACATATCAAACACTGCATCCATGAGGGTTGACGCTACATATCAAACACTGCATCCATGAGGGTTGACGCTACATATCAAACACTGCATCCATGAGGGTTGACGCTACATATCAAACACTGCATCCATGAGGGTTGACGCTACATATCAAACACTGCATCCATGAGGGTTGACGCTACATATCAAACACTGCATCCATGAGGGTTGACGCTACATATCAAACACTGCATCCATGAGGGTTGACGCTACATATCAAACACTGCATCCATGAGGGTTGACGCTACATATCAAACACTGCATCCATGAGGGTTGACGCTACATATCAAACACTGCATCCATGAGGGTTGACGCTACATATCAAACACTGCATCCATGAGGGTTGACGCTACATATCAAACACTGCATCCATGAGGGTTGACGCTACATATCAAACACTGCATCCATGAGGGTTGACGCTACATATCAAACACTGCATCCATGAGGGTTGACGCTACATATCAAACACTGCATCCATGAGGGTTGACGCTACATATCAAACACTGCATCCATGAGGGTTGACGCTACATATCAAACACTGCATCCATGAGGGTTGACGCTACATATCAAACACTGCATCCATGAGGGTTGACGCTACATATCAAACACTGCATCCATGAGGGTTGACGCTACATATCAAACACTGCATCCATGAGGGTTGACGCTACATATCAAACACTGCATCCATGAGGGTTGACGCTACATATCAAACACTGCATCCATGAGGGTTGACGCTACATATCAAACACTGCATCCATGAGGGTTGACGCTACATATCAAACACTGCATCCATGAGGGTTGACGCTACATATCAAACACTGCATCCATGAGGGTTGACGCTACATATCAAACACTGCATCCATGAGGGTTGACGCTACATATCAAACACTNAGTTAATCTCTGAGCCATGTCTTAAGTTAATCTCTGAGCCATGTCTTAAGTTAATCTCTGAGCCATGTCTTAAGTTAATCTCTGAGCCATGTCTTAAGTTAATCTCTGAGCCATGTCTTGAGTTAATCTCTGAGCCATGTCTTAAGTTAATCTCTGAGCCATGTCTTAAGTTAATCTCTGAGCCATGTCTTAAGTTAATCTCTGAGCCATGTCTTAAGTTAATCTCTGAGCCATGTCTTGAGTTAATATCTGAGCCATGTCTTAAGTTAATCTCTGAGCCATGTCTTAAGTTAATCTCTGAGCCATGTCTTAAGTTAATCTCTGAGCCATGTCTTAAGTTAATCTCTGAGCCATGTCTTAAGTTAACCTGTGAGCCATGTCTGAAGTTAATCTCTGAGCCACGTCTTGAGTTAATCTGCGAGCCATGTCTTGAGTTAACCTGTGAGCCATGTCTGAAGTTAATCTCTGAGCCATGTCTGAAGTTAATCTCTGAGCCATGTCTGAAGTTAATCTCTGAGCCATGTCTTAAGTTAATCTCTGACCCATGTCTTGAGTTAATCTCCGAGCCATGTCTTGAGTAAGTCTCTGACCCATGTCTTGAGTTAATGTCTGAGCCATGTCTTGAGTTAATCTCTGGGCCATGTCTTGAGTTAATCTCTGAGCCATGTCTTGAGTTAATCTCTAAGCCATGTCTTGAGTTAGTCTCTGAGCCATGTCTTGAGTAAGTCTCTGAGCCTTGCCTTAATCTCCGAGCCATGCCTTGCGTTAATCTGACCGTTTCATCCCATTCGCCAATTCGAGGGTCAGACTAGCTGTACACCCCCAGGCCCCGGGTATCCCTGATTCCCCTATGACCATCTGCTGGGGTTTGTAGTGGACACGATGACCATAAGGCACGGGGCAGTTGGCACCGAGAAGTAGTGAGCTGTTTACTTTAAACAGAAGTTATATTACCACCACCAGGCAGTCATGACATCTCATAGACAGAAGTTATAGTACCACCACCAGGCCGTCATGACACCTCATTGACAGAAGTTATAGTACCACCACCAGGCAGTCATGCCATCTCATTGACAGAAGTTATAGTACCACTACCAGGCAATCAAGACATCTCATAGACAGAATTTATAGTACCACCACCAGGCAGTCATGACATCTCATTGACAGAAGTTATAGTACCACCACTAGGCAGTCATGACATCTCATAGACAGAAGTTATAGTACCGCCACCAGGCAGTCATGACATCTCATAGACAGAAGTTATAGTACCACCACCAGGCAGTCATGACATCTCATAGACAGAAGTTATAGTACCACCACCAGGCAGTCATGACATCTCATAGACAGAAGTTATAGTACCACCACCAGGCAGTCATGACATCTCATTGACAGAAGTTATAGTACCACCACCAGGCAGTCATGACATCTCATTGACAGAAGTTATAGTACCACCACCAGGCAGTCATGACATCTCATAGACAGAAGTTATAGTACCACCACCAAGCAGTCATGACATCTCTGTATTGTTTAGACAAAAGCTATAGTAGCAACCAGGCAGACAAAAGACATTGACAAAATTGGTGCGGCCTAACTCAACAGAAACACTTTCAAACGATCTGACACTAACAGAGTATGTGCCATTATGTAGTAACTGACAAGTAACTGACAATAGGTCTGTATGAAAGTGACAATATGTCTGTATGAAAGTGACTATATGTCTGTATGAAAGTGACTATAGGTCTGTATGAAAGTGACAATATGTCTGTATGAAAGTAATGACTTTCGGCGCCGAAACCGAAGCCGAAATTCGGTCGGTCTGTAATTTCGGTATTTATGTGACAATATGTCGGGAAGTAACTGACAATATGTCTGTATAAGTGACGCCATGTCTGTATGAAAGTGACACTGTGTTGGTACTTATGTGACACTATGTCGGTATGTAAGTGACAATATGTCGGTATGGTAATGATAATATGCCGGTATGTACCTAAATATTCCGGTATGTAGGTGAATATGTCAGCAAGTAAAAGAAAGTAGTAAGTGACAATATGCTGCCAGAAAGTGACAACATACCGATATATTTCTGGGTTAGTTACACGGTTATGACAACCTAAAAAAGTAAAATTAAGTTTCTAAAACCCTTCACTGTTTCATGACAGCCACAATCGCATTCACAATCGCAGTGACAATCACAGTCGCAATCACAGTCACAATCAGTCACAATCACAATCGCATTCATAATCGCATTCACAATCAGTCACAATCACAGTCACAATCACAGTCACAATCGCATTAACAATCGCATTAACAATCCCAATCGCAGTCACAATCGCATTCATAATCACAGTCACAGTCACAATCACACACATATTTTAATGACTCCAATCACCACGACACATAATTCATCCTGCAACGGCTGACGTCACTAACGCTTTCCGGAAATAAAAATCCCGCTAGCTGCGCTAAAGGAGACTCTAAAAGATATCGCCAGTGTCTTAGGTGCGTCAACTTCCATCTCCCGGTTGGTCAAGGGGAAGATGACAGCAATACGGTGGTGGCCGCACTGATTTCAGGCAATACAAATTCCGATAACTGCGACGCTACATGAGATTTGTAAGAAGAAGAAACAATAGGCAAGTGCGTTTGTTGCGTTTTTTTTTTCTTCTGAAATGCTTGGTGTAATCAATGTGCGGTGTAAGAGCGGGCTGGTCATTAGAAGACTGAAGATAAAATAACATCATGGAAAGGCTTGTCAAAGATTTATTGACGAAGATTCTTGTTTTCAAGGGCTGTTTAATTTTAATCTGTTTCTTTTCACGGGGAGCATCCTAGTTTTAAGAGAGTTGCGAAAAGTTAACGTTTTAAAAAAACCACAACAAAGTTATCAGAATCCTACTCGTCGTCTGCCCTTGAATGTGATCTCAAAGTAATACGTGATGGCCAGTCTACAAACACGACAACAGCCAACTGAATTCTAGCGCCAGGTCCAAGGCACCGCTAGTGGGCGTCTCGCCGTCTCCAAGGGCGGAGAGAGAGACAACACATAAGACAAGAAATAAACCCAATTGTGGCGGCAATTTTCCGGTCTGTGCGGTTTAGTTCGCGCCGGTAGAGCTTGATCCGCAAGAGAGCCGGTTATTGAGCCGGACAACTCAAGCGTGATCACGCGGCATAGATCGTGTTCAGGCAAGTGAGTTATCGCCCGCGACACTGATAACTCCCCTCATTGTGCTGCCCCCTCCTCGGCTCGGCAATTTGTTCACGTAGCCGTAGTTTGCAAACATAATCGTCCACGGTGGCATTCAAAGACAACAACCACTCTTAGCCCCATGGTCGGAGACAGGGAGAGAATTGAGTGGGCCCCCCTACACGATCACCAGCGGCGTCTCAAGTATTTAAATCGGCAGGGGGGTGCGCCTTAACCCCCTAAATCCCCCCCTCCCCCAAACCGCCCATCCTTTTAAAACAAACTTTTAGTGTTCCAGGTTGATCAATCGAAGGAGCTTGGAAATGGTTCTGGGAATCTTACAGGCTCGGCAATCTTACGGGGTCGGCAATCTTACGGGGTCGGCAATCTTACGGGGTCGGCAATCTTACGGGGTCGGCAATCTTACGGGGTCGGCAATCTTACGGGGTCGGCAATCTTACGGGGTCGGCAATCTTACGGGGTCGGCAATCTTACGGGGTCGGCAATCTTACGGGGTCGGCAATCTTACGGGGTCGGCAATCTTACGGGGTCGGCAATCTTACGGGGTCGGCAATCTTACGGGGTCGGCAATCTTACGGGGTCGGCAATCTTACGGGGTCGGCAATCTTACGGGGTCGGCAATCTTACGGGGTCGGCAATCTTACGGGGTCGGCAATCTTACGGGGTCGGCAATCTTACGGGGTCGGCAATCTTACGGGGTCGGCAATCTTACGGGGTCGGCAATCTTACGGGGTCGGCAATCTTACGGGGTCGGCAATCTTACGGGGTCGGCAATCTTACGGGGTCGGCAATCTTACGGGGTCGGCAATCTTACGGGGTCGGCAATCTTACGGGGTCGGCAATCTTACGGGGTCGGCAATCTTACGGGGTCGGCAATCTTACGGGGTCGGCAATCTTACGGGGTCGGCAATCTTACGGGGTCGGCAATCTTACGGGGTCGGCAATCTTACGGGGTCGGCAATCTTACGGGGTCGGCAATCTTACGGGGTCGGCAATCTTACGGGGTCGGCAATCTTACGGGGTCGGCAATCTTACGGGGTCGGCAATCTTACGGGGTCGGCAATCTTACGGGGTCGGCAATCTTACGGGGTCGGCAATCTTACGGGGTCGGCAATCTTACGGGGTCGGCAATCTTACGGGGTCGGCAATCTTACGGGGTCGGCAATCTTACGGGGTCGGCAATCTTACGGGGTCGGCAATCTTACGGGGTCGGCAATCTTACGGGGTCGGCAATCTTACGGGGTCGGCAATCTTACGGGGTCGGCAATCTTACGGGGTCGGCAATCTTACGGGGTCGGCAATCTTACGGGGTCGGCAATCTTACGGGGTCGGCAATCTTACGGGGTCGGCAATCTTACGGGGTCGGCAATCTTACGGGGTCGGCAATCTTACGGGGTCGGCAATCTTACGGGGTCGGCAATCTTACGGGGTCGGCAATCTTACGGGGTCGGCAATCTTACGGGGTCGGCAATCTTACGGGGTCGGCAATCTTACGGGGTCGGCAATCTTACGGGGTCGGCAATCTTACGGGGTCGGCAATCTTACGGGGTCGGCAATCTTACGGGGTCGGCAATCTTACGGGGTCGGCAATCTTACGGGGTCGGCAATCTTACGGGGTCGGCAATCTTACGGGGTCGGCAATCTTACGGGGTCGGCAATCTTACGGGGTCGGCAATCTTACGGGGTCGGCAATCTTACGGGGTCGGCAATCTTACGGGGTCGGCAATCTTACGGGGTCGGCAATCTTACGGGGTCGGCAATCTTACGGGGTCGGCAATCTTACGGGGTCGGCAATCTTACGGGGTCGGCAATCTTACGGGGTCGGCAATCTTACGGGGTCGGCAATCTTACGGGGTCGGCAATCTTACGGGGTCGGCAATCTTACGGGGTCGGCAATCTTACGGGGTCGGCAATCTTACGGGGTCGGCAATCTTACGGGGTCGGCAATCTTACGGGGTCGGCAATCTTACGGGGTCGGCAATCTTACGGGGTCGGCAATCTTACGGGGTCGGCAATCTTACGGGGTCGGCAATCTTACGGGGTCGGCAATCTTACGGGGTCGGCAATCTTACGGGGTCGGCAATCTTACGGGGTCGGCAATCTTACGGGGTCGGCAATCTTACGGGGTCGGCAATCTTACGGGGTCGGCAATCTTACGGGGTCGGCAATCTTACGGGGTCGGCAATCTTACGGGGTCGGCAATCTTACGGGGTCGGCAATCTTACGGGGTCGGCAATCTTACGGGGTCGGCAATCTTACGGGGTCGGCAATCTTACGGGGTCGGCAATCTTACGGGGTCGGCAATCTTACGGGGTCGGCAATCTTACGGGGTCGGCAATCTTACGGGGTCGGCAATCTTACGGGGTCGGCAATCTTACGGGGTCGGCAATCTTACGGGGTCGGCAATCTTACGGGGTCGGCAATCTTACGGGGTCGGCAATCTTACGGGGTCGGCAATCTTACGGGGTCGGCAATCTTACGGGGTCGGCAATCTTACGGGGTCGGCAATCTTACGGGGTCGGCAATCTTACGGGGTCGGCAATCTTACGGGGTCGGCAATCTTACGGGGTCGGCAATCTTACGGGGTCGGCAATCTTACGGGGTCGGCAATCTTACGGGGTCGGCAATCTTACGGGGTCGGCAATCTTACGGGGTCGGCAATCTTACGGGGTCGGCAATCTTACGGGGTCGGCAATCTTACGGGGTCGGCAATCTTACGGGGTCGGCAATCTTACGGGGTCGGCAATCTTACGGGGTCGGCAATCTTACGGGGTCGGCAATCTTACGGGGTCGGCAATCTTACGGGGTCGGCAATCTTACGGGGTCGGCAATCTTACGGGGTCGGCAATCTTACGGGGTCGGCAATCTTACGGGGTCGGCAATCTTACGGGGTCGGCAATCTTACGGGGTCGGCAATCTTACGGGGTCGGCAATCTTACGGGGTCGGCAATCTTACGGGGTCGGCAATCTTACGGGGTCGGCAATCTTACGGGGTCGGCAATCTTACGGGGTCGGCAATCTTACGGGGTCGGCAATCTTACGGGGTCGGCAATCTTACGGGGTCGGCAATCTTACGGGGTCGGCAATCTTACGGGGTCGGCAATCTTACGGGGTCGGCAATCTTACGGGGTCGGCAATCTTACGGGGTCGGCAATCTTACGGGGTCGGCAATCTTACGGGGTCGGCAATCTTACGGGGTCGGCAATCTTACGGGGTCGGCAATCTTACGGGGTCGGCAATCTTACGGGGTCGGCAATCTTACGGGGTCGGCAATCTTACGGGGTCGGCAATCTTACGGGGTCGGCAATCTTACGGGGTCGGCAATCTTACGGGGTCGGCAATCTTACGGGGTCGGCAATCTTACGGGGTCGGCAATCTTACGGGGTCGGCAATCTTACGGGGTCGGCAATCTTACGGGGTCGGCAATCTTACGGGGTCGGCAATCTTACGGGGTCGGCAATCTTACGGGGTCGGCAATCTTACGGGGTCGGCAATCTTACGGGGTCGGCAATCTTACGGGGTCGGCAATCTTACGGGGTCGGCAATCTTACGGGGTCGGCAATCTTACGGGGTCGGCAATCTTACGGGGTCGGCAATCTTACGGGGTCGGCAATCTTACGGGGTCGGCAATCTTACGGGGTCGGCAATCTTACGGGGTCGGCAATCTTACGGGGTCGGCAATCTTACGGGGTCGGCAATCTTACGGGGTCGGCAATCTTACGGGGTCGGCAATCTTACGGGGTCGGCAATCTTACGGGGTCGGCAATCTTACGGGGTCGGCAATCTTACGGGGTCGGCAATCTTACGGGGTCGGCAATCTTACGGGGTCGGCAATCTTACGGGGTCGGCAATCTTACGGGGTCGGCAATCTTACGGGGTCGGCAATCTTACGGGGTCGGCAATCTTACGGGGTCGGCAATCTTACGGGGTCGGCAATCTTACGGGGTCGGCAATCTTACGGGGTCGGCAATCTTACGGGGTCGGCAATCTTACGGGGTCGGCAATCTTACGGGGTCGGCAATCTTACGGGGTCGGCAATCTTACGGGGTCGGCAATCTTACGGGGTCGGCAATCTTACGGGGTCGGCAATCTTACGGGGTCGGCAATCTTACGGGGTCGGCAATCTTACGGGGTCGGCAATCTTACGGGGTCGGCAATCTTACGGGGTCGGCAATCTTACGGGGTCGGCAATCTTACGGGGTCGGCAATCTTACGGGGTCGGCAATCTTACGGGGTCGGCAATCTTACGGGGTCGGCAATCTTACGGGGTCGGCAATCTTACGGGGTCGGCAATCTTACGGGGTCGGCAATCTTACGGGGTCGGCAATCTTACGGGGTCGGCAATCTTACGGGGTCGGCAATCTTACGGGGTCGGCAATCTTACGGGGTCGGCAATCTTACGGGGTCGGCAATCTTACGGGGTCGGCAATCTTACGGGGTCGGCAATCTTACGGGGTCGGCAATCTTACGGGGTCGGCAATCTTACGGGGTCGGCAATCTTACGGGGTCGGCAATCTTACGGGGTCGGCAATCTTACGGGGTCGGCAATCTTACGGGGTCGGCAATCTTACGGGGTCGGCAATCTTACGGGGTCGGCAATCTTACGGGGTCGGCAATCTTACGGGGTCGGCAATCTTACGGGGTCGGCAATCTTACGGGGTCGGCAATCTTACGGGGTCGGCAATCTTACGGGGTCGGCAATCTTACGGGGTCGGCAATCTTACGGGGTCGGCAATCTTACGGGGTCGGCAATCTTACGGGGTCGGCAATCTTACGGGGTCGGCAATCTTACGGGGTCGGCAATCTTACGGGGTCGGCAATCTTACGGGGTCGGCAATCTTACGGGGTCGGCAATCTTACGGGGTCGGCAATCTTACGGGGTCGGCAATCTTACGGGGTCGGCAATCTTACGGGGTCGGCAATCTTACGGGGTCGGCAATCTTACGGGGTCGGCAATCTTACGGGGTCGGCAATCTTACGGGGTCGGCAATCTTACGGGGTCGGCAATCTTACGGGGTCGGCAATCTTACGGGGTCGGCAATCTTACGGGGTCGGCAATCTTACGGGGTCGGCAATCTTACGGGGTCGGCAATCTTACGGGGTCGGCAATCTTACGGGGTCGGCAATCTTACGGGGTCGGCAATCTTACGGGGTCGGCAATCTTACGGGGTCGGCAATCTTACGGGGTCGGCAATCTTACGGGGTCGGCAATCTTACGGGGTCGGCAATCTTACGGGGTCGGCAATCTTACGGGGTCGGCAATCTTACGGGGTCGGCAATCTTACGGGGTCGGCAATCTTACGGGGTCGGCAATCTTACGGGGTCGGCAATCTTACGGGGTCGGCAATCTTACGGGGTCGGCAATCTTACGGGGTCGGCAATCTTACGGGGTCGGCAATCTTACGGGCTCGGAAATCTTAGGGGGTCGGCAATCTTACGGGCTCGGAAATCTTACGGGGTCGGAAATCTTACGGGGTCGGCAATCTTACAGGGTCGGCAATCTTACAGGGTCGGCAATCTTACGGAAATCTTACGGGTGTCGAAAATCTTACGGGTGTCGGCAATCTTACGGGTGTCGAAAATTTTACGGGTGTCGGAAATCTTACGGGTGTAGGAAATCTGTCGGAAATCTTACGGGTGTCGGAAATCTTACGGGTGTTGGCAATCTGTCAGCAATCTTACGGGTGTCGGGAATCTTACGAGTGTCGGAAATCTTACGGGTGTCGGAAATCTTACGGGTGTCGGAAATCTTACAGGTGTCGGAAATCTTACAGGTGTCGGCAATCTTACGGGTGTCGGCAATCTTACGGGTGTCGGCAATCTTACGGGTGTCGGCAATCTTACGTCTCGATGATTTTCGCTCATTCGGAAATAGCGTACTATCGCAATGTAGTAATAGCGTAATGTCGCAATGTAGTAATAGCGTAATGTCGCAATGTAGTAATAGCGTAATGTCGCAATGTAGTAATAGCGTAATGTCGCAATGTAGTAATAGCGTAATGTCGCAATGTAGTAATAGCGTAATGTCGCAATGTAGTAATAGCGTAATGTCGCGAGTTTTGAAATAGTTTGAGCAACGTCTTGCACTCTCCGTGTTGATGTTCACCGTGTCACCATGTCACATTCTCTTATGGGGCCCAGCCTAGATTCTTATGGCCCTGACCAGTTGTTCAACAGCTATCGCTAGAGCTCTACGATCTGCGAGTTGTATGTTGGTGTCAGTCGTGTTTTTGTCTTGGCCAGCTCTACGATCTGCCAGTTGTATGTTGGTGTCAGTCGTGTTTATCACTAGAGCTCTACGATCTGCCAGTTGTATGTTGGTGTCAGTCGTGTTTATCACTAGAGCTCTACGATCTGCCAGTTGTATGTTGGTGTCAGTCGTGTTTTTGTCTTGGTCGAGGCTCGTCTACACAAGCGAGTCAAGACGGGGAGACGAGCCGTGAACACGTCATGAAGAGGATGCTGTCAGGACATCTGCATCCCAGGGTGATGGGGGTCCGCCATTGTTATCCCTTAGAATAGTGTAGGCCAGGGGAGATGAGGAATATAGAAAGAAGTGGGTCGTGGGTCTCGAAAGGATGAGATTAGTGGAATTAAGGGGCTCGTGCCTGCCACCGGGGTGTTATAGAGACAAGGGTGCATTGGAGACGGGGGGCGTGTTAGAGATTGGGGGGCGCGTTGAAAACGGGTGGTGTTGGAGACGAGAGAGTGTTGAAAACGGGTGTGTGTGTTGGAGATGGGGGCGTGTTGGAGATGGGGCGTGTTAGAGACGGGGGGCGTGTTGGAGATTTGGGGCGTGTTGGAGATGGGGGAATGTTAGAGACGGGGGCGTGTAGGAGATGGGGGCGTGTTGCAGATGTGACGTGTTAGAGACGGGGGCGTGTTGGAGACGGGGGCGTGTTGGAGACGACGGGGGCGTATTGGAGACGACGGGGGCGTGATAGAGACTGGAGTGGAGGGGTGTTGACGCATGGCTGAATCGTTTGGTCCACATGATATGATGTCAATTTTCTAGGGAGGCCTTCTCTTGTTATGTTTACAAGGATCTATCTCTTAGATGTCATTGGCTTGAAATCGTAGTAGGAGGACTCTTAGTCATACACGTGGCATATCAGATAGAAGTGAAGTTACCGCCTTAGTCATACACGTGGCATATCAGATAGAAGGGAAG
>CAXITT010000273.1:876959-892835 GCA_964033795.1 Lymnaea stagnalis
GGACGTAGTGGTAGATCTACGTGAAGACTTGGACGTAGTGGCAGATCTACGTGAAGACTTGGACGTAGTGGCAGATCTACGTGAAGACTTGGACGTAGTGACAGATCTACGTGAAGACTTGGACGTAGTGGCAGATCTACGTGAAGACTTGGACGTAGTGGCAGATCTACGTGAAGACTTGGACGTAGTGACAGATCTACGTGAAGACTTGGACGTAGTGACAGATCTACGTGAAGACTTGGACGTAGTGGCAGATCTACGTGAGGACTTGGACGTAGTGGCAGATCTACGTGAAGACTTGGACGTAGTGGCAGATCTACGTGAAGACTTGGACGTAGTGGCAGATCTACGTGAGGACTTGGACGTAGTGGCAGATCTAAGTGAAGACTTGGACGTAGTGGCAGATCTACGTGAAGACTTGGACGTAGTGATAGATCTACGTGAAGACTTGGACGTAGTGGCAGATCTACGTGAGGACTTGGACGTAGTGGCAGATCTACGTGAAGACTAGGACGTTATAGTGGCAGATCTACATGAAGACTTGGACGTTATAGTGGCAGATCTACATGAAGACTTGGACGTTATAGTGGCAGATCTACATGAAGACTTGGACGTTATAGTGGCAGATCTACATGAAGACTTGGACGTTATAGTGGCAGATATGTTAGAGACGGGGGGCGTGTTGGAGATTTGGGGCGTGTTGGAGATGGGGGAATGTTAGAGACGGGGGCGTGTAGGAGATGGGGGCGTGTTGCAGATGTGACGTGTTAGAGACGGGGGCGTGTTGGAGACGGGGGCGTGTTGGAGACGACGGGGGCGTATTGGAGACGACGGGGGCGTGATAGAGACTGGAGTGGAGGGGTGTTGACGCATGGCTGAATCGTTTGGTCCACATGATATGATGTCAATTTTCTAGGGAGGCCTTCTCTTGTTATGTTTACAAGGATCTATCTCTTAGATGTCATTGGCTTGAAATCGTAGTAGGAGGACTCTTAGTCATACACGTGGCATATCAGATAGAAGTGAAGTTACCGCCTTAGTCATACACGTGGCATATCAGATAGAAGGGAAGTTACCGCCTTAGTCATACACGTGGCATATCAGATAGAAGGGAAGTTACCGCCTTAAACCAAGTTAAGGAAGCCCAAGACGTAGTGGCAGATCTACGTGAAGACTTGGACGTAGTGGTAGATCTACGTGAAGACTTGGACGTAGTGGCAGATCTACGTGAAGACTTGGACGTAGTGGCAGATCTACGTGAAGACTAGGACGTAGTGGTAGATCTACGTGAAGACTTGGACGTAGTGGCAGATCTACGTGAAGACTAAGACGTAGTGGCAGATCTACGTGAAGACTAGGACGTAGTGGTAGATCTACGTGAAGACTAGGACGTAGTGGCAGATCTACGTGAAGACTTGGACGTAGTGACAGATCTACGTGAAGACTTGGACGTAGTGACAGATCTACGTGAAGACTTGGACGTAGTGGTAGATCTACGTGAAGACTTGGACGTAGTGGCAGATCTACGTGAAGACTTGGACGTAGTGGCAGATCTACGTGAAGACTTGGACGTAGTGACAGATCTACGTGAAGACTTGGACGTAGTGACAGATCTACGTGAAGACTTGGACGTAGTGGCAGATCTACGTGAAGACTTGGACGTAGTGGCAGATCTACGTGAAGACTTGGACGTAGTGGCAGATCTACGTGAAGACTTGGACGTAGTGGCAGATCTACGTGAGGACTTGGACGTAGTGGCAGATCTACGTGAAGACTTGGACGTAGTGGCAGATCTACGTGAGGACTTGGACGTAGTGACAGATCTACGTGAGGACTTGGACGTAGTGACAGATCTACGTGAAGACTTGGACGTAGTGACAGATCTACGTGAAGACTTGGACGTAGTGGCAGATCTACGTGAAGACTTGGACGTAGTGGCAGATCTACGTGAGGACTTGGACGTAGTGACAGATCTACGTGAAGACTTGGACGTAGTGGCAGATCTACGTGAAGACTTAGACGTAGTGACAGATCTACGTGAAGACTTGGACGTAGTGGTAGATCTACGTGAAGACTTGGACGTAGTGGCAGATCTACGTGAAGACTTGGACGTAGTGACAGATCTACATGAAGACTTGGACGTTATAGTGGCAGATCTACATGAAGACTTGGACGTAGTGACAGATCTAACTTTTTGAGTTGTTGTCAGTCATTGTCATAAACTTTTGCATGTATTTAAATCTTTTACCATAACTGTGCCGTTTTATTAACATTTGCTTACGGTTGGATGCTTTTCTTTTCTTTTGCATTTTAAANGACTTGGACGTTATAGTGGCAGATCTACATGAAGACTTGGACGTTATAGTGGCAGATCTACATGAAGACTTGGACGTTATAGTGGCAGATCTACGTGAAGACTTGGACGTTATAGTGGCAGATCTACATGAAGACTTGGACGTTATAGTGGCAGATCTACGTGAAGACTTGGACGTTATAGTGGCAGATCTACATGAAGACTTGGACGTTATAGTGGCAGATCTACGTGAAGACTTGGACGTTATAGTGGCAGATCTACATGAAGACTTGGACGTTATAGTGGCAGATCTACATGAAGACTTGGACGTTATAGTGGCAGATCTACATGAAGACTTGGACGTTATAGTGGCAGATCTACGTGAAGACTTGGACGTTATAGTGGCAGATCTACGTGAAGACTTGGACGTTATAGTGGCAGATCTACATGAAGACTTGGACGTTATAGTGGCAGATCTACATGAAGTCTTGGACGTTATAGTGGCAGATCTACGTGAAGACTTGGACGTAGTGGCAGATCTACATGAAGACTTGGACGTTATAGTGGCAGATCTACGTGAAGACTTGGACGTTATAGTGGCAGATCTACGTGAAGACTTGGACGTTATAGTGGCAGATCTACGTGAAGATCGTAACATTGGCACCAACGGTTGGTCTGAATGGATGGACTTGATGATGTAGGCGAGGACTAACATGTTTCAGTTAGCATTACTGTATTTATAAAGGGATGCGCACTGCTGGTTTTTTTCGGGACAGACGAAGGTATCGGAAGTCTTGCTTACATAATGAAACCAAAAAAAACCTCATTTACATGGTCTCGAAGACTCTCGTGGGTGCTTAAGTAGCAATTCCATCAAATATTCCTGTGTTTAAACGCATCTTTTAGCGTGGGCGTTGGGAAAATGTTTTGAAATGAAGAGTAGGAGCGGCGCTGCAAAAGATCCAGAACCCCTATCCTACTGGGCTTAGAGAATGGTGGGTTTGGTTTTGTTGTTGTTGTTTTTAAACCAGCACAGTCCCACATGAAGACAGCAACACCGTTGATCTGAACAGGCCACGTGATATCTGGTCTTTATGTCTCCACGAGACGGCCAGTTCCCGTAATGGTCATCATTTGGCGACAAAATGCTCGGCCCCCTGCTGCTTACCTTTACATCTTTCACGGGTCTCGCGGGGCAGCCATCTGAGAAGCCGGTAGTCACACGAAGGGCGCTATCTTGTGTGCGCCCCCACGGGCGCTGTTGGCGAGGGGTGTCGGGAGGAGAACGTCAAGCATAACACTGGGGGCTGGGAGACAAACCAACAACCATCGTGGAGCAGATCGGATAGAGATGAGGGGATATCAAAACATAATTAGAGGGGAGGTAAGGAGAGAAGCAAGCACCCCACCCCCAACACTCCCAAGCCACGTCTCGTCAGACACTGATGGGTTGACGACGCGTCAAGGAGAGGGGGGGGGACAAATAAATAAGCGGGGGCGTGTGATTATCTGAGGTTATCTCCACATAAGGGGCGGGGGGAGAGAGCGTACGGTTAGGACACGGAGGTTCGGTAAAGCCGTGCTGTAGGACAGGTGGATCTAGTGGATCTCTAATGATGAGCTCAAGTCAGATGACTTAATGGGACGTGAAAGGAGCGGGCTAGACTTGAGAAACAAGCAGACAGCTAATGTCTCGAGGTTGGTGGGGGTTTTTTAATTTTTTTTTTTTAATTGGTGTTTTTGTTTTATTTGGAAATAATTCCCTTAGCAGCGGAAGATTTGATAAGATAGTAATGAAAAGAATAACTTATGCTTAGATGTCTGGAGAAGATTTCGAAAGGGTTTGGGGTCAGATTTGTTTTTTTTTTTAAAATAGTGAGATCCCTCGCCCTGACAGTGACATCCCTCCCCCTGAGGGTGACATCCCTCCCCCTGACAGTGACATCCCTCCCTCTGACAGTGACATCCCTCCCACTGACAGTGACATCCCTCCCCCACACGGTGGCCTCCCGCTCAAACCACTACACCCAGCGTCCTGAAACCCAATCTGTTATTACAGAAACTAAAATTACCACTAATTCTTTCACGTGTTCTCACCTACGGTGCCCCAATGTTTAACGGTCTGTCGCCTTAAGGTTCAAATGTAAATCACACCGGTCATCTCTACGGACTGACCACTCCCTCTCACTGTTTCAATTCGCCCACATGGCCCTATCATTGTCACCACTAAACTATCAGCTGTGCTCCCGACGGCCGTGTCCTTCACGCCTGGTTGCGTTAACCACACAGTTCCGCTGGTGCAGTGCCTCTCCTCCTCTGTTCTGTGCACGGAGGAAGTGGCTTGGGCCCCCGTCTAAACACTGTCATCACCACGGTTACAGCTAGCGGGGGGGGGACCCCGTGTTTCGCACCCCCCCCCCTCGGGCCATCCATGGAATCCTCTTAAACACTGTTTGTCCTCGCAAGTCAAGCATCAACTTTGGTCTACGCCCATGTCGCTGCTGTCGGCTCATTTTTGTTGAGGTAATTAGTGTCACCCTGGCTCTGCCCCTGCCCATTTGAGCTGATACCTAATGCCTTCAGGGGCCGGGGGCGCCGTGCTCCTGGCTCCACTGGCACCCCACCCCACCCCACATGAGCCTTGAGTTAACATAGAAATGTTTACCCAAGGTTGTTGTTTCCCTTTCCTCCCGTAGGTGACAACACATTACAGCAATCTAATGACAACGTTGAGATCACTCATACTGTCTCTCGCGCCATGGCATACTACATGTTAGTTGTCTAACCACATACACCTGTCTCTCACATGACCGCCTAATTTTTTCACTAACTTCTATTTATGTAAAACATGTAAAGTTTGGGGGGGGGGGTAGGAGGAGGAGATGGTTTAAAAGAAGAAGCAGGACACAACAGAAACAGGAGACACCAGAAACAGGACACACCAGAAACAGGAGACACCAGAAACAGAAGCAGGACACACCAGAAGCAAATATGTCTATAGAAGAGCTAGCACAGCAGCGCTCTAAGCTTGGACAAATACAGCTCACGGAACGTTCATGGTCAATGGCAAACAACAAAAAATGTTTCGTTGTACGACGCTAAAGGTGTACGATATCAACTTGGGGGGAAAAGATCGTCACTTTTAAGTACACAAAATATGTACACAAATTAAGTATACAAAACGAGTACACTAAATGAGTGCACTAAATGAGTGCACATTATAAGTAATGGACTGTGGGACTGTGGGCGAGGCACTAATTGGGATTCTAATCAAGTGCGCTACTTGCCTGGAGGTTTATATGTTTATAGTGATACGGTTTGTCTATATCCTCCCCCCCCCCCCCCCCCCCCCCCCCCCCACCCCCACCCCCCCCCCCGCCCCTACCTACCAGTGCTCGATGTCCCCCATCTTAGAAAGGATTGACACCACCAACTCTGTATTCACGGCTTGTTCAATTTGGTCAGATTTCATTTGTAAGGTTTTAAGGCGCCAGGCTGCGGGGTCCTCCATCTACGTGACGTACGTGCACAACAATACGTACTGTGGACCACGTACAGTGGATTACGTCAAATGAAATAGTCGTAGGCTCGAGAGGACAAGAGTGTCACAGCCGAGGGCGTATTTGAAGACAGGGCGCCTAGATTAGCTTTGTGTTCTAACACCCTGACGCTACCAGACACCCCCCCCCCCTTATCTAATTGTTCATCACGTGACACTGAGCGAAAATGGCAAAACGGAAACTGCTTTAGCAGGAATGGAAACGAGGGAAGGGGGAGGGGGGACGCTGGGATACATTGGCCTTAACGTCCATGAAACAATGTGGGTAAGCCATCCCGAGGTCTAGCCATTAGGGCACAACTTAGAGACCAGCTTTCAAACTTGCCAGGCGAACCCCTCACACAAATCGCTTTTTTTTTTTATTCAGCCCACCCCAACCCGGAGAACCTAGACCACGGCGCCACCCCAACAATGGGGCGGCCCATGAATCACTCTGTTGGGCTGAATGGAGGGAAGGGTGCAGTTACTCCCCCTAGGAATCTTATTTTGGGGAGACCATAACACGATAGGACCGCTGCCGACCATCGGCCATCTTTAAATTAACTCTTATTGCCTTCCACTTTGCCCCCCCCCACACACCCCCCCCCCCCCCCCCCCCCCCCCTCCCCCCCCCCCCCCCCCCCGTCCCCCCACACACTTTTCCCCATCGCATCAATACAGTACCAATGAGTGTTACGAGACAGATCAAGAAGGGCAGCAAAGATTGAACGGCATTTAGAGATGTGCTTACAGCTCTCCGCCCAATCACTTACAATTTGAACTTCCTGTATACATCGGCCAATGAGATGAGCGAATAGAATACAATCAAATCAATAGTTAAATTAACATGAATTGAAGCTTTGAAAATGATCTCTTGTATGAACATAGCAAGTTTCAAAACATCAACAACCAAATAAATTAGACATTTATTTTGTTGTTTACATTTATGGGGGTGACATTGTGTACCGAACAGGAAGTGACGTCATTTCAACAAGGGTCTGTTCAGAAGAGCGCTCATTAACTTTGTGTGACGTAGATTGAATCCTTTGACCGTCAAACTCGTGTCACACCAAGAGTGGGGGAATCTTCAGAACATTGTTCTCATTTCAAAATGAAATAGTCTTTTGAAATAACGCCCCTTGAATATAGCCACCTTGAAATAACGCCAGTGAAATAACGTCCTGGCGCGCTTGCCTCTAGTGCAGTGGTTCTTAACCTGGGTTCGATCGAACCCCAGGGGTTCTGTGAGTCAGTCTCATGGGTTCGGCGGAGGTCCAAAAATATCAGGAAAAAAAATCATATTTTATTTGAAGGGTTTGGTGAATGCGCATATGAAACTGGTGGGGTTCAGTACCTCCAGCAAGGTTAAGAACCACTGAAACGAAGTGTTTTGAGAAATACACCCTGGACACACATTTTTGAACGAATTACATGAAAAATCTTGACCCCCAGCTATTAGCATAAAAATGGGGTCAAATATCGGGAGCCGAAAAAAGTGTCCCCGTTTTCACGTACACAACATATATCAAATATAACCAGAGCCCATATGACACCATTCATATAACCAAAGCCCATATAACACCGTTCATATAAACAGAGGCCATATGACACCGTTCATATAAACAGAGCCCATATGACACCGTTCAGATAACCAAAGCCCATATAACACCGTTCATATAAACAGAGCCCATATGACACCGTTCATATAACCAAAGCCCATATAACACCGTTCATATAAACAGAGGCCATATGACACCGTTCAGATAATCAGAGCCCATATGACACCGTTCATATAAACAGAGCCCATATGCCACCGTTCATATAAACAGAGCCCATATGCCACCGTTCAGATAACCAGAGCCCATATAACACCGTTCAGATTGTTGAATTTGATTTGTTTATGAAACCTCCATGGTTGGCCTACTATCTGGAAGGGGAAATATGAAATCTCCAAGTAATGTCAAAACTAGAACCGCAAGGGTGGAACAAAAAAATGCAAAGTCGTTGTTTGAATGATGCGTGTTTAATCATACGTTTCGTCATAAACCAAGGAAATTAAGAACGACTACTCTGGCTCTTATGCTGAGGTTAAACATTTTATGGCTTAATTCCCCTTGATCATGAGCCTCATGAGCAGGTGTGTAGGACGTCTCCTTCGAATTGCTCCAGTGGCGTAAATGAAAGCAGATTTTGCCGTGGGCCACGCGGTGGCGTAGCGAGGGTCACAGCTGCCGGGCAGGCAACTATTTTGTCCGCCGCCTATCACGTCTGCTGTTGGCAGGAAATGGCGCCCCTCGATGACAAGAAACAAATGTGCTGCTCGGTGCGACCCACCCGTTGACTACGCCACTGGAGCCACGCCATTTCAAGGTCACCCCTCACCTCAATCCAACTCAGTCACTCAAACAAAATTGATGAACATACTTCCTATCTGAGAGAAATTCTGTGTTCTTCCAAAGTCAGAGCTCACGTTGACATCCATCGATCTCCCGGCAGAGAACTTTGCGATGATGGGGTGTCACAGACCAACGCTGCACTTTTCACATGCTGTGGACTAACACAGTCTCCATGATGGTGGTTGAAATGGCAATGAGAAGCTAAACCCCCATACCGCATTGTTTAGACAAGTAGTACTATGACATTTGAAATTGAAATTGATTTTGGAAAGAAGAAAAAAGAAGAATTGAATCCTTTGACCGTCCAGTTTAGTGAGGAGCCAATGGTGCTTTATGTTGATCACCTTGGTTACAGCAGGACTTTCAGGTAACAATGTCTCGTGAAGTGTTCAGGTGAGCTAAATATGGGTGTGTCTGACCCCCGTGGCATCCATGGGCGACATAAGGGGTCGGCTCAAAACCCCTCTGATCCGGTTCTGTTAGATTGAACTCATCCTCCTATTGATCGTTGATAGCGACCCGGGGGAGGGGGGGGAGCGGGGGTGCCGGGGCGTCATGTTTGACATGGTAGGAGGGTGCACGATTTCAGACCTCAGGGAATAATTTGTTGGTCCTTATTTTGTCATTAAATCTGATTTAAAAACGGAATATTTGTTTTAAGAAATTTGTTTTTTCCGCCATTTTTGCCCCCACACGCCATGAATAATGATCACCGCTAGACATGGGCGTCATACCAACATCCAAACACGTTGATGTCCGAGAGTCGAAGATGTCTGAGGGTCCGACTCATGGCATCTGGTTGAAGTGAAGGACCGGTCATGGAAATGTGTAGACTTTTGATGAGCAGCTTTCTTTCAGAGACAGCGATGCGCCCTTAGACTTGGCGTCACCGCTGGCACCCACCATGGAACGAGCCCCCACGTTTTAGCCCACACCTCTGGCGCTGAGATCATACTATGTTTGCGGACAGTTTTAGACATGGGAGAGGACATAGAAGAATAGAAGATGTCAAAGTGGGACGGTCCAATGAACGGGTAGGCGAGAAGCCTTCGTCAAACGACCAAAGAAAAATCAACATAGAACGCGTACATTGAGTTAACTTAGTAGTGAACTTAGTTAATAAGTGGCGTACTTATTGCTGGCCAGTTGCACGTGAAGGTGACCAAGGCTTCGACTTGAGTAGTAGTACTTATTGCTGGCCAGTTGCACGTGAAGGTGACCAAGGCTGCGACTTGAGTAGTAGTACTTATTGCTGGCCAGTTGCACGTGAAGGTGACCAAGGCTTCGACTTGAGTAGTAGTACTTATTGCTGGCCAGTTGCACGTGAAGGTGACCAAGGCTGCGACTTGAGTAGTAGTACTTATTGCTGGCCAGTTGCACGTGAAGGTGACCAAGGCTTCGACTTGAGTAGTAGTACTTATTGCTGGCCAGTTGCACGTGAAGGTGACCAAGGCTGCGACTTGAGTAGTAGTACTTATTGCTGGCCAGTTGCACGTGAAGGTGACCAAGGCTTCGACTTGAGTAGTAGTACTTATTGCTGGCCAGGCGCACGTGAAGGTGACCAAGGCTGCGACTTGAGTAGTAGTACTTATTGCTGGCCAGTCGCACGTGAAGGTGACCAAGGCTTCGACTTGAGTAGTAGTACTTATTGCTGGCCAGTTGCACGTGAAGGTGACCAAGGCTTCGACTTGAGTAGTAGTACTTATTGCTGGCCAGTTGCACGTGAAGGTGACCAAGGCTGCGACTTGAGTAGTAGCCTCGACTTGAGTAGTAGCCTCGACTTGAGTAGTAGCCTCGACTTGAGTAGTAGCCTCGACTTGGGTAGTAGCCTCGACTTGAGTAGTAGCCTCGACTTGAGTAGTAGCCTCGACTTGAGTAGTAGCCTCGACTTGAGTAGTAGCCTCGACTTGAGTAGTAGCCTCGACTTGAGTAGTAGCCTCGACTTGAGTAGTAGCCAAGACTTGAGTAGTAGCCAAGACTTGAGTAGTAGCCAAGACTTGAGTAGTAGCCAAGACTTGAGTAGTAGCCAAGACTTGAGTAGTAGCCAAGACTTGAGTAGTATCCTCGACTAGAGTAGTAGCCTCGACTTGGGTAGTAGCCTAGACTTGGGTTGGGTAGTAGCCTCGACTTGGGTAGTAGCCTGGACTTGGGTAGTAGCCTGGACTTGGGTAGTAGCCTCGACTTGGGTAGTAGCCTCGACTTGAGTAGTAGCCTCGACTTGGGTAGTAGCCTCGACTTGAGTAGTAGCCTCGACTTGGGTAGTAGCCTCGACTTGGGTAGTAGCCTGGACTTGGGTAGTAGCCTCGACTTGGGTAGTAGCCTCGACGTGAGTAGTAGCCTCGACTTGGGTAGTAGCCTCGACTTGAGTAGTAGCCTCGACTTGAGTAGCCTCGACTTGGGTAGTAGCCTCGACTTGGGTAGTAGCCTCGACTTGGGTAGTAGCCTCGACTTGGGTAGTAGCCTCGACTTGAGTAGTAGCCTCGACTTGAGTAGCCTCGACTTGAGCTGTATTTTGTTTAAAGTGATTGCGATTTGCCCACTTCTTTAGCCTCACTCTCACGTCCTGGTCTAGTTGATAGAAAGGCAAGACTTATTCAAGATGACCGGAAATAGACCAGGGTGCAGTAGATGACCAGCAGTGTGCCTTGTGTCTCACTGTGCTTTAATGCGTTCCACGTAACAAGAGTGTTAATTTTCATAGTCTTAATGTGCTACCACCTACGGGACTCCATCTCCGGGTTTGATTTCAGAGTTTGCCTTCTCTTAGATGAGTTGCCATCCAAGGTCAAGGAGTCACAGGGTGCTCGTGTTGTTTTGGCATGTCTTAGATGAGTTGCCATCCAAGGTCAAGGAGTCCCATGGTGTTGGTGTGGTTTTGGCATGTCTTAGATGAGTTGCCATCCAAGGTCAAGGACTCCCATGGTGCCGGTGTTGTTTTGGCATGTCTAGCTTATTCTGAGGATTGAACTCCAGTCCGCAAGCTTGGGATTGACTCAGTTAAACCGCTTGGCCACCCAGTACGAACTGGTACTAATACGATGGATACCGGAAGTTGTCCCAAACCAAAACGCGTTACCAAAGGAGGTTACAGCAACTAAAAGAAATTTGGTGTTTTGATATGAAATGATAACTTTTCAGACATTCAAATGGGAAAATAGTAATAAGAAAAGAATGGAAAAGGAGCAAAGTTGGCACTATGTAAATTGTTCCCGTGGGGAACTACGGAAGACTATGTCAATTGTTCCCGTGGGGAACTACGGAAGACTACGTCAATTGTTACCGTGGGGAACTACGGAAGACTACGTCAATTGTTCCCGTGGGGAACTACGGAAGACTGCGTCAATGTTCCCGTGGGGAACTACGGAAGACTACGTCAATTGTTCCCGTGTGGAGAACACTATGATTGAATCTTGGTTATTTCAATTATTTTTCTCCACATATGTGGTTCAGGCTGGCAACCAAGTGCAGGTGTCTTGGACTGTCATGTTAGCTGACAGCTGTCATCAGGTGTCTTGGCCTGTCATGTTAGATGACAGCTGTCATCAGATGTCTTGGCTTGTCATGTTGGCTGACAGCTGTCATCAGATGTCTTGGCTTGTCATGTTGGCTGAGAGCTGTCATCAAGTGTCTTGGCTTTTCATGTTAGCTGACAGCTGTCATCAGGTGTATTGGCTTGCCATGTTAGTTGACAGCTGTCATCATGTGTATTGGCTTGCCATGTTAGCTGAGAGCTGTCATCAGGTGTCTTGGCCTGCCATGTTAGCTGACAGCTGTCATCAGGTGTATTGGCTTGCCGTGTTGGCCGAGAGCTGTCATCAGGTGTGTTGGCTTGCCATGTTGTATGAGCTCTGTCATCAGGTGTATTGGCTTGCCAGATTGTCTGACAGCTGTCATCAGGTGTCTTGGCTTGCCATATTGTCTGAGAGCTCTCATCAGGTGTATTTGCTTGCCATGTTGTCTGAGAGCTATCATCAGGTGTATGTGCTTGTCATGTTGTCTGAGAGCTGTCATCAGGTGTATTTGCTTGCCATGTTGTCTGAGCGCTGTCATCAGGTGTATTGGCTTGCCATTTTGGCTGACAGCTGTCATCAAGTGTATTGGCTTGCCATGTTGGCTGACAGCTGTCATCAGGTGTATTGGCTTGCCATGTTGGCTTAGAGCTGTCATCAGGTGTATTGGCTTGCCATGTTGGCTGAGAGCTGTCAGCAGGTGTCTTGGCTTGCCATGTTGTCTGAGAGCTGTCCTTGTGAGCCTTCATTTAGCTATTATGTTGGATGAGTTTTACCGATGACTCTGAGGGATAACTTTAAAATGTGACTCAGAAGGATGAATTAAAATGGTGACTTTGAAGGGTGACTTTAAAATGTGACTCTAAAGGATGAATTAAAATGGTGACTTTGTAGGGTGACTTTAAAATGTGACTCAGAAGGATGAATTAAAATGGTGACTTTGAAGGGTGACTTTAAAATGTGACTCTAAAGGATGAATTAAAATGGTGACTTTGAAGGGTGACTTTAAAATGTGACTCAGAAGGATGAATTAAAATGGTGACTTTGAAGGGTGACTTTAAAATGTGGCTCAGAAGGATGAATTAAAATGGTGACTTTGAAGGGTGACTTTAAAATGTGACTCAGAAGGATGAATTAAAATGGTGACTTTGAAGGGTGACTTTAAATGTGACTCTAAAGGGTGAATTAAAATGGTGACTTTGAAGGGTGACTTTAAAATGTGACTCTAAAGGGTGAATTTTAATTGTGACTCTGAAGGGTGACCTTAAAATGTGACTCTAAAGGATGAATTTAAATTGTGACTCTGATGGATGACTTTAAAACGTGACTCCAGGCCTAGCTATTTAACCCTCTAGGTATTCTTTTATGTTTGAATGTTGAAACAAGTTGAAATGTTTAATGGAGAGATTTAATGTTCTATTCAAAGAAGCCAAAAATTGTGTTTTACCTGCATAGTTCATTTGCCTTTATGCGCCAGTAGTCTTTTAATAGCATGCAAGGAAAGATAATAGAGTAAATGCTGCAAACGTAATAATTTAATAGTTCATGCCCCTTAAAAAAAAGTTTAACGCCTCAAGAAGTCATTACTATCGTGTCTTTACTAAGATGTCATTACTAAGATATCATTATACTAAGATGTCATTATTAAGATGTCATTACTAAGATGATGTTTAGTTGTGAAATTTAACTAAAAATATGTTTATCTACCCCCCCCGCCCCCTTTTGTTTTCTTAATGGTCTTACACAACACCATTGCATGTTAAAAATGTTTTATTGTAAGTTCTTGGTATGCATTTGACCTCACGATGTACACACTTTTTTAAAAATCTATTTTTGTCAGTGTTTAATGTTTGAATTCTGTCAGTGTTTTAATGTTTGAATTTTGTCAGTGTTTAATGTTTGAATTTTGTGAATGTTTAATGTTTGAATTTTGTGAGTGTTTAATGTTTAAATTTCGTGAGTGTTCAATGTTTGAATTTTGAGTGTTTCATGTTTGAATTTTGTCAGTGTTTCATATTATGTTTGTTAAAATATTAAACATAAATTGTAACTAGAGAGCACCGCTTTGATTACAAGCTGTCTGTTCTCTGTCACAACTTTTTAACTGGTTCCTGGCCTTCCTATCTTACTGAACTTCTTACTGTCTGTTCACCCCTTTGAAGGCTTCTTTCCTCCCCAGACACACGTATTCTTTCTTTTCCCAGAACACGCACTAAAACATATGGTGAACGATCTTTCTCTTTCTGCGCCCCAAAACAATGGAATTCTCTCCCACTACACATCCGCAATATACATTCCATCACAGCCTTCAAAACTGCACTCAAAACACACCTCTTTAAACTCTACTATCCTGTCTGATTCCCCCCTCTGACCGATAAACGATGCTGCTGGTTGCTGTTCATTGCTTGACATGTAAAAGTTATGGGGGGGGGGGTGAATGTACATTTGTTTTCGTTTTGTTCTTATACAGCTGTTTTTTTTAAAATCCAATAAATGCATGTTATTTGTTAATGTCATTATGTTTGCTAATATTTTTATGTATGGTGTGCTGACGACTAGTAATAATAATAATATTCAGTATTTGCTCTTTCCTACAACTGAGTTGTATCACAAGTTAATGAGCCTAAAATTTTGTGTTTTTTTTTCCCTCTCTTTAAAATAAAACTGTATTGGGTAAATAAATGTGCATTTGTTTAAAAGTCAGGTTAAGAAAAATGTAAAAAAAATAATAAATTTTTTTTTTTAACTTTGTATAATTCTTGGAGTAAATTCAATATGGATTTCAAAAGAAAAAAAAAATTATTATTGTAATCTTCTAATATTACGTCTGTTGAAATCACTGTCTGCTGCCACAAATTCTCAATTCCCCCCCCCCTCCTGAGTGTGACGTAATTTGCTAACGACCACTTAAGGGGGGAGGTACACCCTGAACACAGGTCCACTACTAAAAAATTCACACAAAAAACAACTATTTAAGTTACAAGTGTCAAATTTTGACTGAAGCTAGAGGAATGGTCATTCTACCATAATAACACATACAATAACCATTACTAGTGTAACATAATAGTTTGCTTACATTGAGAAAAAAAAAAGAAGAAAAATGGGATGCTGGAAACTGGCATGTCAGACAAAAAAAAATTAGTTAGAATGTTTTAAGCTCAAATTTATTACAATTTTTCAACCATATAGAAATATGGATTAGCTTTGGCGACAACTAGGAAAAATGTAATTTATTGAATACATTTTGTATCACAGAATCCCAAAGAAATTTTGACATTTTAAAATCAAACTTTGATGGATTGAAAATGTGTACTTATTAATATATTACAATATCCTTAGTTGCTGACATAGACAAGTATATAAATTAAATACTTCCATGTCAAATCTTCCATTTTTGTGGAACCATAACTACTAAACTAATAATCCTAGAAGCTCCAAACTTGGTGTACTTGCTCAAAAGTTTACATATTTAAAGCCCAATTTTTTTAAAGCAGCTAGAACCATTCATTCAAAAGTTATTAAAAAATAAAAAATAACAAAATTGCTTTTTAGTCCTTTTTATTTTCCGACTTCAAAAGTGTGAAAATACACAATTTCAAAAATTCGTAAAAATAATATTCACTGACTCACATAAATGTCATGCATCAAATGAAAGATAATTTTAAGCAGCACAATATGCACTATGCCTTAATAGCATCAAAAAAAATATTTAAAGGCACTAAAATAAGTTTGAAAGTACCCACTTAACGATTTAAAAAAAAAAATAAAGGCACTAAAATAAGTTTGAAAGTACCCACTTAACGATTTTAAAAAAAATTTAAAGGCACTAAAATAAGTTTGAAAGTACCCACTTAACGATTTAAAAAAAAATTTAAAGGCACTAAAATAAGTTTGAAAGTACCCACTTAACGATTTTAAAAAAAAATTAAAGGCACTAAAATAAGTTTGAAAGTACCCACTTAACGATTTAAAAAAAAATTTAAAGGCACTAAAATAAGTTTGAAAGTACCCACTTAACGATTTAAAAAAAAATTTAAAGGCACTAAAATAAGTTTGAAAGTACCCACTTAACGATTTAAAAAAAAATTTAAAGGCACTAAAATAAGTTTGAAAGTACCCACTTAACGATTTAAAAAAAAA
>CAXITT010000273.1:893015-904916 GCA_964033795.1 Lymnaea stagnalis
GGGGGGGGGGGGGACTGTCTGGGTAAGCTTCTAAAAGCAATATTTAATATCCTTGTTGGTCTAATTCCCCTGTAGCTTGATAAGTGCATGATCAATATAGTAATCTTCAACTCTAGCCACAATGTTGCACCAAGAGTCATCGTAGGTTTCTCCGCTGTGGAATAAACAATTAAACTTAGACTCATATTTTTTAAGTATTGGTATACCATTACACAATGGGACTGGGATTCCATAAATCTTAATTTACTGAAAGAAGTATGTTTGAAATGTTTAACAAGTGATAGAAATATTTTTTTTTACCAGAAGTCAAGTTCAAATCTTAGGACAGTTCTCTCTGTAGTATCATGGTCTTTGCTTTCGAACTGAACTCCAAGGGCTAGCTTCCCTCTCCACCATTGTTGATAGTCACCAGTTACTAGATTTAATAATCAAATTAAAAAAGAATTATTATTAAACTAGTAACTATTGTGTAGCATCAATATTGCAAAAATTATTTGTTAAATTTAATTAGGACAATTTGAGATTCATAGGCATTGGGCGAGTCCATGTCATTAGCCCTTATAAATAAACGTAAGGTTGTACCGGTAGTACTAGTGAATTAAATGTCGAAATTTTGTGAATGAATGCGCAATAATTTTGTCCATTAAGTAAATAAATTTATAATTTTAATGACCCCCCTGAAAGATAAGGATGTTATTTAGCTTCAACTTTTGACTCTTCCAACCCAAATTTAAGCCTTCTGGTTCTTCTATCTTCTGAGGACTTATTCATTTGTTTTTTGTACCTTCGATATCCAATTAGCACCCATCATAATGAAATAATTGAAAGTAAATTGTCCAAAGGAAAGCTGCGAAATCTTAAAGGAGCCTCCAATACTTTGGATCCATCATTGAAAAGAAGGGTTGCTATGGCAACACCAATGTGGACAGCTCTTAAACTATGATATTTGTTCTTAGGGCACATTTTCAATGTACCCGGTAATATTATTCATCGATTCGTTTGCATTTTGGGTATAAATATCTAAAAATTAATTAAAAAATAATTGGATGGTAAAGGTTTAAAAAAATTGGCCTATTTAAATTAATTTCTGCTGATTCCGTGTTATTATAAACATTAAAAATTAATGAAATGATTTACAGATGTCTTACTTCTCATTTTAATCTAAATGAGAACCATTCACTCCATACATGTCCATCATCATCAATTTAAGTTCTAACTTGTTCTGGGTGGGCGTGGCATTTGGTGTTATCAAGACCACTCAATTTTAATTTTAGTCAACAAAGTCAAGGAGTTAGTCATATTCAACGATTCAATCGCATCAGATTGTTTTGATTAATTTATTTAATTTAAAATATCCTCAATGGGTCCAATATTAGGCTTAGTATATCTAACGCTCGTTTCTTTGAATATTTGTTATCACTAGGCATTGTATAAACAAATTATAAAAAAATATTAAGACAATTTTACTAATAACAAAAATGTTTTGTTTATTTCCATGGAAGCCGCCATATTTAAAGGTCTGATCATTGTATTAAACAATTATTAGGGAGGTCATCCTTGTTTTAATACAATTGAGATAGAAAGAGTATAAGGATTTTTATAAATTTTATTTTTGTTTGTGTGGAAATTCTGATCACCCCCTTCTAACAAAAAAATCATATCTCAAGAACTATTTAACCTAAATTAAAAATCATGACATGTCATTGTGCAGAATAGAATACACTTTAATCTGATAGCAATGGTTACTGTCAAATCGAAAAAAAAGGCTTTTTTCCCCATTTTTCACGTTTATCCCCCCCCCCCAAAAAAAATAATAATATAAGGGAGATAGCTCATATTTTACCCAGCAAATAAAAATTAACATGAGTTGTCTCCTATTTTGATCGCTCCGATGTGCCAGTTCAAACGTGGCAGGGCCATAGGTTTGATTGGCACGTGTCGGCATTGTTGTCCGGTGTTGGTAAGCCAATGGCTCCTTGACATGCGAGCGGCCTGCGATATTTATAATAGGTATATTTACATAAATATCGGTTCCGATAACCGACGTTTCGGATAATCGTTGTTTGGATTATCGACCCTCTATTGGCTCTACCGTATTGTCCGTATATAAACAACGAGCACCTGGTGTTCAATAACTGGAATTGAACCATATTTGATAGTTTGAATATCTAATTAATTAATATACCAATATTTGATAGTTTGAATATCTAATTAATTAATAGACCAATATTTGATAGTTTGAATATCTAATTAATCAATAGACCAATATTTGATAGTTTGAATATCTAATTAATTAATAGACCAATATTTGATAGTTTGAATATCTAATTAATGAATAGACCAATATTTGATAGTTTGAATATCTAATTAATGAATAGAAGTATCAAATATTGTTTGAATATCTAATTAATTAATAGAACCATATCTGATAGTTTGAGTATCTAATTGTTTAATAGAACAATATTTGATAGTTTGAATATCTAATTAATTAATAGAAGTATCAAATATTGTTTGAATATCTAATTAATTAATAGAACCATATCTGATAGTTTGAGTATCTAATTGTTTAATAGAACAATATTTGATAGTTTAAATATCTAAATGTTGAATAGAAAAGACTCCCACAATCGTGTCACCATTATCAGTGGCGCTACAGACTACGTAGGGCTCTGTCGACCACCTTCTTCCAATCGCACCGAACCATGGATTTTCGACTCCATGAGCGGACGCCAAAGACTGATGAATATCCATCTCCACATCATCATGCCATCAGAATCTTGGTCGACCGGTGAGCCGTCTGCCCCTTGGTTCTTGTCTGTACATTACAACTGTTTATGTTTCATGCCATCTTGGTCGACCGGTGAGCCGTCTGCCCCTTGGTTCTTGTCTGTACATTACAACTGTTTATGTTTCATGCCATCTTGGTCCACCGGTGAGCCGTCTGCCCCTTGGTTCTTGTCTGTACATTACAACTGTTTATGTTTCATGCCATCTTGGTCGACCGGTGAGCCGTCTGCCCCTGGGTTCTGGTCTGTACATTACAACTGTTTATGTTAACCCTTGTCTAAGTCTGCTTCTCAAAGAAGCGCTATAAATAGATATGTACGTTCTGACGTCATGGATTCAAATAAAACCAAACTCTCGTTCATAATAAATTTCATTTATCACATAGTCTTACGTCCATCACATAGTCTTACGTCCATCACATAGTCTTACGTCCATCACATAGTCTTACGTCCATCACATAGTCTTACGTCCATCACATAGTCGTACGTCCATCACATAGTCTTACGTCCATCACATAGTCGTACGTCCATCACATAGTCTTACGTCCATCACATAGTCGTACGTCCATCACATAGTCTACGTCCATCACATAGTCTTACGTCCATCACATAGTCTACGTCCATCACATAGTCTTACGTCCATCACATAGTCTTACGTCCATCACATAGTCTTACGTCCATCACATAGTCTTACGTCCATCACATAGTCTTACGTCCATCACATAGTCTTACGTCCATCACATAGTCTACGTCCATCACATAGTCTACGTCCATCACATAGTCTTACGTCCATCACATAGTCTTACGTCCATCACATAGTCTTACGTCCATCACATAGTCTTGCGTCCATCACATAGTCTTACGTCCATCACATAGTCTTACGTCCATCACATAGTCTTACGTCCATCACATAGTCTTACGTCCATCACATAGTCTTACGTCCATCACATAGTCTTGCGTCCATCACATAGTCTTGCGTCCATCACATAGTCTTACGTCCATCACATAGTCTTACGTCCATCACATAGTCTTACGTCCATCACATAGTCTTACGTCCATCACAAAGTCTACGTCCATTCAACACATAGTCTACGCCCATTCATCACATAGTCTACGCCCAGTTATCATATAGTCTACGACCATTTATCACATAGTCTACGCCCATTTATGACAGTCTACAAATAAAACCAAACTCTCGTTCATAAATTTCATTTATCACATAGTCTACGTCCATCACATAGTCTACGTCCATCACAAAGTCTACGTCCATTCATCACAGTCTACGCCCATTTATCACACAGTCTATGTCATTTATCACAGTATAATCATCTTCGACCATTTATCACTTAGTCTACGCCAATTTATCACATAGTCAACGCCCATTCATCACATAGTCAACGCCCATTCATCACATACTCTACGCCCATTTATCACATAGTCTACGTCCATTTATCACATAGTCTACGTCCATTTATCACAGTCTACGCCCATTTATCACATAGTCTACGTCCATTTATCACATAGTCTACGCCCACTCATCACATAGTCTACGCCCATTCATCACATATTCTACGCCCAAATATCACATAGTCTACGCCCAAATATCACATAGTCTAGCCCAAATATCACATAGTCTACGCCCAGTTATCACATAGTCTACGCCCAGTTATCACACAGTTTACGCCCAGTTATCACACAGTTTACGCCCAGTTATCACATAGTCTACGCCCAGTTATCACACAGTTTACGCCCAGTTATCACATAGTCTACGCCCAGTTATCACACAGTTTACGCCCAGTTATCACACAGTTTACGCCCAGTTATCACACAGTTTACGCCCAGTTATCACACAGTTTACGCCCAGTTATCACACAGTTTACGCCCAGTTATCACCAAGAAGCCCACTTTCTAACTTCACAATTTCATGATCCGTGTTTCACTTCACAGATGAATTCTTTTACGTGTTAGTGAACGCGCCATGCAAATTTGTAGAGTATATTTGATCTGCCATCGGGCGACCAATACTCCAGGCCCCGTGTTTATTTAATGCTAAGACGCAGGTAGCAGCCGTCTTAGTACTTAGTACGTATAAGGTCTTTGTGATCAGAGAGGAACCAGCGTAGGTTGCGCAGGCAAAGAACTGAATTCTTTGTAGTAAGCTGTCTCATGGGATATGTAATATGTTTGAACCGGGCGACAATATTGACAGTGTAAGCAGATAGGTTAGAGGCTACGGCGGTCGTGAATTGAAATGGTCGGAATGACGTCATGCAGTAAATAACCTGACATTGTTAATAAATAGTTTTAAGGTCGCCTTCCGAAACGAAGACGCAATTTAGCAGAACAATGAGGTTAAGTGAAAACGTGATCTAAATAGTTATATTTTTCAGCGTTGCCGGGTCGGTGATGCCAGCCATAACTGCTTATGACCTGGGTGTTAGGTGCCTACTGATAACACTAAGTCAAGTCAGAATAATAATAGAATGATTGTCTGGCGAGAACATGATTGGTTCAGATTTTGCTGTCCGAAGTGTGGCTTTCTATTGGTTGTTTTGTTAAATAGCATTCCCTCTGTAGCAATAAATGGTATTTGGGGGCCCAGGTTGGTATATGAGGGCCCAGGTTGGTATTTAAGGGCCCAGGTTGGTATTTAAGGGCCCAGGTTGGTATTTGAGGGCCCAGGTCGTTATATGAGGGCCCATGTTGGTACATGATGGCCCAGGTTGGTACATGAGGGCCCAGGTTGGTATATGAGGGCCCAGGTTGGTATATGAGGGCCCGGGTTGGTATATGGGGGCAATGGTAGTTGGGGGCTCAGGTTGGTATATTGGGGCCCAGGTTGGTATTTAAGGGTCCAGGTTGGTATTTAAGGGCCCAGGTTGGTATTTGAGGGCCCAGGTTGTTATATGAGGGCCCATGTTGGTACATGATGGCCCAGGTTGGTACATGAGGGCCCAGGTTGGTATATGAGGGCCCAGGTTGGTATATGAGGGCCCAGGTTGGTATATGGGGGCCCCGGTTGGTATGAGGCCCAGGTTGGTATATGAGGGCCCAGGTTGGTACATGAGGCCCAGGTTGGTACGTGGGGGCCCAGGTTGGTACATGGGGGCCCATGTTGGTACATGGGGGCCCATGTTGGTACATGGGGGCCCAGGTTGGTACATGGGGGCCCAGGTTGGTACATGGGGCCCAGGTTGGTTCCGGTGCCAGTTTTAGCTATCATATTTTTAATTTTTTTTTCTTAAAAAACCAGCAACTTTACCCACCCAATCGAAAGGAGAATATTAACTATTACCAGACAATGCTTGCCGTCATGTGTCTTGTTGTAGGTGCTTTTGTGTGTGTGGGGGGGGGTGTGTCATGTGTGTGTGTTGTCTATCATGGCTGTGTGAAAAATAGCTTTCAATTCTATAGGAGCTTATTGATTGACACTTGTACACTTATCAACTAAGCCTTGCTGAGGATTGTCATTGTGGGGGGTTTACAAGTCTAATTGGAGGCATAAGGGACTATGTCATGTGAATGGCGGTCTGGGGACTGCAGGGGTGGATGTCATCTGGGGACTGCAGGGGTGGATGTCATCGGGGGACTGCAGGGGTGGATGTCATCGGGGGACTGCAGGGGTGGATGTCATCGGGGGACTCTAGGGTGGGATGTCATCGGGTGACTGTAGGGTGGGATGTCATGGGGGACTGTAGGGTGGGATGTCATCGGGGGACTGCAGGGTGGGATGTCATGTTGTAACATATTTGGTTGCTATTTTCGTTTGTTTTTTATTATTTAAAAAAATAAATAAAATTGAAAGGCATGATGAAGGCGTGATGAACACTGAAACAAAACTCAAAGGCTGAAATAGTTCACCTTTTTTTTGCCCAGATTCTTGACTTAGGTTTTGTGGACCGGCAAAGTAAGTCTAGTGGACCAATGTCGGTCCACTGGGAAACACTGGTAATACAAATGACGGTCTTAGTCCTTGAAGTTTGTTCGTGAAATCCTATTCTCTTCACTGGCCAGATGTCCGTGCATTCTCCCAATGAAGTCAAGACATTAAACAACGCTACAAGTTTTTAGTGTTACGTGGAAAGGAGCGAAACACAGAATGGGGAAACCTGAAGAAACTTGAAGAAATCTGAAGAAAGAAAAAAAAAAGAACGCAACAAGACAACGAACGTGTCGGCAAGAAGCCTTCTTCAGCTCGCAGCAAAGATGTTTCAACGGCTGTCATGAAATGTTGTCATGCACTAAGTACTAGAAAAGCCGTGACAATTCTTTCTCAATGAGTCTCATTTCAGCGATCATTTCAGCACGACCAGCACCACTAACAGCACCAGCACCACCAGCAGCAGACATGAACCACTGGAATGTTTGATGAATTCGTCCCACCCCCTGCCCACCCCCAGCCCCGGCCCCCAAGGTGGACTGGAATTAAACAAACATCACTTCCCTGCCTGGCCGATACCGTGGGCCGAAGACATTGTGGTGTTCTGGTGGCGTCGCTCAAAGCACGTCAAGATTTGTTCAAAGTCAATAGGACATACCACAGTACAGCAACATGATACCGCTTTCAGCTGTATGGGGGTGGGGGTATGTGGGGTGGGGGCGTCCTTTCTACAACGTATTCGAGAACGGGTCTGAGAAAGCAGGAAGAGGATTTTAGAACTTCAACTCAGAGTCAAGTTGAAGGATTTGTACTCGGAGTACAGATCTTATCAACCTGTCAACACAGATCTTATCAACCTGTCAACACAGATATTATCAACCTGTCAAGACAGATCGTATGCACATGCCAACACAGATCTTATCAACCTGTCAACACAGATCTTATCAACCTGTCAACAAAGATCTTATCAACCTGTCAACACAGATCTTATCAACCTATCAACACAGATCTTGTCAACCTGTCAACAAAGATCTTAACAACCTGTCAACACACATTTTATCAACCTGTCGACACAGATCTTATCAACCTGTCAACAAAGATCTTAACAATCTGTCAACACAGAATTTATCACCCTGTCAACAAAGATCTTAACAACCTGTCAAGACAGATCTTATGCCCGTGCCAACACAGATCTTATCAACCTGTCAAGAAATAAAATAAAATAAAAAACGAACTCAATTATAAAATGTACCAGCTGTTGGAGTTAGAGTCATATTTACTGGGACTAACCCGACCACTGACCCGACCACTGACCCGACCACTGACCCGACCACTGACCCGACCACTGACCCGATGACCCGGCCTATGCTGGTACCAGACAAACAACGGAACCGGGTCCGGGCGTCCCCCATCAAAGTATGGGCACATAGTGCTGAACATAATGGTTGGTTCATATTGGACACTTGAAGTAAGGAAATGGGAACAGAACACTGACTAGCGATTGGGGCCAAACTAAATGTAAGCTAAATGTAAACTTTATGTAAGCTAAATGTAAACTTTATGTAAGCTAAATGTAAATTTTATGTAAGCTAATGTTCACTTAATGTCAGCTAAATGTACACTTAATGTCAGCTAAATGTACACTTAATGTAAGCTAAATGTAAACTACATGTCAGCTAAATGTTAACTTAATGTCAGCTAAATGTTAATTTAATGTCAGCTAAATGTACACTTAATGTCAGTTAAATGTACACTTAATGTCAGCTAAATGTAAACTACATGTCAGCTAAATGTTAACTTAATGTCAGCTAAATGTAAACTACATGTCAGCTAAATGTTAACTTAATGTCAGCTAAATGTAAACTACATGTCAGCTAAATGTTAACTTAATGTCAGCTAAATGTTAACTTAATGTCAGCTAAATGTAAACTTGTGCATGTCAGCTAAATGTAAACTTGTGCATGTCAGCTAAATGTAAACTTGTGCATGTCAGCTAAATGTAAACTTGTGCATATCAGCTAAATGTAAACTTGTACATGTCAGCTAAATGTAAACTTGTGCATATCAGCTAAATGTAAACTTGTGCATGTCAGCTAAATGTAAACTTGTGCATGTCAGCTAAATGTAAACTTGTGCATGTCAGCTAAATGTAAACTTGTGCATGACAGCTAAATGTAAACTTGTGCATGTCAGCTAAATGTAAACTTGTGCATATCAGCTAAATGTAAACTTGTGCATGTCAGCTAAATGTCAACTTGAATTAATCTAAATTGCTAAATGAAACTGCAGCTCTGAAACTAACAATATAGTTGTTGTATTTTTACCAAAAATGTATTTGTCTTAGCCAGCTGCACCTCTTTGGTCATGACGATGACACCTTCTATGGACAATTGATCTTTCATCTCACATGATGGCTGCCGGCTGGTGATGCTGATGGGTTGAACCGATTGGCTCAACTCTTGGCCTGGGCATGCGAATGCGTGTAGATCATTTCCAAGTCTTTCATAGAGTTTAGAATCACCTTTACAGAGCCCGCCCCCCCCCACGCTGCCCCACCCCCACCCCTGATTAAAAGGACAGTACTTAAGTTAATCTACACATTAAATGCTTGTCCCCCCCCACCCCCACCCCCCACCCTGATCAAAAGGACAGTACGGACACTTAAGTTAATCTACACATTAAATGCTTGTCCCGCCCCCCCTCCCCCCTCAACACGTCTTTCCCAATATCTCGGTACCATTCTGGTTGTGGGTGGACACAACTTAAAAAATGTTATCTATGGAACGCGGCACTATAAAGGTAGAGAACCGCTGGGCAAGAATTATAGTATTGAGCTAATAGTGTTTTGAAGCCATCACCGGTGATGCCTTCATGGTTCTATGCATGGCTGCAGGTTAAATAAATGGCTACATTGCCCTACGTTGGCTGGAACACTTTCTCATTTTTCGGGGATAATTCTAGAATTTAATACCAGGACTCAGATCCACCAGGTGTGGTCTCAAAGTGATCTGACCAGGACTCAGATCCACCAGGTATGGTCTGACCAGGACTCAGATCCACCACGTATGGTTTTAAAGTTATCTGACCAGGACTCAGATCCACCAGGTATGGTCTGACCAGGACTCAGATCAACCAGGTATGGTTTTAAAGTTATCTGACCAGGACTCAGATCCACCAGGTATGGTCTTAAAGTGATCTGACCAGGACTCAGATCCACCAGGTGTGGTCTTAAAGTGATCTGACCAGGTCTCAGATCAACCAGGTATGGTCTTAAAGTGATATGACCAGGACTCAGATCCACCAGGTGTGGTCTTAAAGTGATCTGACCAGGACTCAGATCAACCAGGTGTGGTCTTAAAGTGATCTGACCAGGACTGAGATCCACCAGGTATGGTCTTAAAGTGATCTGACCAGGTCTCAGATCCACCAGGTATGGTCTTAAAGTGATCTGACCAGGACTGAGATCCACCAGGTATGGTCTTAAAGTGATCTGACCAGGACTAAGATCCACCAGGTATGGTCTTAAAGTGATCTGACCAGGACTAAGATCCACCAGGTAAAGTCTCCAAATAAAATCTGCACCAGCTCATCCATACTATTGTTCACCTACCTGAATGAAATGTACCACGCTGGAACTATCATCTACACCATCCGTTACAATTATATGTAATACCCGTTAGGATTACCTGTAGCACATGTTAGAGTTACCTGTAGCAGAAGTTAGGATGAGATGTAGCACATGTTAGAATCACGTAAACCACCTGTTGTGCATCGTTGTATGGTCAATGAAAAGAAGATAAAAAAAGGGAGGGGGGGTTGGGTTGCAGGGGGCGTGGGAATGATCTCATAAAATGGCATGCTGGGTAAATAAAGGATACAACATAATAATGATATTCACGTATTTCAGACACGTCATATCTAAATGTCATAGCTTGAAGACGCTGTCTCGCTTTCATGGGGGACATCACCGAGTCTCTGCCGGCGGTCACGTGGTTTGTACGTGTTTGTTTTCAACAAACAGGGAAAGGTGGAAAAAATGGCTTTAAAGAAAATTTTCAAATGATATTTGTCAAAGTGAGCTTCTGTAACTCTTTTGAACTTTTGACCTTAGAACTGAAGGCCAAATGATGTGCCCTTTGGTCAAGTGTTACCAAATGTCTAACATGTGGCCACCTGGGAGTGTTGGGGCAAAGGGTGGTGGTTCAGGATGATTTGAATTGATATGAGTCAGAGTGATCAATACATTCATCGTGGGACCTCAACATAGGGAAGCAGAAGAAGAATGGATGGATTTTACAAGTTAATAATCTGCTAGTGTGGCTGCTGAAGTGAAAATTACCATTGGAAAAAAAATAATAAAATAATTTCATGGTTGAATACTTCCAAGCCAGTCGTGGCGAGCAACTGAACTCCACACTCCGTGGGGTAAGTCAAGTCAACTAGTGCACAGGTCTGTGGGTCAATTGTGGTGGTGTATTTCAATTATGGTGGTGTGTGTCAATTGTGGTGGTGTGTGTCAACTGTGGTGGTGTGTGTCAATTGTGGTGGTGTGTGTCAATTGTGGTGGTGTGTGTCAATTGTGGTGGTGTGTGTCAATTGTGGTGGTGTGTGTCAATTGTGGTGGTGTGTGTCAATTGTGGTGGTGTGTGTCAATTGTGGTGGTGTGTGTCAATTGTGGTGGTGTGTGTCAATTGTGGTGGTGTGTGTCAATTGTGGTGGTGTGTGTCAATTGTGGTGGTGTGTGTCAATTGTGGTGGTGTGTGTCAATTGTGGTGGTGTGTGTCAATTGTGGTGGTGTGTGTCAATTGTGGTGGTGTGTGTCAATTGTGGTGGTGTGTGTCAATTGTGGTGGTGTGTGTCAATTGTGGTGGTGTGTGTCAATTGTGGTGGTGTGTGTCAATTGTGGTGGTGTGTGTCAATTGTGGTGGTGTGTGTCAATTGTGGTGGTGTGTGTCAATTGTGGTGGTGTGTGTCAATTGTGGTGGTGTGTGTCAATTGTGGTGGTGTGTGTCAATTGTGGTGGTGTGTGTCAATTGTGGTGGTGTGTGTCAATTGTGGTGGTGTGTGTCAATTGTGGTGGTGTGTGTCAATTGTGGTGGTGTGTGTCAATTGTGGTGGTGTGTGTCAATTGTGGTGGTGTGTGTCAATTGTGGTGGTGTGTGTCAATTGTGGTGGTGTGTGTCAATTGTGGTGGTGTGTGTCAATTGTGGTGGTGTGTGTCAATTGTGGTGGTGT
>CAXITT010000273.1:907443-942710 GCA_964033795.1 Lymnaea stagnalis
GGTGTGTGTGTGTGTGTGTGTGTTTGTGTCTTGATGTTGTATATTTGTAGCATTTCTCTGTTTGGGGTGTGTGTGTGTGTGTGTGCTTGTGACTTGATGTTGAATAACTGTAGCATCTCTCTGTTTGGGGTGTGTGTGTGTGTGTGTGTGCTTGTGACTTGATGTTGAATAACTGTAGCATTTCTCTGTTTGGTCGCAAGAAGGTAGAACATGTCCGACTGGTTGGGGTGGTTTTAAAAAAAAAATAAAAAAATATTTCTTTAAAGCGGTGACCCATATCTTGGGCAGGACTGAAAGATAGTGCTAGCTCGACAAGAGTGTGGACAGATTGGTCGCTGATAACAGAGGTGGTGACGTCAAGGCGTTGGGTTCAAGGCAGGGCAGATAGGAGATGTAGTCGTTGTCCATTGGAATCTGGCATAGAACAAAATCTTTGGCTGAGGTCCGGCGATTCTCGAGTTTTTAAGGCACAGGGCTCGGAATTTATGTTCGTGATGAAGCCGAAGGACGTCAGAAACTTCAGATACCGTAGACCCCCTCAGACCCCTCAGTTGCTACAGACCCCTCGTACACCACAGACCCCTCCGACACCACAGACCCCTCGTACACCACAGACCCCTCTGACACCACAGACCCCTCTGACACCACAGACCCCTCCGACACCACAGACCCCTCGGACACCACAGACCCCTCGTACACCACAGACCCCTCATACACCACAGACCCCTCGGACACCACAGACCCCTCGGACACCACAGACCCCTCGGACACCACAGACCCCTCGGACACCAGACCCCTCGTACACCACAGACCCCTCGGACATCACAGTCCCCTCGGACACCACAGACCCCTCGGACACCACAGACCCCTCGGACGCCACAGACCCCTCGGACACCCCCTTGTGCAGGTGCCTTTTGGGGCGCATGGGCCGCTCCACCCGTGCCATTTGGGCCACCTGGCCACCTGCTCTATAAAACGTATGACTATCAGTGATACACATTGGGAGAGAGAGAGAGAGAGAGAGAGAGAGAGAGAGAGAGAGGTGTGGTCTAGGGAAATGCCAGCAGCTCGGCCTCAGGTAGCCCTTTCATTTCTGCACCAAATCTCACTTGCCTTGCACATTTCAATCCAAGGAGTCCAAAACTTGTATTTTTTCTTGTCCAACCATCTTTTTGTATGAGGATAAGATGGAGTTTTTGTGTGTGTGGTGGTTTTGTTGTTGTTCCCCCCCCCCCACATTCTTTTACAAGAATTGTATTTACGATACAAACCAACTAAGAACTTGACCTAATAGTGACGTCATTTCGACAACGTATAGTGTGTGCATTTAAAATTAAAATTGTCGAGAGAATGGCGCGTAGTGTGACGTCATGAAAAAAAAGTTAAAAATAGCTTCACTGAGCACGACATTGCCAGAGAGAGAGGCTAAAAACTAGGGCAACGTTATGGCAGTTAATGGTTTTATGATGATTATTCTTTTTTGTGGGGTGGGCCCACAAAGATAGGCCACACTTTTTGAGATGTAACAGTTGGAACGTAGTGAACTAAACGGTGCGTATAGCTGAACTGTAATAATAGCTTTGTTTTAACGATAGGACACTTACACTGACAGGTTCTGCCCACATTACACTGACAGGTTCTGCCCACATTACACTGACAGGTTCTGCCCACATTACACTGGCAGGTTCTGCCCACATTTCACTGACAGGTTCTGCCCACATTACACTGGCAGGTTCTGACCTCATTTCACTGACAGGTTCTGCCCACATTTCACTGACAGGTTCTGCCCACATTACACTGGCAGGTTCTGACCTCATTTCACTGACAGGTTCTGCCCACATTTCACTGACAGGTTCTAGGAGAACGTTAAGTATCCCCAAAACTTCCAGCATTAGGATTGTCATCTGTTGTGTTGTGATATAAATATAACAGAAACAGAAGAGAAAAAAATGATATCTTTATTTATGTATAGGTGTATGCATTTATTAATAATTATTTTATGTTAAGGCTAAGAAAGGGGTGGGGTGGGGGTGAATAATAAAGATAAAAGTGAGCATTTAAATCTAACTCATTCTGTCAGACGTCGTAAGTCGGAGCTGGAGTGAGATTCTTTCCATATATCTGCAGTGGTCTCGGTCAGGCTGAGTTTTTCCTTCACCTTTACTGATCAGCAATACAAATACTACGCATCTCTAGCAATGGTTGCTCACCACCGTGGGTCTGATGTTAGCCGGCCGACCTGTTGAGTCATTCAGGACTCACACTGATACGTCCGCGCATTCGGCTGTGTTGTGATGATTGTTTTCAGCCAATCAATGATGTACAGTATACAAAGTATACACTATAAACGGCCAGCTTAAATTCTTTGTGTTTGCTGTCCGCCTTAAAAAGAAACCAACTAACCTCACATTAGCAGAACCTACCTCACTTTATCAAAACCTACCTCGAATTAATAGAACCTACCTCACATTAACAGAACCTACCTCACATTAACAGAACCTACCTCACATTAACAGAACCTACCTCACATTAACAGAACCTACCTCACATTAACAGAACCTACCTCACATTAACAGAACCTACCTCACATTAACAGAACCTACCTCACATTAACAGAACCTACCTCACATTAACAGAACCTACCTCACATTAACAGAACCTACCTCACATTAACAGAACCTACCTCACATTAACAGAACCTACCTCACATTAACAGAACCTACCTCACATTAACAGAACCTACCTCCCAGTAACAGAATCTACCTCCCAGTAACAGAACCTACCTCCCAGTAATAGAGCCTATGCAAGAGCCTGAGTATATCAACATGCTGTTTGTTGTACAAGATGTATTGGAATTGAACAATTGTACAAGTAACGTGCGTGAAAATAACTGGCATGTACATTCAATACGTTATGTTAAAGCTGTGGGCATTACTGAACTTTGGCCTTAAAAAACATCCCTCTTCTTTTCCAAAGATTCTTTTGTCACGCTTTGTTTTTTCTCCAGCATGTTGACCTGGCACATGAAGTTATACAACACTACAATATGTCACTAGCACACGGTGGATTTGGTCTCGCTCTCTACAGTGGCTCAAGGAATCGCTTTGTGGATGTATGGGTGGGGTGAGAGAGAATGGATGGGTGGGGTGAGAGAGAATGGATTTTTTAAAATAAAATGAGCTGGAGGGGAGAAAGAGAAGGGTTGATGAGAAGCGTTGATGAGAAGGCTTGATGAGAAGGCTTGATGAGAAGGCTTGATGAGAAAGCTTGATGAGAAGGCTTGATGAGAAGGCTTGATGAGAAGGCTTGATGAGAAGGCTTGATGAGAAGGCTTGATGAGAAGGCTTGATGAGAAGGCTTGATGAGAAGGCTTGATGAGAAGGCTTGATGAGAAGGCTTGATGAGAAGGCTTGATGAGAAGGCTTGATGAGAAGGCTTGATGAGGAGGCTTGATGAGGAGGCTTGATGAGGAGGCTTGATGAGGAGGCTTGATGAGGAGGCTTGATGAGGAGGCTTGATGAGGAGGCTTGATGAGGAGGCTTGATGTGAAGGCTTGATGAGAAGGCTTGATGAGAAGGCTTGATGAGAAGGCTTGATGAGATGGCTTGATGAGAAGGCTTGATAAGGGTTGATGAGGAGGCTTGATGAGAAGGCTTGATGAGAAGGCTTGATAAGGGTTGATGAGAAGCAGGGCCGGCGCTATGGGATGGCGAAGTGGGCGGTGACGTAGTCTATTTATAATATGCCTAAGCTTACTAATAGTTCCTAATGCAGTCAACACAATGTTAACTGTTATAGGAAAAAACAGAAATTTCGGAAACTAAGCGACTGAACAAATATCCATAAGACGCATCCCACTATGACCCCCACGGCCACAGTACGACTCTACTATAACGTGTCTTAATATCCTGTCGGCGCAATATATAACGTCAACGGCCCTGCAAAATTCAAGTTGCTCAAGGTCCGGCACCCTCCTAGCGCCGGCCCTGAGAGAAGGTTTGAAGAGAAGTGTCGAAAGGAGAAGTGTCGAAGAGATGGGTTGAAGAGAAGGATGTGAAAGAGGGGGGGGGGGGGTTAAAAGTAGAGACCGACCGAATTTCGGCTTCGGTTTCGGCGCCGAAAGTGGCCATTTTATCACTTTCGGACAAGTTTCGGTTTTGGCCGAAACTGAAAAGTTAACTTTCGGCTTAATTTCGGTTTCGGCCGAAAGAGAAAAGTTAACTTTCGGTTTTTCTTCGGTTTCGGCCGAAATTGACTTAGACTTTCGGCCAAAAGTGATTCAGGTTTTCGGTCATTTTAATACTCAGCGAAAGCGATATTTAACAACAAACTAAGCCACATTTAAGAACAAATTAAGCGATCTTTGAGAACAAACTATACGATATTTGACAACAAACTAAGGAACATTTAAGAACAAACTAAACGATCTTTAAAACAAACTAAGCGCTCTTTAAGAACAATCTAAGCGATCTTTANTCAACGGCCCTGCAAAATTCAAGTTGCTCAAGGTCCGGCACCCTCCTAGCGCCGGCCCTGAGAGAAGGTTTGAAGAGAAGTGTCGAAAGGAGAAGTGTCGAAGAGATGGGTTGAAGAGAAGGATGTGAAAGAGGGGGGGGGGGGGTGTTCAAAGTAGAGACCGACCGAATTTCGGCTTCGGTTTCGGCCCCGAAAGTGGCCATTTTATCACTTTCGGACAAGTTTCGGTTTTGGCCGAAACTGAAAAGTTAACTTTCGGCTTAATTTCGGTTTCGGCCGAAAGAGAAAAGTTAACTTTCGGTTTTTCTTCGGTTTCGGCCGAAATTGACTTAGACTTTCGGCCAAAAGTGATTCAGGTTTTCGGTCATTTTAATACTCAGCGAAAGCGATATTTAACAACAAACTAAGCCACATTTAAGAACAAATTAAGCGATCTTTGAGAACAAACTATACGATATTTGACAACAAACTAAGGAACATTTAAGAACAAACTAAACGATCTTTAAAACAAACTAAGCGCTCTTTAAGAACAATCTAAGCGATCTTTAATAACAAACTAAACGATCTAATAGAACAAACTAAACGATTTTTAAGACCGAACTAAATGATCTTTAAAAACAAAACAAATGATCTTTAATAGTAAACTAAATGATTTAGAAGAATAAACTAAGCGATCTTTAAAAGAAACCTAAATGTTCTTTAGGAACAAACTGAAAGATCTTTAAGAACAAACTAATCGATCTTAAGGAACAAAATTAATTATCTTTAAGAACAAACTAAGCGATCTTTATGAAAAACTAAGCGATCTTTACAACAAACTAATCGATCTTGATGAACAAACTAAAAGATCTTCAACAACAAACTAAGCGATCTTTAACAACAAACTAAACGATCTTCAACAACAAACAAAATGATCTTTAACAACAAACAAAACGATATTTATGAACAAACTCACCGATCTTTAAGAACAAACTAACCGATCAATAACAACTAACTAAGCGAACTTTAAAAACAAATTAAGCGATCTTTTAAAACCACATTTTTTAGAGACCAGGTTTAAAAAAATAATATTTTGCATTAATTTCCCCCCCCCCCCCCATTTTTTCTTCCCATACTATTTTGAAAAAAATTTTAAAGAAATTTAAATTATTTTTATATTAAAATGGTAAAATCCAAAGTATTCATTAGAGCAAGGGTCTCAAACTCAAATCATAAGGGGGGAGGGGGCGCATGAGGTAGTGTCTGAATGAGAGTGGGCCGCATCAAATAATCCACAAAAAAGCGATTACAACTTTTACAATCTGCTCAACCTTTATAAATAACAATAAAATCATTAAGGGTTCTCAAGAACTACTCACTGTTGCATACAAAAATATATAGAAACATTAAAAAAAAAAAAAAAATCAGAATTAGACTAGTCGATGAGATTCGACTGACACCGTCGCGGAGAGTCACGTTATAGATATGAGAATGGGGGAAACGGGCCGGCGCATTAACACTAAACTTTTCTCTCATGTAGCGGGCCGCAAAATATCGTCTTGCGTGTCATAAATGGCTCGCGGGCCGCTAGTTTGAGATCCCTTTATTAGATTAGAATTTTTATAAAAAGAATGTAAATATTTATACTTTCCACATCATTTTCGATGTATGCATTTTAAACTTTAGGCCTATTTTCGGCTTCGGCCGAAATCAGAAAATCCCTTTCGGTCGGTCTCTAGTTTAAAGTAAGCGGAGAGAGGGACAGAGAGTAACAGAGTGACAGAGAGACAGACTGACAGAGAGTGAGGGAGAGAAAGGCGTGCATGGAACTGTAGTACACTGTGTAAGTTGACATTTTCTTGTATGCATTGTTTAACCCCAATCTTTGTCTTGACCCCTGACCTTTCCAGCCACACAAAAAACACGTTATAATATTTTCACAAAATGAAAGACCAAGAAGACTAGGCAGACTAAGCGGAAAAGCAGACATGCAGACTAAGCAGACGGGCAGACTAAGCAGACAGGCAGACTAAGCAGACAGGCAGACTAAGCAGACTAAGCAGACAGGCAGACTTAGCAGACAGGCAGACTAAGCAGACAGGCAGACTAGGGAGACCGGCAGACTAAGCAGACAGGCAGACTAAGCAGACAGGCAGACTAGGGAGAAAGGCGAGACAGGCAGACTAGGGAGACAGGCAGACTAAGCAGACAGGCAGACTTGGTAGACGCAGACGCTTCGTATGATAAAAAAATATGTGTTGTTCATTGTCTGTTTTTGTCCAAACCTATTCCCCAGTTATGATTATACTTAAAATGTTCTGTTTTTGTACAAACCTATTCCCCAGTTATGATTATACTTAAAATGTTCTGTTTTTGTACAAACCTATTCCCCAGTTATGATTATACTTAAAATGTTCTGTTTTTGTACAAACCTATTCCCCAGTTATGATTATACTTAAAATGTTCTGTTTTTGTACAAACCTATTCCCCAGTTATGATTATACTTAAAATGTTCTGTTTTTGTACAAACCTATTCCCCAGTTATGATTATACTTAAAATGTTCTGTTTTTGTACAAACCTATTCCCCAGTTATGATTATACTTAAAATGTTCTGTTTTTGTACAAACCTATTCCCCAGTTATGATTATACTTAAAATGTTCTGTTTTTGTACAAACCTATTCCCCAGTTATGATTATACTTAAAATGTTCTGTTTTTGTACAAACCTATTCCCCAGTTATGATTATACTTAAAATGTTCTGTTTTTGTACAAACCTATTCCCCAGTTATGATTATACTTAAAATGTTCTGTTTTTGTACAAACCTATTCCCCAGTTATGATTATACTTAAAATGTTCTGTTTTTGTACAAACCTATTCCCCAGTTATGATTATACTTAAAATGTTCTGTTTTTGTACAAACCTATTCCCCAGTTATGATTATACTTAAAATGTTCTGTTTTTGTACAAACCTATTCCCCAGTTATGATTATACTTAAAATGTTCTGTTTTTGTACAAACCTATTCCCCAGTTATGATTATACTTAAAATGTTCTGTTTTTGTACAAACCTATTCCCCAGTTATGATTATACTTAAAATGTTCTGTTTTTGTACAAACCTATTCCCCAGTTATGATTATACTTAAAATGTTCTGTTTTTGTACAAACCTATTCCCCAGTTATGATTATACTTAAAATGTTCTGTTTTTGTACAAACCTATTCCCCAGTTATGATTATACTTAAAATGTTCTGTTTTTGTACAAACCTATTCCCCAGTTATGATTATACTTAAAATGTTCTGTTTTTGTACAAACCTATTCCCCAGTTATGATTATACTTAAAATGTTCTGTTTTTGTACAAACCTATTCCCCAGTTATGATTATACTTAAAATGTTCTGTTTTTGTACAAACCTATTCCCCAGTTATGATTATACTTAAAATGTTCTGTTTTTGTACAAACCTATTCCCCAGTTATGATTATACTTAAAATGTTCTGTTTTTGTACAAACCTATTCCCCAGTTATGATTATACTTAAAATGTTCTGTTTTTGTACAAACCTATTCCCCAGTTATGATTATACTTAAAATGTTCTGTTTTTGTACAAACCTATTCCCCAGTTATGATTATACTTAAAATGTTCTGTTTTTGTCCAAACCTATTCCCCAGTTATGATTATACTTAAAATGTTCTGTTTTTGTACAAACCTATTCCCCAGTTATGATTATACTTAAAATGTTCTGTTTTTGTACAAACCTATTCCCCAGTTATGATTATGCTTAAAATGTTCTGTTTTTGTACAAACCTATTCCCCAGTTATGATTATACTTAAAATGTTCTGTTTTTGTACAAACCTATTCCCCAGTTATGATTATACTTAAAATGTTCTGTTTTTGTACAAACCTATTCCCCAGTTATGATTATACTTAAAATGTTCTGTTTTTGTACAAACCTATTCCCCAGTTATGATTATACTTAAAATGTTCTGTTTTTGTACAAACCTATTCCCCAGTTATGATTATACTTAAAATGTTCTGTTTTTGTACAAACCTATTCCCCAGTTATGATTATACTTAAAATGTTCTGTTTTTGTACAAACCTATTCCCCAGTTATGATTATACTTAAAATGTTCTGTTTTTGTACAAACCTATTCCCCAGTTATGATTATACTTAAAATGTTCTGTTTTTGTACAAACCTATTCCCCAGTTATGATTATACTTAAAATGTTCTGTTTTTGTACAAACCTATTCCCCAGTTATGATTATACTTAAAATGTTCTGTTTTTGTACAAACCTATTCCCCAGTTATGATTATACTTAAAATGTTCTGTTTTTGTACAAACCTATTCCCCAGTTATGATTATACTTAAAATGTTCTGTTTTTGTACAAACCTATTCCCCAGTTATGATTATACTTAAAATGTTCTGTTTTTGTACAAACCTATTCCCCAGTTATGATTATACTTAAAATGTTCTGTTTTTGTACAAACCTATTCCCCAGTTATGATTATACTTAAAATGTTCTGTTTTTGTACAAACCTATTCCCCAGTTATGATTATACTTAAAATGTTCTGTTTTTGTACAAACCTATTCCCCAGTTATGATTATACTTAAAATGTTCTGTTTTTGTACAAACCTATTCCCCAGTTATGATTATACTTAAAATGTTCTGTTTTTGTACAAACCTATTCCCCAGTTATGATTATACTTAAAATGTTCTGTTTTTGTACAAACCTATTCCCCAGTTATGATTATACTTAAAATGTTCTGTTTTTGTACAAACCTATTCCCCAGTTATGATTATACTTAAAATGTTCTGTTTTTGTACAAACCTATTCCCCAGTTATGATTATACTTAAAATGTTCTGTTTTTGTACAAACCTATTCCCCAGTTATGATTATACTTAAAATGTTCTGTTTTTGTACAAACCTATTCCCCAGTTATGATTATACTTAAAATGTTCTGTTTTTGTACAAACCTATTCCCCAGTTATGATTATACTTAAAATGTTCTGTTTTTGTACAAACCTATTCCCCAGTTATGATTATACTTAAAATGTTCTGTTTTTGTACAAACCTATTCCCCAGTTATGATTATACTTAAAATGTTCTGTTTTTGTACAAACCTATTCCCCAGTTATGATTATACTTAAAATGTTCTGTTTTTGTACAAACCTATTCCCCAGTTATGATTATACTTAAAATGTTCTGTTTTNGTGCGTGAAGCTATGCCACACTGGCAAGTTGTGCGTGAAGCTATGCCACACTGGCAAGTTGTGCGTGAAGCTATGCCACACTGGCAAGTTGTGCGTGCAGCTATGCCACACTGGCAAGTTGTGCGTGCAGCTATGCAACACTGGCAAGTTGTGCGTGAAGCTATGCCACACTGGCCAGTTCTGCGTGAAGCTATGCCACACTGGCAAGTTGTGCGTGAAGCTATGCCACACTGGCAAGTTGTGCGTGAAGCTATGCCACACTGGCAAGTTGTGCGTGAAGCTATGCCACACTGGCAAGTTGTGCGTGAAGCTATGCCACACTGGCAAGTTGTGCGTGCAGCTATGCCACACTGGCAAGTTGTGCGTGAAGCTATGCCACACTGGCAAGTTGTGCGTGAAGCTATGCCACACTGGCAAGTTGTGCGTGAAGCTATGCCACACTGGCAAGTTGTGCGTGAAGCTATGCCACACTGGCAAGTTGTGCGTGAAGCTATGCCACACTGGCAAGTTGTACGTGAAGCTATGCCACTGAGAATATTTGAAGTCATGAATTCTCTGCGATAACAAAATCGGAATAAACTGAAAAAATCCACTGGATAAATCATATACAAATAAACGATGGTAGCCGTATCCACTGGATATCATATACAAATAAAATATTAGCCATATTTAAAATTAGATTTAACTTATCTCCGAGAAGAGTTATTATTCGAGACTTATCTGTGCATGACTTATCTGTGCTTGACTTATCTGTGCTTGACTTATCTGTGCTTGACTTATCTGTGCATGACTTATCTGTGCATGAGTTCTCTGTGCATGAGTTCTCTGTGCTTGACTTATCTGTGCTTGACTTATCTGTGCTTGACTTATCTGTGCTTGACTTATCTGTGCTTGACTTATCTGTGCTTGACTTATCTGTGCTTGACTTATCTGTGCGTGACTTATCTGTGCGTGACTTATCTGTGCTTGACTTATCTGTGCTTGACTTATCTGTGCTTGACTTATCTGTGCTTGACTTATCTGTGCTTGACTTATCTGTGCATGACTTATCTGTGCATGACTTATCTGTGCATGACTTATCTGTGCTTGACTTATCTGTGCTTGACTTATCTGTGCTTGACTTATCTGTGCTTGACTTATCTGTGCTTGACTTATCTGTGCATGACTTATCTGTGCATGACTTATCTGTGCATGACTTATCTGTGCTTGACTTATCTGTGCTTGACTTATCTGTGCTTGACTTATCTGTGCTTGACTTATCTGTGCTTGACTTATCTGTGCTTGACTTATCTGTGCTTGACTTATCTGTGCTTGACTTATCTGTGCTTGACTTATCTGTGCTTGACTTATCTGTGCTTGACTTATCTGTGCATGACTTATCTGTGCATGACTTATCTGTGCATGACTTATCTGTGCTTGACTTATCTGTGCTTGACTTATCTGTGCTTGACTTATCTGTGCTTGACTTATCTGTGCTTGACTTATCTGTGCTTGACTTATCTGTGCTTGACTTATCTGTGCTTGACTTATCTGTGCATGACTTATCTGTGCATGACTTATCTGTGCTTGACTTATCTGTGCTTGACTTATCTGTGCTTGACTTATCTGTGCTTGACTTATCTGTGCATGACTTATCTGTGCTTGACTTATCTGTGCATGAGTTCTCTGTGCTTGAGTTATCTGTGCTTGACTTATCTGTGCTTGACTTATCTGTGCATGACTTATCTGTGCATGACTTATCTGTGCATGACTTATCTGTCCATGACTTATCTGTCCATGACTTATCTGTCCATGACTTATCTGTCCATGACTTATCTGTCCATGACTTATCTGTCCATGACTTATCTGTCCATGACTTATCTGTGCTTGACTTGTCCATATCATACTGGAGCATGTTCAGTTAGCTAGGCACCAGATGATGTCGTGTTTGTTCTTTCATTCGGGAACACATTTACTGGCTTGGTTTTTAACCCGCCATACTGCGGCACATTTAAACTGCCCACACTGCGGCACATTTGAACCCTCACAAACTGCGGCACATTTCAACCCGCCCAAACTGCGGCACCTTTAAACCCCACACAAACTGCGGCACATTTGAACGCTCCCAAACTGCGGCACATTTGAACGCTCCCAAACTGCGGCCCATTTGAACGCTCCCAAACTGCGGCACATTTGAACGCTCCCAAACTGCGGCCCATTTGAACGCTCCCAAACTGCGGCCCATTTGAACGCTCCCAAACTGCGGCCCATTTGAACGCTCCCAAACTGCGGCACATTTGAACGCTCCCAAACTGCGGCACATTTGAACGCTCCCAAACTGCGGCCCATTTGAACGCTCCCAAACTGCGGCACATTTCACCCCGCCAACCCGCTGAAGGACCAACCACCGAGAAGACCCAATTGAGCCCTCCCCTACGAGTTGATCGCGTGACGTAAGGCCACCGCAGCCATCGACTTGACGACGCCCAGAATCGGCGTCTCACCTGACGAACTACCAGGATCTCCCGCAGACGGGATTGTGTTGGCGGGTTTGACAAGGTAAACTGAGATTACAAAATGTGTTTGTTGTGGAACTCTTTCTCATTCTTAGTGATTTTTTTAGATCTCTTTTAAATAATTTTTTTTTTTTAAATTCGGTGAAAGTGGATTGAAAGAATTTCACCTGAGCTGTGAATTAGTAATGCCAGGTAGGCTTGTAAGTAGGTAGGCTTTTAAGCTGGTAGGCATGTAAGCAGGAAGGGGGGAAAATTATAGGATTTGAGTTTGAGAAAAATAATTTTAAATCACAATACTGTAGTGGCTATTTTTTAAGGCCTTAAATATCTGTTTGTTAAACATTCAGGCAATCTCATGGTTTCATGTTTGTTTGTTTTGTTTGTTGTTGTTGTTTTTTTTTGTTGGGGGCGGGGGGGGGGCGCATAAATTAAAGTGCAGAGTTTCTACAAATTTCAATATTTAAAAGTCATAGAGAAATTTTTTTGGTCAATGTGGGGTGGGCATCAAAACCACAAAAAATAAAATAAATTGTCATTGACTCTTGATCCTCCATATTACAATAAATTGAGTGAAATGTTAACTATAAATACATGTGTAGTAGCACATATAGCAAGTCTTTACAGTAGGCACATACAGTGTTGACTCTAACGAATGGACGTAGAATTTATAAATTAGAATTTAAAAACATTTTCTTGTAATTTCTTTGACGTAAAAAACTAATTATTTATTGGTCTTATTCCATTGATTGGTCATATTCCATTGATTGGTTATCTTCCATTGATTGGTCATATGCCAATGAATATTGATGAATGAAGAAGGCGAATAAACCCATATAAATGCACAAAGAATAATACACGTCTCCTGAAGTTAAAACTATCTATCTGAATCTCCGTCTCTCAGTATCTGTCACTCCCTTATAAACATAAGACGCTTCCAGAAAAAGACTTATAACGTGTTGTCTACATTTCTCGGGTTATCGAGAACATTCGACAAGATACTAGGCCATGTTTAATTGGTAAACACGGTTGTAAACAAGATACATCAATAAGATTCAACCAAGCCCACAATAAACGTTACCGTCTGCTAGTAGTCTAATGCGGGGTCAAAGAAAGTTCACGCAAGGGGAATGTGTGCTACATTACATAACAGTCATATTCCATTTATTGGTCATATCCCATTTATTGGTCATATTCCATTGATTTGTCAAATTTTATTGATTGGTGATATTCCATTGATTGGTGATATTCCATTGATTGGTCATATTCCATTGATTAGTCATATTCCATATATAGGTCACATTCCATTTATTGGTCACATTCCATTTATTGGTCACATTCCATTTATTGGTCACATTCCATTTATTGGTCACATCCCATTTATTGGTAACATTCCACATATTGGTCACATTCTATATATTGGTCACTTTCCATATATTTGTCATATTCCATTTATTGATTATATTCCATTTATTGGTAACATTCCACATATTGGTCACATTCACTTGGTGTACGGAGTGCCAGAGGGGTCCGTTTTGGGCGAGGTTCTATTCACATTGTGTAGCAGGCCACTGCTCCTCTTGCTTGGGAGGCATGCTGTGGAGAGCCAGTCATTTGCAGACGACACGCAGCTATACAAGCATACCCATCCCTCTCATGTCGATTCTGCTATCCGGTCTTTTCGGGAGAGCATTGGTGATGTCAAGACATGGATGACACTCAGCAAGTTGAAGCTTAACGATGACAAAACGGAAACACTCCTTATTCACGATCATTACATCATCCTCTAACTCAGCTCTCCCCACTTCATTTCATGTAGGTAACACCGACATACAGCAAAACATTTCTTAGAAAAATTACAAAAGGTTCAAAACTCAGCCGCTAGGTAAATTCTAAGACGAGAAAACGTGATCACGTCACACCACTACTTGATCCACTTCATTGGCTCCCTATACAAGCACAGATTGACTACAAACTCTCTGTTCTCTGTCACAACTTTTTCTCGAATTCCTCCCCTTCCTATCTAACCGAACTTCTCTGTCCCCCCCAAAAAAAAAAATGGAATTCTCTTTCATTACACATCCGCAATATACCGACCATCACAACCTTCAAAACTGCGCTCCAGACACATCTCTTTAAATCTCTACTATCCTGACTGATTCCCACCTCTGACCGAACAACGATGCTGTTGGCACTGTTGGGTGTCGTCCATGGCTTGACATGCAAATAATTTTAAATATACTTTTGTTTTATTTAATTAGTGTATGTGTGTTAATTAATTGTTACAGTTTTCGATATGTTTGTTAAATGTGTATGCACAGCGTGGTGAGACCAGCGCTAGGCTGGGGTACCACGCTCAATAAAACCACTTATAATCATCATCATCATTCCATTAGTTCAGACGATTTTAAAAGGGGCCGTCCAAAAAGCACGTCACGCTTTAGAAAAAGGTGTGAAATTTTGGCACACGCAAAAGGGGGGGGGTGTAAAAGATCGTGCGTGACGTCACGTATTTTGGAGGGGGGAAAAAATTAAACATTTAAAAGAATTAAATGTACGAAACACCACCAAAACAACCCACCTGCTGAAATAGGCAGTGATTAGTTGAACTTTGTATTGTGATGGGTCCATCTTTCCATACTTTGAATAGTGCCATAGTGGGCTGGGGTTTAGATTACATTGGAAGTATTTACTAATATTTATGGTCAATGGAATTCGAAAGCGTGGCGTACTTGAGGAGAGAAGGGGGGGGGGGTTGAGGCGAAGATTTGGGACGCATTTTTTTAGGGGGGGGGGTTGCACATTTTCCCCCTCCAAAAATAGCGTGACTATCGTGAGGTAGTATATGGAGGGCCCCAAAATCCCGTTAATGTCAACCAAGTTGTGATTATGAATGCTAACTCGTAGACGAGACCTAGTTATTCCAAGACGTATGTATAGATGCCCTGTAGAAATACAAGCCTAGGATATTCTCTTATCACCTGACTAACATGAATAATGTGTATACAATTTTGGATCCGCAGACAAATACGAGTTTGACACCATATCAAACCAAAGTCCTGGCCTTGCGACACCTGGCCCTGAGACACCTTGCCTTGAGACACCTGGCCCTGCCACAGCTGGCCCTGCCACAGCTGGCCCTGCCACACCTGACATCACATCACGGAAGATGGGCTGGAAGATATTCGGCTTCGTCATGAGCGCCATCTTCGTTGTCGTCGCGTTGTCCATCTCCGCGGTCACGTGGTCTGGGCACTCGAGCAGAACCGATGCCGCCCCGACGCCCCAAATGATTGACACGCCCTATGGGCGCTACGTAGGATCTGTGTCGACTGCATTTGGGAAGAGCTCTATCAGTTACAAATCAATTCCCTTCGCGAAACCACCCGTGGGCGCACTTCGGTTCAAACGCCCCCAGCCGCTAGCCGAGTCCTATGGGAGTCACATCCTCAACTCGGACATGAAACCGTCTTGCTGGTCAGTGACTCGACCCAGCACAGATCCCAATTTTTCCGAGGACTGTCTGTACCTCAACGTTTATACGCCGCTGGTCGAAGCCACCCAGGGCGCCACGAATAGTTTTCCGGTCATGGTGTGGATCCACGGCGGGGGGTTCGTGGCAGGAAGTGCTTTTCCCGAGCCGACGAAGATGGTCGCGCGGAGTAACGTCATAGTGGTCACTGTCAACTACAGGCTGGGAGTGTTCGGGTTTCTGACCACCAAAGACGACGATCTGCCCGCGAATAACGGCCTGTGGGATCAGTACTTGGCTCTCAAGTGGGTCAAAGAAAACATTCACCACTTTGAAGGTAACGCCTCTGCCATCACCGTCTTCGGCGAGTCCGCCGGTGCCATCAGTACAGCCCTGCTTGCGGTGTCGCCCATGTCGGCTGGTCTTTTCCAAAAGGCGATTCTTCAGAGTGGATCGCTAACTTCACCTTTGTCTCGGGATTCTATCAAAAGAGCGAGGGAGTTTGCCGAAAAGGTTGGCTGCGCCAGCCGAGCGGACGGCAACACATCAGATCTTGGCGCGTGTCTTCGACAGCTCAGCATTGCTGACATCCTCAACAACAGCCTGCCTTTTGGTTTCAACATCACAGCGGCCCGGAAACAGGCCGATTTCATCTGGCAGCCGACGGTTGACGGCGAGTTCATCCCCGATGAACCCATGGCCCTCCTGGCCAATCACTCGTACCTTTTACAAGTTGGCGCCCTAAAAAAGGATTACATGATCGGTCTGTTAAACAACGAGGGCGCCTTGTTAACCACCAACTTTTTGAAGCCCATACCTTTACAAGACACATTGAACGCAACCCTTTTCACCGATCTCCTGGACTATTTCCTCTACACCCGCTACGGTTTACTGCCAAACGAAAATGCAAGAATGCAAAAAGAAGTCCACACTTTCTACAGCGGTTCTCCTGAAAGTAGCTTAACTCCCCAGAATATTCTCGACGCATTCGCTGATCTGTTTTTCATCGTCCCTGCGGTAGAGACCGCTTTGGCGCTGTCCTCGTGTTCTGCTCTGAGCCTCCACTACACCCCACCCGTCAATTCAACGGCACCCCTTAGCTGCCCCAGTGTTAAATCTAACATCTATTTCTACCTGTTTGATTACTGCGCCCCGTCGAGCGATCTCTTAAAGCCCCCGTGCATGAAGCACGGGGATGACGTGGCCTACGAGTTTCCAAAGAACACATTAGCCGATCCCGTTGAAAACAAACTGTCGGACACGTTCATTGACATACTGACGACGTTTGCCGCGACGTCAGAACCCGGCAGCGCCTTGACCTCAGAATGGCCTTCGTTTGAGCCATCCCTCCAGCGCTACCTCAGGCTGGACACTGTCCAGTCCATCAGGCGATATCCTTTTGATTACAGGGTATCTTTCTGGCTCAAGACGATACCTTATTTAATGAAGAACCGCTAACTCATCACCTCTTTATCTTATCAATCACTTGTTATTTTGACTAGGGATATTGACAATGGACATGTTTGACTGGGAACAAAAGAACTTTGTGTCTATACTATGAAAGGTATCGTCGCTGAGTGGCTGAAATTGTTCCCATCGTGTTTAAAGATGTGTGTAATTTGTGAAATAAATGCCGCCGTCTCTTGGTTTGACCAATGATCTAATGATACAGTTCTAGTCTCTGTACGAAAGCTCATCCTTAATATTAATCTAATATCAATGTTTTGCGTTCTAAAGATCTTGTTACGACTAAATGGCTTAAAGTTAATGCCCGCTGTATCAACTCAGTAGCTGGGCACCTCGCCATTCAGTAGCTGGGCACCTCGCCATTCAGTAGCTGGGCACCTCGCCATTCAGTCTCTTAGTACTTTTAGAGCGCGCGTTCTCGTAAACATTCAAAGAATGAAGATGTGAACAATCTAAATTGCATACATTAAATGTTGCGTTGAATTCATTCATCACTTGGTTTGTGTTTTTATTTTCATCCATCACTTGGTTTGTGTTTTTATGTTACCTTGAAGATGTTGCGTTGAATTCATCCATCACTTGGTTTGTGTTTATATGTTACCTTGAAGATGTTGCGTTGAATTCATCCATCACTTGGTTTGTGTTTTTATGTTACCTTGAAGATGTTGCGTTGAATTCATCCATCACTTGGTTTGTGTTTTTATGTTACCTTGAAGATGTTGCGTTGAATTCATCCATCACTTGGTCTGTGTTTTTATGTTACCTTGAAGATGTTGCGTTGAATTCATCCATCACTTGGTCTGTGTTTTTATGTTACCTTGAAGATGTTGCGTTGAATTCATCCATCACTTGGTTTGTGTTTTTATGTTACCTTGAAGATGTTGCGTTGAATTCATCCATCACTTGGTTTGTGTTTTTATGTTACCTTGAAGATGTTGCGTTGAATTCATCCATCACTTGGTCTGTGTTTTTATGTTACCTTGAAGATGTTGCGTTGAATTCATCCATCACTTGGTCTGTGTTTTTATGTTACCTTGAAGATGTTGCGTTGAATTCATCCATCACTTGGTCTGTGTTTTTATGTTACCTTGAAATTCATTCTTGTTTACACGTTTGTTGTCAGGCCCATTTCCTGACAGGAATTCTATGGCTTTGATTTTATTTTAATAAACACAAACATTTTCTCTTCCCCGTCTCTCATTGTTTTCAAACGTAATAGAAATCTGTCAGACCTCTTTGTGCGAAATGCCCTCCAAGCTGCCCCCTCCCTCCCCTCCGGCGTCCACATTTAGCCATAAATTCTCACGAATGTCATTGTAACTACAATCCGATTCCCCAAGCCATTGGCGTCCTGTAACTTGATCAGAGGCCATTCTTCGGACTGCACATACCTGTACTCAGGGCCGGCGCTAGCAGGGTGCGGGGCCGGCGGGAAAATTGACTTTTGCGGGGCCGTTGACGTGATATATTCCGCCGATAGGATATTAAGACACGTTAGAGTCGTACTGGGGCCTAGCTGGTCATAATGGATGAATGGGACACGTCATAACGGTAGTCAGACTGACCTCCAGACCATTGGACTAGCTTAATAACTCCCAATAGTGTGTTGACTGGATTAGGAACTATTGTCAGGCTGAGGTCTATTCTAAATATACGACGGCAATGCGCGGTCGCCCACTTCGCCATCCCCTAGCGCCGGCCCTGCCTGTACTCCTTCTCTCAGTGATAGGAGTTTAAAAATAAAATAATGATAATTGTATCAAAGAATAATGTTAAAAATGGCTGTAATTTCGTGTTACTACAATATTCCGCTTTTCGTGTGACGTCACATTGCTTGAGGGGCCCCCCCTCCCCCTCGTCACACATCGTCACAAAAATAAGTATCCACCCCCCCCCTCCCTCCCCCCATCCCAGATGTAGGTGTCTTATTTATCCACAGGGCTAGCCAGGCCTAACGATGACTGTTGTTCATTGCACCGTGGTGTCGTCGTTTTCTTTTAGAATTACAGAGAAATCAACATTTAAGAAGCCATCTTTTGAAAAACAAATTATATATATAAACATTAATGTCATTCATTATTATGAACACATCACAAACGTATCATGTTTATTTCTTTTTAAAGTTCCAAGTTATTTATTTTTCAAGCGTGGGAGTGGGAATCTATAAATATTGAATTTAAATCCTTAAATTCTCCTTAAATTTTGAGGCCCAGGCAACGGATATGATCTTACACCGAAAAAAACTTGCTCTACAATATGTCGTGCAGCTACATGGTATCTTTGGAAAATTGTATACTACGTCACCTTTGTTTATTAAATAATTGCTTTCTCATCAGGGACGTATCAGTTTTTGTGTTCCGGTCATATATTGATTTATGCTACTAGATTTTGTGTGCGTCACGGACACTATTATTATAATGACTCGGTTAGTATATAAATATACTTTTTTACTAGTAAAGCTACCAAAATAAGATTTGGTGCTACCCAATCTACATTCATTGTAGGAGTTTTTTCATTTTTTGAGTGATTATCGTTGACCTGTCTATACAAAGTTATGCATCCACGAAGAAGTGGGGGTATGAAATTGTCATTATTTTTTATTTTGATCCAGAAGCCGGAAATGGCTGCTATCACTGTGATTCGTTAATGTTAAATCCTTAAACATCTAAATAATGATATGACGTTTACAATGAATAATTTTAAGAAAATATTAATTATATAGTAACCAAGGCGGGTTGGTTTTCAGTTTTATTTATTACGTTAAAAATTATGTACGGTACCAGTACACAGTTTATCGTTCTTCATTATTTATGAATCAATGTTTACTAGTTTTACAATAGTAATATCAATAAGAATAATCGTTTTTCTCTTATTCATTATTTCAGAGAATATTACTAAAACGAGGCCTGCATATCAATATCAGTTATAATTATAAACAACTGTTATTATAATCCTATAATAGTCTATTTAGGCCTAAGCTTAATTTTTCTTATTCTAATTCAATTACTACGACAATCAACAACCACACTTACTAATAATATATTTTTTTAGTTAGCCTATAATATATAGACTAACAGTTTTATTAAAATACATCAAATTAATAAACAAGACTCAAACAAATTCATCTCAGTAATTATATTTTTATTAGAACATAGAAAAGCAGTAGGTCTACATAGACAATTATTTAATATATCAAATAACATTTTTTAATGAATTAGTCTCATCATGGATGATTTTGAGTAATTTTTTATTTATAATTACATACGTTCAATTTTATATATAAAAAAAGACTACTTACCTTTTTATAAATATAATAATTTTTTTAAAATTTAACACAAACATAATAAAGTTATTTGAAATTCAATAAACGTGTTATTTTTTTCGTTTTTTCCTATATAAATACTGATTTTCCCAATTTTTCTTTTCACTTTTTTTCTGAACACACCCACAAATACATATCTATAAAAAATAGAAGTCTTGATGTTATATAAAAGTTTTTTGTTTATTGTGTTGTATATTGCATTGAGAATGTCTCCTGAAAATTTGGTAGCATTATCTTTTAAATTCCAAAAGTTTTGGGCAAAATAAGGCAGAAATTTGGAAAGTGGGTCACACGTTTTTTCAGTTAAAATAGTTAAATACTAAGATAAAGAAGGGGGTTTTAAAAAATCACGGAAAAAATCACAACTCCACTTCAATAAAAGATAGAAATATGAAATTGGTGTTGTTCTAAAGCGTATAGCTAGCCATTTAAAATGATGTATCATTCATGTCAATCGGGCAATATTTAAATTGTGTGTCAAAGAATATACATTATTTAAATTTAAAGAATATTTATTTATCTATGAGTTTTAGCTCCATAGTTTTTTCTAATGTAATATTTATATTTATGCTGCCCCTAAAACATAATATACTGGTAAAATGATGTATCATTCATGTCAATCGGGCAATATTTAAATTGTGTGTCAAAGAATATACATTTTATAAATTTAAATAATATTTATTTATCTATGAGTTTTAGCTCCATAGTTTTTTCTAATGTAATATTTATATTTATGCTGCCCCTAAAATATAATATACTGGTATGTTTGTCCGTAAATAAATGAAAATTTTCAAATATATTTTTAGTAAATATTTATTTTAAGTAGTCTCAATCTAGTTATCTGCAAAATATTTGTACTCTCTTCTTTCCCTGAAAAATTTTTACGATAATAAATTTTTGCGTTTCGTTTTCCCCCAAAAATATAAAATTTTGTGTTTCCGTTATTTTTTAATAATTTTTTTTTTACTTTACATAATAAGCGTAACTAACTGTACAGCACCCGTACGTAATTCGTTATATTTATTAATTAAACATGACTAGGTGACGAAGCAAAATGTTAGTTGTTACTTGAGCATTTAACGGGCAGCAGAATCAGAATGACGGTCCTGTCGGATTTACCGCCATTGGATCAAAGAAAGGTTGCTGCTATTGTTGGTGCATGTGTAGCGGATGCTGCAGGTGAAATAAGTTTTGTAAATTATTATATTAAATTATTACATAGTACCGGTATGGCATAAATTAAGTCTATTATTTACCGTTTAAGTTTACGTTTGATATTAATATATTAACTTGAGGATATGAATCATGAATGAATGAGACAGTTGAAGTTGGACTGCAACTGCAAGGCCTGAAAGTGCCACTGCTAATTAATAAATACTCGTTAATAATAAGATTAGTCAATTAGTATTAATTTATTAATGAATGAGATACAAACAATATTCAAATAGTTTATTGTATATCCTACCTGTAAAACAAAGATTAGAAGAACTGAAAGATTAACCATTCACAAATTGTTTGTGTCTCTCATTAATGATTAAAAATTAATAGATGTAGAAATAGGGTAAAAGTAAAAGGTAAATGACCACTAAATGTGGCAGCGTGTCATGGCAACCAAGATGGCAACTGTATAAAAAAAAAAAGTAGTGCAAACACACATCTGCTAAAATAATGGGGAGGGGAAAGAGGGACTGTGCTGTTAGCAATTCAATAAGTGTTAGTTGTTAGTTAGTGTTAGCAATAAAACCTTAAAATTTAACTAAATAATCTCAGGCGGTACATTAATTTTGTGATGAACGTAGCAACTTTATTGTAACCCTCTAGTCTAGATATGCAGTTGCTCCTTTTCCTCAACTAAAATATATGAATATGTGCTACAGTTACACACTGGTAAGAAAAGTGTAAAAATGAAGTAAAAAAAAAAATACAAACTAATTTTAAAAGAAAGAAAACCCTACTGTTTCATAGAATACACTTGTGCACAATGTATTTTTTTCAGGTTCCACCAAAAAGAAAATCCAAAAGTTGTCAGGAAAATCAATACTAGTCTATACCCATTTTCAAAAATGCTGAAAATTTTAAATACTATTAGTAATCACTCAATGACATATTAATTTACAACATTCCTTGGGCCTTTTAATATATATATATATTTTTAAAAGTTACCTCTAGTAACAACCCAAGTATAAACAAAAGGGAGAGAATCGCCGACCTGGTTACCCTCAAACTCTTAAAATCATACAATATGATCACAAAATCGTTCAATACATTATTTTAATAGTAAAAAATAAACATACAGTATATATAATTTATACACTTATACACCTAAAAATTGTACATTGTACGCAAAAATCGAAAGAGTCAACAGATCTGGAATACTACACTTACATTGAAACTAGCCAAACCAACATTAGCCTAGATACAGTAGTCAGTTGAAATTGAACACTTTCCCACATTGTACACATCTCTTTAATTTTAATGTCATTTAAAGTGAGGGTTGGACTGTTACAACCAGTACTTAGTCCTAGTTGACTTAGGGCAGTACGTAGTCCTAGGTGACTTAGGGCAGTACTTAGTCCTAGGTGACTTGGGGCAGTACGTAGTCCTAGGTGACTTGGGGCAGTACTTGGTCCTAGGTGACTTGGGGCAGTACGTGGTCCTAGGTGACTTGGGGTAGTACGTAGTCCTAGGTGACTTGGGGCAGTACGTAGTCCTAGGTGACTTGGGGCAGTACTTGGTCCTAGGTGACTTGGGGCAGTACGTAGTCCTAGGTGACTTGGGGCAGTACGTAGTCCTAGGTGACTTGGGGCAGTACGTAGTCCTAGGTGACTTGGGGCAGTACGTAGTCCTAGGTGACTTGAGTCATTTAAAGTGAGGGTTGGACTGTTACAACCAGTACTTAGTCCTAGTTGTCTTAGGGCAGTACGTAGTCCTAGGTGACTTAGGGCAGTACTTAGTCCTAGGTGACTTGGGGCAGTACGTAGTCCTAGGTGACTTGGGGCAGTACGTGGTCCTAGGTGACTTGGGGCAGTACGTGGTCCTAGGTGACTTGGGGCAGTACGTAGTCCTAGGTGACTTGGGGCAGTACGTAGTCCTAGGTGACTTGGGGCAGTACTTGGTCCTAGGTGACTTGGGGCAGTACTTGGTCCTAGGTGACTTGGGGCAGTACTTGGTCCTAGGTGACTTGGGGCAGTACTTGGTCCTAGGTGACTTGGGGCAGTACGTAGTCCTCGATGACTTTAGGCAGTACGTAGTCCTAGGTGACTTGGGGCAGTATGTAATCCTAGGTGACTTGTGGCATTACCTAATCCTAGGTGACTTTGGGCAGTACGTAGTCCTAGGTGATTTAGGCTGAGTAAACACTGACACTTCACTGGTAAACATAAATATTTAGCATACTCACCCAGATGTTGGCAATGGACATATGAGTGAGTTAATTGACCATTGTCATTTGAAGCATTTGTAATCATGTGATCCTGTATTCTACTTGTTCTAAAATATATCCCACAATGTTGAATCCTGAGGCCTTAACACATAAAAAAACTGAAACTGAATTCGGTACCCTGGATTCTTCTGACTGCAGCCTGGAATTTTTATGTTAGCTCTTATACTAGGTGCTGTGACTTAAATATTTTAAAATTTTTATTTACTGAGGTGGTGCAAAATAGATTGCAAACATTGACATTGACCTTTGGTTAATGCTAACTTAGTAACCACTAACACTAATTCCTAATAGGATTTTTATCATGATGTTAGTTTTGCCGCTCATAGAATATCATACTCTCCTCATCATATTAATTATGGGTATGGCTAACTATTTTAAAATAGGAAGTGACTGATGTTGGGCTTGCTTTCAATGTTTTAAATTCTTTATATGGGGAATAATTTTAAAACTTTCTTGTTTGCACTTCTAATTTGAGCATTAACTTACCCCATTTCTGTTACAACATTTTAAACTTTAGCGCAGCCCTTGCACTGGGTTTATAAAGATGACGTCATGCTCAGCCTCACCAAAGACAAAGATGAAATTGAATTCACAGTTCCTTCTGCTAACCCGTTTTATAACATTGAAACGGGTAGAAACACCTGCTATGGTGATCAAGCATATGTCATGCTTAAATCGATTGTGGAAGCTGGAGGTTGGTTCATATAAGAGAATTCGTTTTATGAGTATTAAGTATAGTTTTTACTTTTTCACTGCACGTGATAAGCTAATTTGCCTGGTACAGTTAACAAATTAGTTATCGTATTATGTAATTTCGGTGTATGTATAAAAAGTATAAGTTTACTTTTGTCCAGAGGTGTAATGAAGGGAGGTGGGGGGGGCAGATGTCCCTTGGCGCCAGATAGTTTGGGCGCCAAAATGTGCTTTGATATTATTTTATTGATGAAAATAATGGGTTTGACTAGTTTGAGAGTTGAAAAAAAAGGTGAGGGGGAGCTTTAAAATGAACCTTGTCCCCGGTCGCAAATCTTGTCCCCGGGTGCCAAACACTCTCGCTATATTTTTGCATTTGTCTCAGTTTTCTTTTATGACCCTGATCTAGTGTTAAAAAAATTCAGTATATTTACTAAACAAATTATTGATCATTTTATAACCAGATGTAGCCATTTACAGCCAAATAGTTTGTTACAGACCTCTAGTTATTCCACTAATTATAAAGACATTCAATATGGATATAAAAATATATATATAAAGCTCTCTTGAAAGATTTTATTTGAAAACAAATTATTTTTTTACATCACATTTTCCTTAGAAGCAGGATCTTCACTTAAAAAAAATATTCGGCTTAATTTAAAAGTCATCCAATACTTTTGAGATGTAAATGTAGTTCAAATTCTCAAATGTTTAATAGTTTTTAAATTTTGTTTGTCAATTTGTTTATGTATCTACACTAAGATATTTCATTGTCCCTTATAATATTTGGTTGTACCAGTAATGTTGTTTTTTATTGGTGGTGTTGTTATATTATGGTATATTTATTTATTTATTTATTTAGGCATTTTTATATAGCGCTTATCATAAAGCTCTAAGCGCTTTACAATTATTAAAACATGTAAACTAAGTAAATACAAATGAGACACTAGGATAGTAACTACTATTCTATAGAAACAATGAAAATGGCTATAAAAAGAGGACACTTTGACACTTCAGGATTAAACCGAAACAGAAAATTAGGTAGGGCAAGGAGGGTGCATCACAGGTCATAGGCGGACCTAAACAGATGAGTTTTAAGGGACTTTTTGAAAATGGACGAGGTTTCACTATGACGTATATGGAAGGGGAGCTGGTTCCAGAACGTGGGCCCATGGAAGCAGAAGGAGCGTTCACCGATGGTCTTAGTTTTAGTTCTTGGGATTGAGAGGGTTCTACTGTCAATGGAAGAACGTATATCATTAAATGCATTATTTTAAACTAATATAATAATAGAAACTTCACGTTACCGTGCCATTTAATGTTCTCTCAAATATTGTCATTTTAACACCAATGATTGTTTGTTCTTCAGGGCTAAACATTGAACAACTGACAAAAGCAACCTATGATTTTTTTGGACCAACCTCTGAGTATGAAAGTAAGGTGACTAACAATTATCAGGTTGGAAAAGAAGACAAAATAAGTAAGCGGTTGGTCGAAATTATTGTATCAAAGTGAATTAAGTTTTCAATATCAATCACAATTTTATCAGCTTAGCCATTATTCGGATAGCAGGAATTTTTTCTTCTTTATCCAACAAATGAATGAATCTGAATTTTGAATGCAAAGAATTATCATTTCATACAATCTTTGAATATTTGTGTTATTTTAAAATCTATGAGCGTGTAACGGAACTGCCAAATCTTAAAATAATTGTTTCAATTTTATTTTCAAATCACTTGAATGGAGAATTATAAAACTCCTAAATATGTTTGAATAAATTTTTATAATAAATAAACTAACAATAACTATTAGTGTAAAAATAGTGCAAGTGTCACTTAATGCTTGATAATATTATCATTCAGATCTAAAGCAATCGTACCCAATTGATGGTCCTTGGCGAAATGGATGTATCAAAGATTTTATCAAGAATCTTTTTGATAAAAAGACGCCAACGGGTATACATTTATGTTTTTTTTATATTTTGTTATTAATATAATGCGTTATGAAATATTTCCAATGAGAGTCGAGCATGATTTTTTTGTGTGTGGAGAAATCTCTCCCCATAACAAGAGCAAAAGAATCAGTTGATTTGTAACATGGGTTGTCTACATTTGTCTTTCAAAAATCCCTCAGGCTCAGCCAATGATGATCAAATTGATTGTGTTGTTAGACTAATACCTATTGTAGCCCTTTATGCTGGACACCCCGACATGCTCAACAAAGTGGAGGCTGGCCTGAGGGTGTTGCAAGATTCAGATTTATCAGTGACTGCTGGCTTAGCAGCAGCAAGGTAAGCTTTGGTTTGTACATTGAAATGGATCAGCTATTTCTGACTGCTGGCTTAGCAGCAGCAAGGTAAGCTTTGGTTTGTACATTGAAATGTATCAACTATTTCTGACTGCTAAGCTCTTACACAGTTATCATATAAGTATAAGGAAAATAGGGATTTTTGAATGAGATAAATTTGACTAATTCTGATCAAATCAAACTTTAACTTTCAACTTTTCCCTAGGGTTCTAGAGCAGTATATTCTGGAAGGAGACCCTGGTGATGTGTTAAAAACTGTAATTGACCAACTAAGCGACCCAAAGCGGAACAATCCCCAAGACCTTGATGTTGCTATCATTGGGCAGCTTCGACAGGTTGTCAAATACAAGGACACGCCCCATGTACAGGCTGTGTCTGAGCACTTTAAAAAGAGCTGACGTAAGTGTTTAAACAAGTGTCAAGTTATTGTCTGATAGGAAAATCCGCAAGTTCATTGTTTATTTTAGCTATTAGGTGTCTATTATTTTGAAGCTTGACCGGTGGGTTAAAACTTACCATAGTCTCCTCTCTAACTTGCTCTCTTACCATTTACTTCTTTAGTTGGAGAATATGTTTATTGAAATTTGTTAAGCTCTGACCCAATTTATTAAATCACATACCAAATAAATTTTTAGAAAAAGCATGTCTTTATCGAAAGGAATGAATAAAATTTAAATGTTATGATAAAGTTATAATCATATCACCCTTTTAGTATCATCTTATTAATCCTTGTATATTTAGAAATAGAAAGCGGACTATAGGACTGAAATCACCAATGTTGGAAAAACGATTGTCATGCATTTTTTATATTATTTTAAATACCCGGTACTACAAAATATTTTAATTAAAACGAACATTAAAATAAATCTCGTCCGATGACTTTGAGATCATTTCCATTTGATTGCTTAGACTTGCCGGAGTCCTTCCAATCAACTCTGCATGGTCTGATCACCGCTGTGACCTACGTTGAAGGCATTCGCTCCACCATGAGAGCTGGAGGTTGCAATGCTTCTCGCAGTGGATTCATCGGTGCATGTACTGCAGCAAAGGTTCGGTGGTGATTTTTATTTGATAAGTTTAATTAGTTGTGTAAATATTGGCAATTGAAATATTGAGTTTTAAAATATGTGTTAAATCGTGATACCAATTATAGTAAAGCGCAATTTTCAAGTTTAAAATAGATTCTCTTTTTGGGAAATTATAGAAAAATAATTAGGCAACTGAGTAATTAGAAATAAATTATCCAGAAGGAGATTCAGAATAAAAAGATTTTTAAATTATTTTTTTTATTATCAAACCACTTTAATTAGTTTTACTGTAAGCACAAGTAGTAATAAACTCATAGCAAGCCAGTCTTTTTCAATTCCACATCGAGTAAGAATTTGAACCATTTCACAAAATTAAATAACATTTGTTGACGTGTACCGGGTATTTTTGTTGTTATTTATAAAAGAAAAATAATGTCACATTTTTATTTTTCAGGAAGGATTTTCTACAATCCCTGATAACTGGCTGGCTAGCACCTTCAGAAGTGAAGAAGTCTTGGATCTAGCCGTCAAACTAACACAGATTACGATTTAATGACAGATCCGCTCCTGCAGACCTGATCACTTTAAATAGCTTGTACTTGTACTAGACACCTAAGCCTTTCAGTATAGAAGAAGAAAGTATTTCATCAGTAGATAGTATTTGATTTTTTAGCTTCAAGTATGTAGTATTATAGTTATAGTGTACCGGTATGATCTTAGTTTTTGTTGTTCAAAACTTTCAGTCTCCCTAGATGTCAAATTAAAAAATGTCTATTCTGCTTTTTTAGGCTTGAACTAACTACATTGAAATTTGTTGACAATATATCAACTAAATTTGCAAATCTATGCAGTCATAATCACATGAGCAAGACATCACTAAATCCCAGGTCAATGCAGTCTTCCGATTTGCCCTCTAATTGATATTCAAGATATTTATTTATTTATTTATTTATTTATTTAGGCATTTTTATATAGCGCTTACCATAAAGTAAATAAAAATGAGACACTAGGATAGTAACTACTATACTATAGAAACAATGAAAATGGCTATAAAACGAGGACACTTTGACACTATCTGTTGAAAAATACTATTTAAGTAAAACTTGTTTTGAGGCAGTTTTCAGAAATCTGTTTTGTTATCCTGTTTTTTTTAAATACAATTAATTAAGTTAAGTCTGTTGTCGCATGAATGAAGATTTGCCATTTGGATTAGACACTTTCTACGTTTTAAGATTTTTATTTTTTTGTTGCCAACTAAAGATACTGATCACTTGTATTTAAGTTTAAGTGAAAGAGACTTTGCCATTAGCTCACTGGAACACATGTCACAGGAAGGCTTCATGATGACTTCCACAGAAATTTATACTGTTTGAGTTTGAATTTTAATGTCTGTCCTGTCATGTTTCCAGTCAACGTAATGGAGTCTAACTGAAACAGAAAACTGCTCATCACTGCACCAACCAACCAACCAACCAACCAACCAACCAACCAACTAACCAATAAATAATGGCAGCCTCCCAAAATTTGTTGCTAGATTATATTTTGTGTAAAATGCTACATCCAATTATTATTGATATCATTTAAAATTCATTTTTATGAAATATTGCTTCTTTCTGCTCACTTATAAAAAAATATTTGATTTTTGTATGGTACCCGGGACCAGGAATGTGACCAATAATGAAATAATGATTCTGTTGTTTGAGAAACAAGCTGCTGATTAAAAATGATATGATCTCACAACTTTTTAATGACTACCATTTACAAACATTATGGTGGCTTTATGAAACTTAATAAAAGGAAGGAAAATAAATAAACTAATATCAATTATTTTGTTGTATTTCTACCGTATATATATGTTTTCGTAATGCATGCATTACTTTTCAAGTTATGTAAGATTAAATCAATACTTCATTTATTTATGAGCTGCTCAATTCATTAGAAGAAAAAAAAAGGACAGACTCATCAAGCTCTCCAAACTGCCAATGAAAATCTAAATATCAAAAGATAATCCAATGGCTAACAATTGAAACAGGCTACATACAAACATATTTTATCTTTACAAATCTGGATTATGCACATTTCTCTTCCTCCCCCCTCCCCTGAAATAACCCTCAAAGTCTTACCGTAAAACGAACTATTTAGGTCTAAAATATGAATAAATACACTCTGAAAGGTCCAAATTATGGACCATAATATTATGGATAATAATTTAAAATTTAGCAGCATGTCGTAACATCCGCAACCTCTTTCCTGCTGTAATTGAGGAAGTAAACAATACAGATGAACATGACAAGCTTAACGTTATTATGGCTGGCAGGTTACTCTAACGTAACATCAATAGTTGTTATAATTCTGTGCTTTCTGGCCATGACGATATTTATTGGATTTGTCAGGTAATTGCAATGCTAATGCATATTTAGTTTTATTTAGATATTGTAACTCATAAAGTACTGTCTGAACCGTCATACTACTGTCACTACTCATACTCATACTATGTCTGTCTCATGACCTGTCTACTGGCTGTCTACTCATACTACTAAGACTAAACAACTCATACTTGATAAATAATTGCTGCCATAATAAGATAAAAAGTTAAGTATAAGCAATAACACTAACAGGCCTGTCTACTATACTCATGATTTTATTATAGTTATAGATTTGTGTAAATCTGGGTCCCCATTCAGAGGGGGGGGGGGGGGGGGGGGACAGGAATTATATGGGAATTCATTCATTTCCCTGTCATGAAAAGTGGGAAAATGGACATTCTGGTAAGCACATTTTTCGGCTAGTCAGGAAATTTTTAAATATAAAAAAAAAGGATAAATTTGGATTCCATGATAATTAATGTTAGATACTTTGATACAAAAATTAAAACTTTAAAAAAAAATAAACCAATGGCATAGTTGAATAGAGCTAATTTTTAAAAGAATTATAACACCAAAATCATATGTTTAGCTGTTGTAGTTTTAAAATTATGAATTTTTAAAGTACGACTTAATTTGTCCTTTTTTTAACATGGACAGCATCTCCATTTTCTGGTACCCAATTCCGCTGTTCGCGCCACGAGTTATATAACTCTTGTTTTAATGATGATTTTATTTTCAGAACTAATGCTGTATTAAAAAAAAAGTTTAATAATGTTAACAATTATAGATAAATTGTAGCTTATCTATCTGTTATGTTTTCATTGTTTTTATTTCAAACAAGTAACATAAACATATATATACATAAATACAAGTTCTCAATCAGGTGTTGACTTTCTGCTTGCGTCCGGAACACGGTTCATAAACACACACACTCTGTCCAGTCTCTCTGCGCATGCGCGCCGTTTCCCTGGCTGGCTATCGGTATGGGCCAGTCCGCTAGTCCACCATAACACTATCTATGCACTATTTATATCAGTAAATTTAATATAATGTATTAATGTATGGCTTTTCTGTTTACCAAATCTTCAGCGTCCATTATACCGTTAAATGCTATATAGTCTATATAAGGCAACGCACCCCCTACCCTAAAATGTTGTTTGGTATCTACTTATTTTGAACTTTCAACTTTGGCACATGACTAATTAACTAAAGCTTTCCCTGACCAATGTTGTTAATAGTTTTTGCACACGGCAAACTCCTATGAATGAAACTTGAGGTAGTCAGTAGTACTACTACGGCATAGCATTATGCAAATGGCTGTGGTTTCCCATGACTTTTTGCACACTGTCAATTCTGATCGCTAATAATATGGACTCTACCGGGGTTTTAAAGCTCAAATTTAACAATTCTAGTTTAAATGTTTTCAAAATTCATTCTGAAACACAAGTTATCAAATATTTTTATGTATATAGAGATAATAATGAATATTTCCTAAGCTAAGTATTTTCTTTTTCCGCCATTTAAAAGGGGGCGGGATCACTTATCCAAAATGGCCTGTGCGGCCTTTGCATAATGAGATCAACGTTGAGGAGAGTTGTGAAAATGTTTCATGAGCTATCCCAATGAAATTTTGCACACGTGTACTTCAACAAATTATGCAGGCCTACTTTTAATATGAAAGACCTACATTGAATATTTAGACCGAATTTTTTAATGCGAAGATGCCTTATATTGACATACAATTTTCCTCACTTAAAGTTGAGATAAAGAACAAATTAAATCAATGGGAATGTAGCTCAACATTTCTCCTAACGTTAATGGGCGGAGTCAAACTTAATTATGGGCCAAAATGACTCCTAATTTATTCAAATTACATGCACATGAAAAAATTAAAAACTCGGATCCTACGGCGCCGATGGCCATTTCCGATACAAATTTACTAGGAGTGTCCCTTGCTTCGGCGAAGTATCTAATTAATGATAATTGCCGATCTCCTTTTCATATATTATTAGCCCTTCTGTCATCAAAAGGACTTTGCCAGATTGGCAATGGTTTCCCTTTGCCTTAACTGCACATGCGTTTTGTGCTCTAGAAGTTTTGAAAAATTTTGTACCGTGTTGCTTTGATAGACCAGAAATATGTTTTTTGTTCAGTTTGCATATCAAGAGATTTTTGGGTTAGTAACGTGTCAAATGTAAAATATAGTAAATAATTATTTGAATCTAGTTTTTAATTGTGAGGTAACCATATTAAATAGAAAAGGAAGCGTCTGATTGCTGTCTAAAATGACTAAGCTTAGCATAGCTTGTCATGAGTTATGTCTCATAATTTTATCTCTTATTAATAAGTTGATTTTTAAAAGTTGATTTTTAACAGTTTTACTGTGGGCGTAATTTAAAAATAATACCGCTATGCCTATTCGATTTAGCCATTCCATAATAAATAAAAGTAATAAGAGAGAAGCTTTTGGTATTAGTCCTAATTCTACCCATAACCAAAGTAGAGGATTTTGATTTTTAAATCTATAATAAAAACATTGACATGTATTCTTAATTAGACTTAGAGCTAGTCATCCTTTGGCCTTAAAGTTTCAGTTTTAATGAAGGAGGTCCTCGAAATACGATAATATAAATATAATTAAGTTATTTTTTTAAAAGTTATAATTATATGCTTAGCGTAGTTCACAGCTGACTTGTTTGGAGTTTTCCATAGTCAGGCTGAACAAGTTGGGACTTTGCTGAATTTTAGGGGTCAAGTTTGGTTGTGCCCTATTTCTCGTGCCCAAATAAATCTAAGAACTATGGTTAGTTTAGAAAAAAAAAAGTTCTCCCGTAAACTGGTATACACAGTGGTCATCTCCGATGTTAACAGTTGTGTGTCTGATATATACAGTGATCATCTCCGATGTTAACATTTGTGTGTCTGGTATATACAGTGGTAATGTCCGATGCTAACAGTTTTGTGTCTGGTATATACAGTGGTAATGTCCGATGCTAACAGTTTTGTGTCTGGTATACACAGTGGTCATCTCTGATGTTAACAGTTTTGTGTCTGGTATACACAGTGGTCATCTCCGATGTTAACAGTTTTGTGTCTGGTATAGACAGTGGTCATCTCCGATGCTAACAGTTTTGTGTCTGGTATAGACAGTGGTCATCTCCGATGCTAACAGTTTTTTGTCTGGTCTACACAGTGGTCGTCACTGGTGCTCTTTGCCGACTGCATGTGTACTCCCAAAACAGGTAGACATAAGTTTGGACTTGGTCATGGGACTAGGCTGTGACAGTATGTATGACAGACTATTATTGTTGTGACTAAGGCTGTTAGTGTGACAGTTTGGATGACATACTATTATTGTTGTGTGTACTGATTGAACTTGTGACCTGATTGTCCTGTGTTGTTGTCCTGTGGTGTGACTGGAGGTGGTGAGTTGTTTTCATGAATGTTTAAACTTTAATGTGTGACTATTGGTTGGACAACTGGAGTGAGTGGCCATGTGATGTGGAGTATCAAAAGAATGGGGAAGGGTGAATCAAGGCGAGTTGTTACACAGACCACAGAGTTGGGGTGATATATGTTGCTGACCAACATTTCCAGGTTTCTAAATTGAAACAATATTTGGATGTGGAATAGCAGAAGTGATTGATCAGAAGTGATAGACAATTAAAACGACATTTAATATTTTAATTGTATTTGTTCCTGCAGTACTAATTGGGACTACTCGGAAAGGAGGAATACCACAGCTGGTGTAGAAGAACGGAATATGGTTCAAGTCTGCAACCCATTCTTTATTGAACTAGGTCAAACTGGCAGGAAGCTAACAGGTGAGCAGACAATTTGTCATCTCAAGGGAACGTTGTTCTACAGCAGCTCTACCATCTCACATGGTGGGGAAACAGCTCTACCATCTCACATGGTGGGGTAACAGCTCTACCATCTCACATGGTGGGGTAACAGCTCTACCATCTCACATGGTGGGGTAACAGCTCTACCATCTCACATGGTGGGGTAACAGCTCTACCATCTCACATGGTGGGGTAACAGCTCTACCATCTCACATGGGGGGGGGGGTGGATAACTCATTTGTCACCAATTCATCCGTAGCATTTTGGGATTTAATACAACTTTGACATTGTTTTATCTCTCGCCTGGATTCAACAGGTGGTCATTTTATCATAGTAATTTATTTCTATCATTAGATTAGATAGTGTGAATCTGATGCAAATTTGATAGTTATTGATTGCATGGTACAATGGTAATGATAGCATGGTACAATGGTATTGATAGCATGGTACAATGGTAATGATAGCATGGTACAATGGTAATGATTGCATGGTACAATGGCAATGATAGCATGGTACAATGGTAATGATTGCATGGTACAATGGTAATGATTGCATGGTACAATGGTAATGATAGCATGGTACAATGGTAATGATTGCATGGTACAATGGTAATGATTGCATCGTACAATGGTAATGATTGCATGGTACAATGGTAATGATTGCATGGTACAATGGTAATGATTGCATGGTACAATGTTAATGGTTTCATGGTACAATGGTAATGGTTGCATGGTACAATGGTAATGGTTGCATGGTACGATGGTACTGATTGCATGGTACGATGGTAATGATAGCATGGTACGATGGTAATGATTGCATGGTACAATGGTAATGATTGCATGGTACAATGGTAATGATTGCATGGTACAATGGTAATGATAGCATGGTACAATGGTAATGATTGCATGGTACAATGGTAATGATTGCATGGTACAATGGTAATGATTGCATGGTACAATGGTAATGATTGCATGGTACAATGGTAATGATTGCATGGTACAATGTTAATGGTTTCATGGTACAATGGTAATGGTTGCATGGTACAATGGTAATGGTTGCATGGTACGATGGTACTGATTGCATGGTACGATGGTAATGATAGCATGGTACGATGGTAATGATTGCATGGTACAATGGTAATGATTGCATGGTACAATGGTA
>CAXITT010000273.1:943065-948065 GCA_964033795.1 Lymnaea stagnalis
TAAGGAGAACTAGATTTTTATTTGAGGCTTTAGGGCGTAAGGAGAACTAGATTTTTATTTGAGGCTTTAGGGCGTAAGGAGAACTAGATTTTTATTTGAGGCTTTAGGGCATAAGGAGAACTAGATTTTTATTTGAGGCTTTAGGGCATAAGGAGAACTAGATTTTTATTTGAGGCTTTATTGCGTAAGGAGAACTAGATTTTTATTTGAGGCTTTATTGCGTAAGGAGAACTAGATTTTTATTTGAGGCTTTAGGGCATAAGGAGAACTAGATTTTTATTTGAGGCTTTAGGGCGTAAGGAGAACTAGATTTTTATTTGAGGCTTTAGGGCGTAAGGAGAACTAGATTTTTATTTGAGGCTTTAGGGCATAAGGAGAACTAGATTTTCAAAAAGCATTTTGTTACATTTTCTATGTAAGGGATTTCATCAGACCTGGAGAAACATTGGATGACTATTTTAGAAATGATCCTCTGTGGATATATTAGATTGCATTTGCAATCGGTCAATAAATTTTAAATTTGTAATCCTTAGATTTCACTTGTACTTTGACAGATGGTATCTCGGTGCATTTGTCCAGTCTCTGTCCCAGCAAGCTCTTTGTTCTGTGGGGCGTGAAGATCAATCCACTCCATGACTTTATACTCAAGCCAGGACTCCATGTTCGGGACGCCTTAGAAGATGGACACACTGAGGATTATAAGGAATTAGGAGCACTTCATTACGACACACTGCAGTAAAGATTGATTTGATCAAGTATTGCTTCTGTACACAAGTGTCAGCTATGTGTAGTGGGTAGAGAGATATGTGTTGTGGGCAGAGAGTTATGTTTTGTGGGACAGATAGTTTATAACTATACGTAAATAAGACATGCTGCATTGTTATTGAAGATTGTTAATATTATCCACTCTTATAAGATGTTTGTGTGTTGTGAATGGTGTAAAGGTGTTTTCTAAATTCTTCAATACTCATTACATATAAATAAATCAATAACTTGCTTAAAGTGGCAAGTGAAAATTTCTGTTTTAAAAGGGGGCATTCATCAACCCCCCCCTCCTTCTTTCCCCCATACGTGTATTCTGATTTCCATTGGTCAGGGAAGCCTCTGCTTAAAATAGACAAAATAATTGTAATCGTATACACAAAACTAGGGGATGAATTAGTGTGACAAGGCTCATGGGCTTTAGCCTATCTGTTGATATGTTGATGAAGTGGTGTACAAGGCTGATGGGCTTTAGCCTGTCTGTTGATATGTTGATGAAGTGGTGTGACAAGGCTGATGGGCTTTAGCCTGTCTGTTGATATGTTGATGAAGTGGTGTGACAAGGCTCATGGGCTTTAGCCTGTCTGTTGATATGTTGATGAAGGGGTGTGACAAGACTGATGGGCTTTAGCCTATCTGACAGTTGCCTACTTCCCCAACAACAGTGATGTATGCGTTGACTTGATTCCCTCAAGAAACGTGTGATGCCAAATGGGGATTTAAGAGAAGCATTATTGCATAGAACTATTGGACCATGAAACCAGCCGTGTTGTTGGTCCCATGAAACCAGCTGTGTTGTTGGACCCGTGAAACCAGCTGTGTTGTTGGTCCAATGATACCGGCTGTGATGTTGGTCCAATGAAACCGGCTGTGTTGTTGATCCAATGAAACCGGCTGTGTTCTTGAGCCAATGAAACCGGCTGTGTTATTGGTCCAATGAAACCGGGTGTTTTCTTCATCTGATCAAAGTTTCACTTGCTTCAAGTGTATCTTCTATCTCTCTCACAGATTTCCTGAGCCCGGTGATCATGAGGTCAAGCTCCCTTGTCCTGTAACCATCGACAGTGACACATTGGGAACCATGCCGAGGAAACGCTACCCTGTAACGATATTTTCGTTGTCGTCAGAGTCTTGTGATGCCACAAGTCATGCATCGGAGAAACTGAATGGGTGTGTTGACAAGCAGTCGATAGTAAGTACAGTATGAGAGTATTGACAAGTAATCAATTACACTATGGGAGTATTTACAAGTAGTCTATGTAAGTGCAGTATGAGAGTATTGACAAGTAATCTATGTAAGTACAACATGATTTATAGGAAGATGATAAAATGTAAGCATGTTGTTGACCACCTTTCAGATTGGCCTGATATCTGTCATTCATCTCCAAGATGAAATCGTTGTGCAACCATCACATATCATCGGCCAGTACGTCAAAACATCTGGTGTTCAACTTTATTCTTTGCAGGTGAGCAATGGGGAACGTTTTTACCTTTTAATATCAATTCAATAATGCATTTATTTCTAAGAAGCATTACTTATGTACAATTTTAAAATTTAGTATAATTTTTAAGACAATTTATGTTGTTTATTTTCCAGCCCTTATTTTTGTCCAGTGCAATTGATGGCTGTCATGGCAACCAAAATGAAACATTAAACCGTAAGAACAAGCGTGATGAGACGGTGACACGGCTGGGCAGTCCACCTGATGAGACAGTGACACTGCTGGGCAGTCCAGCAGAAAAAGATCGCTCCTCTTCAAACAATCCTCATGAGGATTTAAATCCTGCTGATGTGGCTCCCAAACTAGGAGACACAGCCGACAGCACCGACAATGGGCCTTCCCAGAAAAATTTTTTGCAATATTCAAGTCTATTGGATGAAGCTGAGCCTGCCATCAGGAGACGCAATGCTAACAGCTCAAGTGAGAGTGTTTTAACTTCAGCCAACACTCGGGATATTTCTGAACTAAGTCCGTGTGGTAACCGGGAAGAAAATCCTCCTTTAGGGTGTGAAGGCGGCAAAGTAACACAGCCAGAATGTGTCGTGTGCCAGACACGGCCGGTCATGTGTGCCCTCTTGCCCTGTCGCCACGCCTGCGTGTGCCTGGGTTGTTTCAAACTGCTGGACAGGTGCCCCATGTGCAGGGGGATATTAGAGTCTTACTTCGTACTAGGCGGCGAGGACGCTCAAGAGGTTGAAGAGGAGAGCACTTTGCATGACCTCCAGCACCAGGCCGTCAATGAACATTTCACACAGGTGTGGGAGAGACTCAATCATAGATTAAATGCATTTTTTGGTATAAGGTGACAGTTTGAATGTGACATGAATGTATTACAGTTAGGGTTTAAGTAAAACTCTAGTGGTCTTGGCTGTGTTCGACATCAAGAGGCTGTGATTTTCTTTATTGAAATTAAATTCATCCAACCTGTATTATTATGAAAGGAAAACATTTAAAAAGTTTCCAACTGGTTTCATTCAAATGGACGCCTTCAACGACTTGTTCATCCAATGTTGTTAAATGGGTCCTGCTCTAAGCTACACGGTATTTGATCATTTTGTTCCTATTTCTAAGTAGTATTCTAAGCTACGTAGTATTAAGATTTTTTTGTTTTAAGTAATGTCTTTTAAGCTACTTATTTTTTTAACACAAATATGGTCCCTATTGTGTCTGTTCTTAAAATTTTTAATATAAGTTGAGCTCTGTATGCTTGTAAGCTATGAGAAAATGTTTTTTGTTTAATTTTGCATAGTGCCATATGGATTTAACATAAGTCAATTGTTTTGTCAAGGTCTTAGTTCCATCGTATTTTTCACAGTGTAGAACACCTGCAATGATTGTAAGTAAATTCTGTAAAGAAAAATATTTTTTTTGGTTGCTTATTTCACAACACGGGGGGACAATGTCTTTACATGTGTACGGGCGACAATGTCTTTACATGTGTACGCTGCTCTCTACAGCATTTTCTAAGCTGATTGCAAATTTTCCTTTATTTTGGAGGTGGCAATATTTCCATCATTTTGAGGCCTGTCAGTGGAGTCCAGTAAATATATGAGGGTGGCATTGGATGCTGTGCGAGTGTGACTGCAATTTTCACATCATAGGAAATCTTCTGTTCACATGTGATCCATATGTCTCAGGCATTTTTTGATGAATACCACTACGGCAAGTGTGTGGTTAATTGTGTGGGTTCACGTCAAATGTGTGGGCTCACGTCAAATGTGTGGGCTCATTTCTTTGTCAACTTCCTGGTAAAAATTGCAGTCAGGTTGATGACACTGTCACACTCAGCTGATGAGGTTGTTGCGCTCAACTGATGATACTGTCACACTCAACTGATGCCACTGTCACACTCAACTAATGATACTGTCACACTCAACTAATGATACTGTCACACTCAACTGATGACACTGTTCACACGCTCAACTGATGCCACTGTCACACTCAACTAATGATACTGTCACACTCAACTGTTGATGCTGTCACGCTTAACTGATGACACTATCACACTCAACTAATGATACTGTCAGATTCAACTTTTGACGCTGTCACGCTCAACTCTTACGACACTCTCACACTCGACTGATGATGCTGTCACACACTCGACTGATGATGCTGTCACACACTCGACTGATGATGCTGTCATGCTCAACACATTTTCAGTGAGGCAAATACTTGACATTCAAAGATCTATAGAAAATTCTAAAACTTTTTGTCGTTAAATTTTGCTGAGGGCTTTAGGGCGATCATGGCCGCCATGTACTAGTTCCTTCATGTATTCTAACATTTCACATGAGTACATCTGTGAAATACTTAGTATACTTCTTTACCGACTGTTCCACTGACAATATATACAGGAGTCTTGCTCTGGTTGTATATTTATGCCTTTTGAATTAAGTAGCAATAGGACAGTTACATAGAAGAAAAAAGGCATTATTTAGAACAGCAATATGGGTTTTATAGGACATTTTTATACAAGACATCAAAAGGACAGAAATAGGGCAGTTATACAGGACAGCAATAGGACAGTTTATATAGGCCAAGAATAGGAGTTATATAGGACAGCTATAGGACATTTATGTAAGACAGCAGTAGAATAAAAAAACAGGATACAAACAGTTTTTAAAGAAATAGGTGAGAAACAGGATAGAAACGGGTTTTCAAAAACAGGCTAGAAACAGGTTTTTAAAAAAACAGGATAGAAACAGGTTTAAAAAAACAGTATAGAAACAGGTTTTA
>CAXITT010000273.1:950565-976188 GCA_964033795.1 Lymnaea stagnalis
AATATACATTTTTTCCCTTCTCATAATAAATACAAGTATTTTACATATACAAAAATATTGACACAGATAAATTTGGACGGAAAATTGACCTCTGCAACTGTGTATAAAAACAACTGGTTGTTGAGAACATTGTGAGTGTTGGAAAGAAACTTTGCTATAACTGAAACACATCCTGGTTTTGGGTAAGGATACCAACACTTTAGAATCCAAGATTTAAAAAAAAAAAGATTAAGGGACTTTAGAGTTAAACAAATTGAGATTGGAATCCAGAAATAGCTTTTTGATTGTAGGGCCATGTTGAATTTTGAGTGATGAGGTGAAATGCCTTACTATATAATTTAATCTGTTAGAAAAGATTATAATTCAAATTAAACTATATAGAAAATATATTTTTTTTATAAAAAGATTAACAAAGAAAAATTTGTTTTGGAATGGAACGGTAACCGGTAATGCACGTATTTTGTCTGTAATACACGGCTTCGTTGGAATCTATTGTGTGTCTTAGTCTTAACAAAACTTACAGATGTGTCAATGTATAGATCTCATGATGTGTCAATATAAGATCAAATCTGTGGGACAAATACAATTGATGTTTTCAAATCTATTTACTGATGTCGCCAATCTAGATTTTGGAAGCAAGTAATTTGGTTTGTGCACTTAGTTAAGCGGACAAGCGCCCAAGTTTAAAAATTCAGATCTTATTTTTGTTACTATTCTGCCCAAGTGTGTTTCCGTCAGCTTAAATATAAAAAAATTAGCAGGTAAATTATGTAATGGACCTTTTAAAATGTTTTCAATTTAACGGCCGCGAAACTGTTTTCTACCACATTCAATAGAGTTATCACCCTGTACAAACAAAAGCATAAATGAAATATTATATGAGTTGTGGACAGCATAAAAATTTTAGCCAACAAATTTGACCATGCACCGCCAACATACAGCAGAATGGCTTATACTTATAATGTATTCAGCATTCTAAAAATTGTAACATAAATAATGGGACCAACATGTCAAATATTAACATTGGTCATTGTTCATTTCATGCCATGGATTTTGCAGCTATGAAATTTCTTTAAAGGGAGCTGATAAGAACCAATTGCTTGCACTATTCAATATATAAATGAGTTGTGCATCTTTGGTTCAGTTTTCTATACTGCCTCCTGTCATACAAGTCAATACCAAAAAAGCACACAATTCAACTGTAATCCTAGAACTAAAACTGATATGCAGGCACTGAAACAAAACATTAGTCAAATATTATGCACCAAATAATAAATACATATAATAGTTAGTTCATTTGTTGATATGCAGTTTTGGCATTAAAAAAAAAAAAATTCAGGAAAATAAATTTAACAAATTGAAATAAAAGATGATGTGAACATGAAAAATCTGGGTTTGTTGATATCATTTGTAAAGTTCATTAAACAACAGGTAGAGTTCACTGGTATTGGTCAGTAATAAATCCTGTCAACAGTTAAACACTGGTCTCTCTCTGTATATCATCAAAGGAAAGCAGTACTAAAAGTAAATCAACACGGCCACATCAAGCAAATGTTGGATGTGACCGATGGAGCCACAACAAGCAAATGTTGGATGTGACCGATGGAGCTACATCAAGCAAATGGTGGATGTGACCGATGGAGCTACAAGCTTAGGAATAATAAAAACAACTGGCATATCAAAGGAAAAGGCGTGAGATGCATGGGAACACAACTAAACCACAAACTTAATGTAGGAATAAAAAGAATCCATATGAATGAAGGACATAAAATGTTCCCATGTCCCCTCTGGTAAACAAGAAATAGGATAAACAAAAATGAAACCTATAAAAAGTATAACTATTTTGCGACATAAAAAAAATCATTGTGATTATCTTTTTTGGCAGGCAATTGCCGAGACCTTGTAGTCAATCAGACAACTATTTTTTTTAAAATAATCATGTTGAAATTGCAAAATCGTTTTTGTTTCAAAATGTCAAAACCAAGACCTATTGGCTTTTACGAGAGTTGTACTAAGACAAAATTAATATTATATAAAAGAAGTATTTTAGCTGTGACGTTGAATAAATCCAGTCTGTGAGACATAATCACTAAATTTAATATTAAACAATTTGTATCTGGTCATGGACAGAACATCATATGTTTTATAACAGAAATTTTACCAAAATAGCTTTTTCAACTGAAAAGCAAGACGTTATAAAAGATGACCTAGCAAGAAGTCATCCCAGTTGACCTAGCAGGAAGTCATCCCAGAAGACTTACATAAACTTCTCCACTAAAATATATTCTTGATAATCTTGTCCTCGGTTTAAGCTCAAATAGGAAATGAACTCTTCCACAAGTCATGGTGATGAAAGAGTCAATCTAGGCATGAACTATTCCATAATAAGACAAGCTAGGCAGTCCAGAACCAGCTGTGCCTTACACCTACATCAGTTGGCTCAAAGTCTAAGGTTAGTTCAAGACTCTGTACAATAATAGATTTCAATACATTTAAAAGATGACAATAATTCGTTGCAAAGCACAAGCACGTGTCGTTATAATTCTGCCTCTATAAGCCTATATAATTCTGCCTCTATAAGCCTATATAATTCTGCCTCTATAAGCCTATATAATTCTGCCTCTATAAGCCTATATAATTCTGCCTCTATAAGCCTATATAATTCTGCCTCTATAAGCCTATATAATTCTGCCTCTATAAGCCTATATAATTCTGCCTCTATAAGCCTATATAATTCTGCCTCTATAAGCCTATATAATTCTGCCTCTATAAGCCTATATAATTCTGCCTCTATAAGCCTATATAATTCTGCCTCTATAAGCCTATATAATTCTGCCTCTATAAGCCTATATAATTCTGCCTCTATAAGCCTATATAATTCTGCCTCTATAAGCCTATATAATTCTGCCTCTATAAGCTCACATAAGATTATATGCACAAATCTAGAAATGCTTTGAATCAGGTTTGGTAAATAAAGAGAAGACTCAACTTTACGAGTGAGCTGCATAAATGGAATTAATAAATACAAAGAAGGTTGCCCTCTCAGCACGTGGTCACAGCAAAGAGATCTTAAATCTGGGCCCCGACTGAACATGTCTTCTGACGATGTGTTTGAATTATGTAAAAACACTGATCCCCCCCCTCCCCCCCATTGCGCCCCTTCATGCATAGCGGTACATAATGACAGCAGTCCATCTTACAACTCAGATTAAACTTGTTGACATTTTGCCAGGATCAGACCAGCCCCCTGTGAGAAACTCAACATTTCTTATATGTACTTATTTACAGATATAATTTCTTATCAAAACTACACTCCAGATGAGTGTTAAAATACTACTAATCAACAAGTACATCTCATCAAAACTAGTCATATTTTCAACAAACAAAAAAAAAAGGATTACTCCCCTTTTCAGATTTTTAAATCTCATGTCATTAAAATACATGTACACTGTTGAATCCATGAGGTGTAAGTGCAAACGGAATCTTAGAAAATCACAGAGGCATGTTTGACTAAAAGGAATTATCACAGTTTTGGTAAGACATACCAATGAAAACAATGACTGGCTCTATTTGTAGCAACCCCACAGTTAGAAATTTTAGACAAGTTCTAACACAGTGAAAATTGCTGAATGCTGGAGTTCAACAGATCTACACGATAACTTTACCAGAGACAAGTTACAACATTTGCACACAAGACAAAATAAGTAAATTTGAACAAGTTGAGCATTCCATACTGGCTTACATTAATTATAATTTTAACTAGCAGAATCCTGAACTCTGTCAGTTAAAATGTTTTCACTAACTGGGAAATAATACTCCTTCAAATGGAAATTTTTCCTCAAACGACGATAAAAACTGGGATTTTGTCATTGAGAATTAAACAGATCAATTCAATTAAAAACTAAATCATATCAAGTTTCTCTCAACTGTTTATGTATCAAAAGTAAACATTAATGTTGTTTTTTCTTTCCATTAGAGAAAAGGTTAAAAAAATGTAATGACAAACTGTACAGAGAAAAGACAATTTTGACCGATGCTTTTGTGAATGAGATTTCAGGCTTTACAGGTTTCATGATTAAAATGTCCATCATATCCAACAGCAATCCAAGGCTGATGAGAAAACAGACAAGTCATATACACCAGCAATACAAATGATAACCAATGAATAATCAATGAGTAATAGCATATCAGATCAATATTAGTTGTATCAGATCAATATATTAGTTGTATCAGACTCTTCTTCCCCCACACTCATCACAAGTGCAATTTTCACTTGCCGCTTTGAGCAAGTTCTTGATTTATTTATATGTAATGAGTATTGAAGAATTTAGAAAACACCTTTACACGATTCACAACACACAAACATCTTATAAGAGTGGATAATATTAACAATCTTCAATAACAATGCAGCATGTCTTATTTACGTATAGTTATAAACTATCTGGTTGAATGTTAAAAAACAAACCTACATATTCATATAGTCATATATATATATAGTCATAGTCATACTGCATACACAAACATCTTATTTCCAGGAGATATGATTCAAATAACAACACAATGTATCCATGCCAGCTGTAGCCAAAAGCAATTTTACTTGTGTACAAACATACAAAATAATGTACGTAGAGAACGTAATAGTGAGATCATTTAATACTTTTCTGGAAGGAATTTATTTTCTTTCGATTGTCATTGAAATAGGGATATTACAGATTCAGAGCCAGGGATCAAGGGTCATGGCGCCTTATGCCACAGCAATGTATATATATTTTGGACATTGCTCTATATTTGTTGGCTAGTATTGCAAGGTTTGTACGTCTGCTGCCACAGTATCACAAAAGGGATAAATACAAGAACGCATTTAAAATGCAATCAAAATAAATAATCAGTAGTTTCAAGAGAGCCACAATTTGACCAAACCTATTCCATAAATCTAACCACCTAACGTGATGCATGAGACAGGTTTACCACTTACCTGTATCTTAGCTATCCCATATGGTTGTTTTCAGCAGTTCTGAGCATGCAGTTACAGCACACAGTACTCAGCGCACAGTACTCAGTGCACAGAACTCACTACACATATCAATGTTTGTATCATCATGCCCCTTATTTCAATAAATTAACACCATTTAAAATTCTTGTACATGGAGCTTAACTTTCATAAACCTGTAGTCAGCCGCCTCTCCGAGAGACTGGAAATGTTCGGTTGTGAAAACAACGTTGACCTTTGACTTATGAATCTAAAACAATCACCCGCTCACTAGCTGTCTATCAAACTCTGCAACATCTGTATCTGTCTCTGTGTGTTGCTTGGCTCGGCACTGGCCTTGTCCAGCAGGCTCTGACCCATGCACTCGTACAGTTTATTGACTAGTGTCCCGGTGGCGTGGCGGAGGTCCACGTTGCCGCCGTGCACGGCCGCACCGCTGGAGTTCATGGAGCCCAGGAGGTGCCAGATGAGCGGGAGCACGTGCAGCACCACGGGCTGCTGCTTGCGGGGGTAAACCCTTTCGACAAGGTCTGTAAGGTAAAGATAAATCAATTCTTAGTTTCTACAAGGTCTGTCAAGTAAAGATAAATCACTTCTTAGTTTCTATAAGGTCTGTCAAGTAAAGATAAATCAATTCTTAGTTTCTATAAGGTCTGTCAAGTAAAGATAAATAACTTCTTAGTTTCTATAAGGTCTGTCAAGTAAAGATAAATAACTTCTTAGTTTCTATAAGGTCTGTCAAGTAAAGATAAATCAATTCTTAGTTTCTACAAGGTTTGTCAAGTAAAGATAAATCACTTCTTAGTTTCTATAAGGTCTGTCAAGTAAAGATAAATCAATTCTTAGTTTCTATAAGGTCTGTCAAGTAAAGATAAATAACTTCTTAGTTTCTATAAGGTCTGTCAAGTAAAGATAAATCAATTCTTAGTTTCTACAAGGTTTGTCAAGTAAAGATAAATCACTTCTTAGTTTCTATAAGGTCTGTCAAGTAAAGATAAATCAATTCTTAGTTTCTACAAGGTCTGTCAAGTAAAGATAAATCAATTCTTAGTTTCTATAAGGTCTGTCAAGTAAAGATAAATCACTTCTTAGTTTCTTGGCTCAGATATAACTACGTTTGAAATGCTTGTGCTAGCAATGTTAAATTCTCTGTTTAACTTACAGGCCACTTTGTCCACCATGTCTGCTTTACTTCTGGCTGTTGCATTAATTGCCTGGTTGGCAAATGGCTGTACGAGGATCGTCAGGTCTGGAGCAAACAAAGGTCAAATTCAGCCTTATTACAACTTAATGAGACAGACAATAAGAGAGATGTTGAGAAAGACACTGAAAAAGATGTTGAGACAGACATTGAAGCAGATGTTGAGACAGACATTGAGACAGGCAATGAAGTGTGGTTTATGAAAAGGCATCTATCTCTACTGACTAGCGCCATCTTTTGGCATTGGACTTCTGTTTTTATAAGATTTTGTGCAGCAGGCTGAATGGAATCTAAGTCAGATTTTGAGTTGTTGCAGAGTAATCCACTGGAAATGGATTTAGTGTTGGGGATATTATTTAGTTCCCACTTTTTAAGCTTGCATTTTATTAAAAAGTTAAACGTGGCTCCTTATAAGGTCAAGATTGAACAGATTTAAACAGTTTATCATAAAAATGTTGTTTTTTTAATGAAAAAAAAAGGTTAATTTTGATAGGTTCTTTAGCAAAATGTTTCTTTTCTTACAATTTCAATGTTAGCTGATAATGCTGCAGGCATTTTTTCCAAAAGCAATTCGGGCGATGCCAGGTAGATTGGTTAGTAATAAATGAGGACAAGTGATCTAAGATGGCAACGTCAATAGAAAAGATGGTCTACCCAAGTGCTCAATGAAAAGATGATTTACCCAAGTGCTCAATGAAAAGATGATTTACCCAAGTGCTCAATGAAAAGATGATTTACCCAAGTGCTCAATGAAAATATGGTTTACCCAAGTGCTCAATGAAAAGATGATTTACCCAAGTGCTCAATGAAAAGATGATTTACCCAAGTGCTCAATGAAAAGATGATTTACCCAAGTGCTCAATGAAAAGATGATTTACCCAAGTGCTCGATGAAAAGATGATTTACCCAAATGCTCAATGAAAAGATGATTTACCCAAGTGCTCAATGAAAAGATGATTTACCCAAGTGCTCAATGAAAAGATGATTTACCCAAGTGCTCAATGAAGGCATCCAGAATCTCAGCGGCCGTCGTGTAGATTTCTTTATTTTTAGAGCTGAGGTTCGGGGCAACGGCGCTGACAGTCATGGATATGACGGATCCCATGGAGTCCTTAATGAGCGGGATCACCTGCAGCATGACCTTCAGGGCATGGAGATTCACCTTGGAGTTGGAGTCTGTCAGCCTGGGCAGAAACTTGTCAAAAATCTGCAGGCAATTTTTAAAATATGAAAATTCAATAATTATTGTATGTCTAGAAAATCTATTTCCTAAATATTTCTCATTTTATCAAACGTTGATTAATTCAATAGACTACAAAATATGGTCTGCTACAAAGTGCAAACATTGCAATAGTGCAGTGGGTCTCAACTTTCCTACAGTTCCTCAGAGCCCCAACCATATTATTTTTGTTACTACATCATAAATATTTGTGTTTCCTATGGTCTTAGGCGACCCCCAAAGGTTGAGAACCGCTGCAATAGTGAAATATTCAAGTATTGGAGGCACAAAAGAAAGAGAAATTAATTGACTAGTAGAGAATAAAATTGGCATATAACCACAAAATAACCACCATATCACCACCTAATGTCCACTGGAGAAGCAAATGATATGAGTTCACAAGGTCTTTTTAATTTACATCCTTAAATTGAGATGAGAAAATTCCCATTAATTATACCATTCTATAGATACCAACATTAATTTTATAAACATTCAAAATATGGACTTTTCTATAAAAAAATAACTTTAACTCATTCCCGACGGTTGCGACTAAATGCGTCCTTTGGGAGATTCAATGGATGCATCCAAATGCGTCCCAGCGCATATCAAACACCTCTCTTATTTTTAGTTAAATATAGCAATGAAATTTCGTGTCACTCAAGACTTCCGGCTATTATTATTATTATTATTTAGGCATTTTTGTACAGCGCTTACCTTACAGCTCTAAGCGCTTTACAATTATTAAAAATATGTGAACTATTTAAACTGCTAAAGCAAAATAAAAATGAAAAACCAGAGACACTAGAATAGTAACTACAATGTGAAAAATGACTATAAAAACAGTAGCTATGGCGTGATTCTGCTAGATTTTAATTTAAAAACCAGAAGTTGTTTCACTTGTTTCACTTTAAAACTACATTTGCTTTAGTACGACGCGTCTATATCTAACATTTGTTCATCCGAAGTACCAAAAATTTATTTTTTCGCCATTGTTCATTATTTTTTCGCCGCTAATGTTATACTTTTATTAAACCTTATTCATTTGTTGAGGTATTCGTCCTTAATTCATTAACATTTATTACTATTTTGCAGCTTAAAAAAATATATAAATATTTCAAAATGTACATCAATTTCAAAACCGAGTTGCTTCCCTTTTCTCAGGAATATAAACTAAGTACCCGGTACCAAAGTAGCACTGCCGTAGGGAATGAGTAAAAAAAAAAAAAAAGTTAATATCATTTAATCCATTATCTGTCACGACTTCTAACCAAAAAAAAATGTGAGACTTATTTTAAACAATCGCAATTAAAAATATTGAAGCTAAAATAAAAAACGTAATATCGATCTTGAGGATTTTCTTCTGGAATAAATGTGCCGAAGACTTGCCTTGATGATTTGTGTGGAGACCAAGCCAGGGTTGTTCTCGCACATGGCCAGGAAGCTGGACACCCCTTCATAGCGCTGCTGCCAGTTGTTGGCGGCCATCAGACCAATCATCGTCTTGACTTCCTCCATTCGAGCCTCATCAGCTCTCACCAGAGGCTTTCTCTGGGATTGATGCCCCACCCCACTGTCGGCCGAGCTGATCAAACAAACATTGAACCATTTCATAATCCCTCACACAAGGAGGACAATTAAGTGGAATAGATGAGTGGATCAAGTTATTTTATTATTGGATTGGATCAAGTTATTTTATATTTGGATTGGTTCACGTTATTTTATGGATGAAGTTATTTTATAGTTGGATTGGATGATCTCATAAATTTATCAACCAACCTGCCAGCTGAACCTCCTCTCACTGAAGAGTTTGATCTGCTACCGTGACCTGATTTCCTTGATCGAGCAGACGACAACTCACTAGGTCGATCGCCCAGCCCCTGATAAAGAAAATGATGTGCTATAAAAAACTTGTCTCCGACTAGCTGTGAAAGAACTGCCCCTCCACATGATCAGTGATTATTTTAAAAATATCAACCTTTACACACCAACTAATTTGATAAATAAGCTTTTAGCCGCAATATTTCTCCCGCACATTCCAGTCAGGACATTTCTCCCACACATTCCTATCAGGACTTACTCTTTGTTTCAAGTTGTCAACAACATCTTGTGTGTTCCTAAGTGTGTTGGCAGGCAAGTATTTGGTCAGCATACGGTCAAAGTCTTGGTGTGAAATCAACATATATAAGATTTTGCGGCCATAATATCTGCAATAACAAATTCAAGATTTTTTTGTAAATCATCGCAGTAAACAGTATTTGGTAAAGGGATCATTTATTCTCATTTCTTGTAATGGCTACAAATAAACCGGATATCATCCATGGACTAAAAAACCCAGATATCATCTATAGACTGAAGAAACCAGATATCATCTATAGACTGAAGAAACCAGATATCATCTATAGACTGAAGAAACCAGATATCATCTATAGACTGAAGAAACCAGATATCATCTATAGACTGCAGAAACCAGATATCATTTATAGACTGAAGAAACCAGATATCATTTATAGACTGAAGAAACCAGATATCATCTATAGACTGAAGAAACCAGATATCATCTATAGACTGAAGAAACCAGATATCATCTACAGACTGAAGAAACCAGATATCATCTACAGACTGAAGAAACCAGATATCATCTATAGACTGAAGAAACCAGATATCATCTACAGACTGAAGAAACCAGATATCATCTATAGACTGAAGAAATCAGATATCATCTACAGACTGAAGAAACCAGATATCATCTACAGACTGAAGAAACCAGATATCACTGATGGACTAAGAAAAACCAGATATCATCTATAGACTGAAGAAACCAGATATCATCTACAGACTGAAGAAACCAGATATCATCTACAGACTTAAGAAACCAGATATCATCTATAGACTGAAGAAATCAGATATCATCTATAGACTGAAGAAACCAGATATCATCTACAGACTGAAGAAATCAGATATCATCTATAGACTGAAGAAACCAGATATCATCTACAGACTGAAGAAACCAGATATCATCTACAGACTGAAGAAATCAGATATCATCTATAGACTGAAGAAACCAGATATCATCTACAGACTGAAGAAACCAGATATCATCTATAGACTGAAGAAATCAGATATCATCTACAGACTGAAGAAATCAGATATCACCGATGGACTAAGAAAAAACAGATATTATCCATGAAATAATTTGTTACAATGTTTATGCCCTAACTAGTTCCTAACGAGGTGAGTTTAAATGGAAAAAAAAAAGTTATTGCACATAACGTCTCCTTACCTGGTCTCCTGGGAACCATCCATGGCAAAGTTGGCCACCGTGGGCAGGACTCTGTCAGTGATGTCCTTCACACCACTCAGAATTCTGCCCGACCCCATTTTTTCGACCAATTCAACAAGGAATTGTGCCGTTGTCTTCCTGACCTGCGGGTTTTTATGCCTTGAAAACAAAGTCATTTAGTTGTTAGACATTGTTTGCTAAAAAATGTTCTGAGTTGAAAAACTCACTCAGTGAAACGAACATGTAAAGAACATGTATTGTTTAGAAGCAAATTTATTTTATATCTCATTATTTCATAACTAGAACTAATTAACTCATTTTTTAAACTCTAGAATTTATACCAGTGCTGACCAACTCTTTGTTTTAAAGTAATCTGATTTTGAACTTCATGGGAAATAAAAGCATATAATGTGACGCAATTTATTGACTAATTTACCAACTCTGTATAATGTGACACTATTGATTGACTTATTTACCAACTCTGTATAATGTGACACTATTGATTGACTTATTTACCAACTCTGTATAATGTGACGCTATTGATTGACTTATTTACCAACTCTGTATAATGTGACACTATTGATTGACTTATTTACCAACTCTGTATAATGTGACACTATTGATTGACTTATTTACCAACTCTAAATAATCTGATGTAATTGATTGACTTATCTACCAACTCTAAATAATCTGATGTAATTGATTGACTTATTTACCAACTCTAAATAATCTGATGTAATTGATTGACTTATTTACCAACTCTAAATAATCTGATGTAATTGATTGACTTATCTACCAACTCTATACAATGTGACGCTATTCAGTAATTGAATCTAGATTTCGTTAACATTAACCTGTGTCAACATTATATAACAACAATTTATTTACAAACAAACATTGCGTGAGTTTATTTTACATTTGTTGTAAACAAAATTCATTGTTATAAACACGTAACGTTTTAATGCTACTTACGAGGCCCCACCACACGTAACGTTTTAATGCTACTTACGAGGCCCCACCAACTAGTAAAGCTAAGAGCGCCCTCTGGGGTGTGACGTTGTCCACCATATTACACAAGGCCTTGTCCACGTCTTCACGTATAAACTGATTGCTCTCTCCGCCCTTGGCCAGCAAGGTCTTCGTTGTTATTTCCACTTCCTTTAAAAAGATGCAGTAGATATGAAGTACATAATTATAAAAACAGAGCAAAAAACATTATCGTTTGCCCACACAGGTAACACAATCTGGTCGCTCAAACCCAAAACTTGTAAATTCCTAAAACGACTTATTTCTAAGATTCAATATTTTTCAGGACAATAAGTATAAATGTCAACATCTGAATTTTATTTTGGCCAATCCAAATTTTTCAACCTGTTTATTTTGTTTGCTACTTTATAACTAATAATAGTGTATGTGGCAAGATGGCCAGGTATTAAAGACCTTACCAAAAAATGCCCCAGTCACCATCTGGCAAGATGACCCAGTACTACAGACCTTACCAAAAAATGCCCCAGTCACCATCTAGCAAGATGACCCAGTACTACAGACCTTACCAAAAAATGCCCCAGTCACCATCTGGCAAGATGACCCAGTACTACAGACCTTACCAAAAATGCCCCAGTCACCATCTGGCAAGATGACCCAGTACTACAGACCTTACCAAAAAAAGCCCCAGTCACCATCTGGCAAGATGACCAGGTATTAAAGAGCTTATCAGGTCTTATCACTTGTATCACTAAACCTATCCCTGGTTTAACTTTTGACAGTGTTTGTTTTACTCACAGGGTCCATTCCTTTCTTCAGACACTGGAACATATCTCCCACTGCAGTGATGGCCAGTCTGGACACCTGCGACCTCAGGTTCTTCACCTGGAAGCACACAAGACAAAATGGTCAGCTTTGTGAATGGCACTGAAACGGCTCCGTCAGTTGAATGTGTGATCAATGTAATTGTGTGGTCAGTGTGGGTGTTAACACTGTAATAGAATGATGTTGGGACATAGCACCTACCTCATTACATATCACCTACCTCATTACAAATGGCTAAGACAATGGGGTGCAGTGAAGCTGATACTGTCTCAGGATGGTACAAACATAAGCGTCTCAGCATGACGATGCCTTCACACTTGGTCTCCCTGACAAACGAATCAAATACCAACTGAAATACTCAATGACTCAATGTTCAGTTTAGTTGCAAGATGTTCAATTATAAATCTTACAACCATATTTCACCACTGCCTTTTGACATGACGTGGAGGGAGGGCTGGGGGTGTGCTTGTACACAAAGTAGTTTGACTATGATAACAGTTATATCTTTACATATTTTTGATGTGGTGTGTTTTAAATAAATAAAGGATTCTGTTAGTGTTGCTAGAAAAGGCTATCATTATAAACACACAGCCGACTATTATTAAAAATACATTTTGTCAATGCTTTTGTTCATCGTGAGCTTTGAAGTGAAAGTAACATCTCTAGGACACAATCTCCATATTTCTCCGGAGCAATCACTTTTATCTGACAAACTTTTATAGCAAGAAATTTAATCTATCTGCCTTATAGCAATAAATGTGACCCGTCGGCCCTGATCAAATATCTGCCACGCATCTTTACACACCAGTCGTCTTGTTCCAGTTTCTTCATCAGATCTCTCAGTGCCGCTTCGCTGTCTTTGAATGGCTTCAAGTCTTCAGGATTCTCACCATCCATGGGGGTGAAGTTGGAGACCACAGGCATGGGGAATGTAGACACCGGTTCGTTGCTCCTGTACACATTGGTGGGAGAATCAAACAGTGGCCATTGTTAATGGAATGCTAAATGAAAATTTCTGACTCTGGAAATTTAATTTTCCAATCAGGAGAACAAAATATTAGACGAACTTTGTTTGGTTCCTCTGAAATACGTGTGAATGCCGTTGTGACAAATAGACAAGGTCCTAGACGCAAGGAACAGGTTGAGTTGTCACTGATAAAACTTAAGTGTAATGGACAATCGGGAACAATTATTTTAATTAATATTATAGTCTTAGTTAATTAAATATCAGCATTAAATCTCCACATGTGATACGGACACTTTCATTCTACTTTTAGAAAAAAAAATGAATTCTGAGATATTTAATTACAATTCAAAAGTTAACCCAATGTAGTGTCCACTGTCAGACAAGTTTATTGTCAATATGCCTTTTACCATGCATAGGCAGCTTAGTTTAACATTGTACATCTAAAAACAGATCAGTAACACATTCAAGATGTTCATTAGATGACAAAACAGAGTGTTGATAACATCTGTATTTTGTCATCTGTACAACCTGGCACATGCCATCTCATGAAATCAACGGCTTTTCATAACCACTCACGTTTTGAGAGTCTTCCTGGCGGTGACAGCCGGTGCCTGGGGTTTGGGTGGCGAGTGCGTCACTTGTCTGACTGCAGGACTGGGGCCGTCGCCGCCCACCACAGGGCTGCTGGCGGGGGCGTTGCTGCTGGGAGCAGGAGACGAGTTGATGCTGGGGCCGGAGCCTGAGCCAGAGACCGACAAAACTGGAGCAAGAGAAAACAGAGAACATTGAGACAGTAAGCTTAGGGAACCTTTGTGTTGAACCAACAGTTTACCTGACTGATATCAAAGGTAAATCTGGACAGGATAGTAAAATAATTAAGTAAAACTTCACTGCATGAACCAAAGTGGGCTTCAGGGCATCGACACAGTAGCTTTGGTGTCTCAGTGGACACAGTTGCTTTGGTGTCTCAGTGGACACAGTTGCTTTGGTGTCTCAGTGGACACAGTTGCTTTGGTGTCTCAGTGGACACAGTTGCTTTGGTGTCTCGGGTAAAACAGACCTATCACAATTTTCTAAAATTTCAAGGCATTGAAAAAAAAATTGAAATGTAAAAATATAGTGTTTCAAAACCCAAACTGTCCAGATTCTTACATTCAAAACTATGGATACCTTCTGCACAGATTCTTACATTCAAAACTATGGATACCTTTTTGCACAGATTCTTACATTCAAAACTATGGATACCTTCTGCACAGATTCTTACATTCAAAACTATGGATACCTTCTGCACAGATTCTTACATTCAAAACTATGGATACCTTCTGCACAGATTCTTACATTCAAAACTATGGATACCTTCTGCACTGATTCTTACATTCAAAACTATGGATACTCTTCGCACTGATTCTAATATTCAAAACTATGGATACTTTCCACACTGATTCTTACATTCAAAACTATGGATACTCTCCGCACTGGATAAACGTTTCAACTTCTCTTGTTGTCGCTCCTTTTCTTTCCTGAGTTTTTCCTCCCTTTCCCGTTCTTTCCTTTCCTCCTTCTCTCTCTCTTTCCTCTCCCTCTCTCTCTCTTTTCTTTCCTTCTCGGCCCTTTTCCTCTCATCCTCCTCCTGACGTTGCTGTTGCTTCACTGCAACTTTTTCTTTCAGTGACTGTGTTAAGCTGAGGTTGTTTTCCTGAAGGGGAGATAACAAGCATTAATACAACAACTGATAGACCAACGATGGCTCTGTTCAATTTGTTCATTACATACCCGCCCACTCTCAAAACCTGGTGAATAAACCAGAGCTACCACCACACAATCCATTTGCCAGTGCTACCACTACACAATCAACAGGCCAGTGCTACCACCACACAATCAACAGGCCAGTGCTACCACCACACAATCAACTGGCAAGTGCTCCCACCACACAATCCACTGGCCCCGGCTACGTCAAACTACTTGTAACTCACATCTTCCCAGTCATCAACTGGACCAGAAGACTCAGAGCCGTAACTGGAGAGGTCGGCAGTACTACGTACGGCGATGCCCACAACTCCGGCTGGGGCGGCCTTGACCTCAGCTTTTCTGCGATCAAGTCTGCCATCATGAGACTGGGCAACGGCGGGCGGCGTGTGATCAGAGTTTGGTGATGTGTCAAACATACCTGAGGGATATTACGAGGGAAAGTTGATCATCGGGCATGTCCTTAAATAATTATTTAAAAAACATCATTCAGTTCGGTTATGGCAGATTTTTTTAAAGGCTCAAATCAAATTTGTTGTTATTGTTTTGATGCCAACCAAACTGATCATCTTGGAAACAATTTTTTTAAAAATAACCAATGTACATCCATGTTCAAATGAATGGCACGACTTGTCCAGAAATTCAAAAGAAAAACAAAAAAAGGTTTTTAAACGGAGGTTAACATAGCGAGAAATTAAAGAATTATTTCAACAAGGAAATGGCGTAATGGTGAGTTAGTGAGAAAAGAAACATTGAAGGTCACACACACCAATCAACTTCTAGGAAAAAATAGATCATCTATATCAACAAACAGAAATCAGGGAAGTAGATAATATCTAATAATTGAAGTATTGGTTCAGCTCAGATTTAAACAAACATCTTTAATTTTTAAGGGATCATTTTCCTACACGTTTAACCCAATGTAATTACGTTATCTGTTTACATATGCCGGACGTACCCCTTCCTACTAGAGTGATCCCCGAGTCGGATCCTGGCATGTTATGACCATCCGTATCTGTGTCCGTGCTACCTGGCAGATGCATGCCGGAAGGTCCAAGAGTTGAATAGGAAAACAGTTGGCCTGCAACGTGGTCGGGAGATGATACTACAACTGATTTTAACCCTTAAACTTTCACAAAATGGATGATTTGTTTGCTAGGAGATGGGGTATCTGTTTCAATGCTCATGATACACACACAAAGATGGAGATGCTTGTAAGAGTTCAGCTTGAGTCAGACAGAAATACTTAAATGGAAATACAAATTAAAATACCATAATTCCCAGCGTGTGCCTGTCTGGAACTAATGTCATGTGTCTGTCTGGAACTAATGTCATGTGTCTATCTGGAACTAATGTCATGTGCCTGCCTGGATCTAATGTAACTTTGGAACAGTGTTGTGTTTTCAGAAGATGCATTAGTTCCGCTTCAAAAAAAAAAGGCTTCTTGAACACTTATAAATTAATGGTGGCAAGTGAGACAGCCATTTTGAAAATTAACCTTGAATTTTCAGAAGATGCAGTAGCTTCCCCTTTAAAATTATTTACACTTGCCTTTTTAGAAGGATAATAATCCTGCACTTATATTTTTTTAAAAACACACTGCATAATATTGGTATTATTATCCACTGGGTTGACATGTCAATGTGCTGAAAGCAATGGAAACCGTTTATTTTTATTGGTGACTCAATGCTGATTTTGACAGTGTCATCAGCAAGGACTAAACAGGTCATCCCCACGTGAGGTCAGTGTTATGAAGGAGGATCAGAAAATTGATTAGTTGAGGGATTAACCAGGAGAAACTTGATAGAGCACAAAGAGGGACAGTTGAGTTAAAGCTGTTGAACATTGTTAATATTGATATGTGGTGGGTTAAACACAAATATGAAAGCAAAACATTGAGTTGTTAACACTTAAACAAAAAATTCTGTCCATCTCTCATTATATCAAACCCCTTATATTATTTCTCTTCTCAAACTACGTGCTCCTACTGCCATCTCTCATTATAACAAATCTTTTATAATATTTCTCTTCTCAAACTACATGCTCCTACTGCCATCTCTCATTATAACAAATCTTTTATATTATTTCTCTTCTCAAACTACGTGCTCCTACTGCCATCTCTCATTATAACAAATCTTTTATATTATTTCTCTTCTCAAACTACGTGCTCCTACTGCCATCTCTCATTATAACAAATCTTTTATATTATTTCTCTTCTCAAACTACGTTCTCCTACTGCCATCTCTCATTATAACAAATCTTTTATATTATTTCTCTTCTCAAACTACGTTCTCCTACTGCCATCTCTCATTATAACAAATCTTTTATATTATTTCTCTTCTCAAACTACGTGCTCCTACTGCCATCTCTCATTATAACAAATCTTTTATATTATTTCTCTTCTCAAACTACATGCTCCAACTGCTAACACTTTATGAGATGTTCTTAAATGCTCATTACCCCCGGAGCAGGACTAGACTAAAAATGATTGAGGAGCAAGTTTCGTAGTTGCTGCTCCAATTACAACATGGCCGGGCACCTGAGCACATTGAGCCGACATGGCCGGGCACCCGTACATATTTAGCCGACATGAACGGGCACCTGTGCACATTGAGCCGATATGGCCGGGCACCCGCACACATTGAGCTGACCCGCTGCCACTGCTCAGAAGATATTTAGCGGGATTGATCTCATACTGCCTTAGTATATTTATAACAGGCCCATGATAGATCAATGAGATTCTGCACGCATACTTAACAACTGGAAGGGAAACATGCTATTCTCTGAGATAATTTTTTTCTTTCAATTTGGTTACAAAATTTAAAAAATTTCTTTGTTCCAGTCCAATAATTGTATTATGATTGTAGTATGAAATAAATTAATAAAACTGTTCTGCACTTAATAAATAATATTTAAGTACATTAGTCTTAGAACAATTCCTAAAAATCATGTCTGCAATAAAAAATCAAAGACATTTTGAAAAAATCTTATTCTTCAAAAATTATAAGACATATAAAGATTTATAAAATATTATAAGGAGATATAACATAAGCCGAAAATTCTCAATCCTATGTTTTGAAGAATTTTATTTTAAATTATTTCAGACAGAACTTTTAGAGTTTGAAAACTAAATATTGCGTACAAACAAAGTGAAATGATAGCAGTGCTCTCTAAAGCTGTTTTATTAACCCGCATACTCATATATGGTTGTGCCCTTGTTAACATCTTGCACTTAAGCCGGCCTTTTAGATTTTAAGCAAAGCCTATTTCAAAATTAGTTAAGACTTCAAAGCTGACTAAACTAAGTTAGACTTTCCTAACAATACGTCACTAAGTATAACATATGTTTTATGCCTACTATAAGATATATTTTTCTATGGGTTGTAATTTTAAACATAATGATGGAAAGTTATGACATAAAGAATTGAGACGCAACCTTCTATAGATAATATTCTTGTTAATTTCTTATTGTCCTATTTCTATAAACTTCTCAACCAAGAGAGCAGTGCTGTTAGTTCAAAGGTTAAACCAAAATGTGCTTCATTCAGATTAAAATAGAAAAATGCACTCAAAATAACAGAGCAGAACTCAGAAACTGAAACTTGGATAAGAATATGGAGGTAATAAACAATGCAAAAGATAGTTGAAGGATCTTTTTTTTTTAAGAAAAAATAAAAGGTGCCTTCAAACTTCAGAGCCACTGTGACATTTAAGGACCCATGACCTACATTTAGGCACCCAAGACCTGCATGTAAGCACACCTGAGCTACATTAATTCACATTTGACCTACATTTAAGCACACAATGACCTAAATTCAGCACCCCTGACCTACATTTGTGTACCTCTGACCTACATTTAGGCACCCAAACCTACATTTAAGCAACCCCCTGACCAAAATTTAATACCTCCTTGACCTACATTTAAGCTGCCCCTTGACCTACTTTTAATCACCCCCTCAACCTACCTCTGTTGTTGTTGATTCTCTTCTTCTCTTTGAGCTTGATGTTGTTGATCGTCGAGGGAGCCAACTTGACCTCTGCGCTGTCATCCCCGTACCCCCTCCCCACCACCTGGACGTCAGAGGTTCGGTTCTCACGGAAGGTCACCCCGCTGGTCGGGTTGTACTCTATGTGACTGATTCCGCTTGTGCTGTTGCTGTCATCCGCCTCGTCATTGTTCCGTTTGTTGCGTTGATTGTTGTTGATGGTCTGCTTGGGCTCTTGTTTTTTAACGCTGCACGGATTTGAAAAAGTTGAAAAACTAAATTACTTTTCTTTTCAATATTGATTTAAAATGACAAAAAAAATTAAAATCAAATTCTAGCATAATAATCAGTGTTAAAGAACGCTAAAATAATTTACTTTTGCTTGGGTCATCTTATCTCAGGAGCTTGATGAGACAGGAGGCAAATTATAGATTTTTGCTCAAAGGCTTTTGATACTATTTTCATGGATTTTTAAATATTTTTTTTTTTTGGTTTTACTGAGATTTTTTTTTTAAATGTCCACGCACATTTATTAAGATTTGTTTACATTTGCTAAGATGACTAACACTTCCTTTTTATTTAACATAAGTTCATTTATTTAAAAATGCCACATATCGTATACGCAGGAAGGATATTTATGGATTTCAATTGTTGACAAATTTGTAGGAGAAGCCAGGACCGAGTCTCTCTAACAAGTGTAGTATTATCTTACAATGAAGCTGGACTAAGTGCCAATGTCTTACAATGGATCTGGAACCATGTGACAATGTCTTACAATGAATCTGGACAATGTGTCAATGTCTAACAATGGATCTGGAACCATGTGTCAGTGTCTTACATTGGATCTGGAACCATGTGTCAATGTCTTACAATGGATCTGGAACCATGTGTCAGTGTCTTACAATGGATCTGGAACCATGTGTCAATGTCTTACAATGGATATGGAACCATGTGTCAATGTCTTACAATGGATCTGGAACATGTGTCAATGTCTTACAATGGATCTGGAACATGTGTCAATGTCTTACAATGGATCTGGAACCATGTGCCAATGTTTTACAATGGATCTGGAACCATGCTTCAATGTCTTACGGTGGATCTGGAACATGTGTCAATGTCTTACAATGGATCTGGACAATCTGTCCATGTCTTACAATGGATCTGGAAAATCTGTCCATGTCTTACAATGGATCTGGACAATCTGTCCATGTCTTACAATGGATCTGGACAATCTGTCCATGTCTTACAATGGATCTGGACAATCTGTCCATGTCTTACAATGGATCTGGACAATCTGTCCATGTCTTACAATGGATCTGGACAATCTGTCCATGTCTTACAATGGATCTGGACAATCTGTCCATGTCTTACAATGGATCTGGACAATCTGTCCATGTCTTACAATGGATCTGGACAATCTGTCCATGTCTTACAATGGATCTGGACAATAATCTATTTACACCAGGCTTGCACAACATACGACCCAAACATACTTAGCGGCCCGTGAAGTAACGAAATATTCTTTAGTATTATTATTGTCTTAATGGCTTTTGCCCCTGTCCTATTATCGTTTGGCCTGCACCAGTTTTTCATAAAGTATTACGGCCCACATAAATTTTTCATAAAGTATTTGGCCCGCCTTAAACTCGAGTTGTGCAGACCTGTATTAGACCAGTGCCGGCCTGTGGTAGACCAGTGCCGGTCTGTATTAGACCAAATTCTAAGTTGAGTGTCTGTGGTGAGTCCAATCTACTGAGTGAATTACCTTTTCTTAGTCTCATTCTGTGATGTGGCGCTGACTTACCTTTTCTTAGTCTCATTCTGTGATGTGGCGCCGACTTACCTTTTCTTAGTCTCATTCTGTGATGTGGCCCTGACTTACCTTTTCTTAGTTTCATTCTGTGATGTGGCGCTGACTTACCTTTTCTTAGTCTCATTCTGTGATGTGGCCCTGACTTACCTTTTCTTAGTGTCATTCTGTGACATGGCCCTGACTTACCTTTTCTTAGTGTCATTCTGTGATGTGGCTGACTTACCTTTTCTTAGTGTCATTCTGTGATGTGGCGCTGACTTACCTTTTCTTAGTCTCCTTATGTGTTGTATGACATGGCCCTGACTTACCTTTTCTTAGTGTCATTCTGTGATGTGGCTGACTTACCTTTTCTTAGTGTCATTCTGTGATGTGGCGCTGACTTACCTTTTCTTAGTCTCATTATGTGATGTGGCGCTGACTTACCTTTTCTTAGTCTCATTCTGTGATGTGGCGCTGAAGATCCCACTCTCCTCCAAGTGGTTGCCGGAAGTGGACGAGGCGAAGCTCTTCTGGCTGTTCTGCTTCTCCAATTTCTCAAACAGCTTGTCCGCACGCTTCTTTGAAGCACTGTTGCGGATAGTTTTTAAAGAGCCGTTCATCTGTGAGTGGTAAGACCAAGAGAGAGATGGGTTTTTTTGTATAAATAACATGCTCATAAACGTGATTGGAATGCAGACATTGAAATAATGATGGAAAGAATTCACTCAGAAAGCAAACAATAGCTGCTCACTGTTCCAAACCTCACCCTTTTTTTTATAAAAATTTAACCTTAATTTTTCTTTCCTATTTATTTTTACACTTTACGAAATGAATACAATTTTACTCCAACTTTTTATTTCTAAGTGTCGGAAATGTGATTAACATTTTTATAAACATTGTCAGGTCCATGTCAATCTATGGAAAAAAAAAGTAATATATTGACCTAGAATCCCTTTAAAGTGTAATAAAATTACCTAAACATGACTTATTCTGATACTAACCCCAGACCTGCCGTCATCAGAGGCAGAGTAGGCACTGTCACTGTCATTGTAGTCTGACGATGTTGATATGGGTGGAACCTTTGTCTGTCTTTTTGCCGAGCCCCTGGCAATGGTCGCCTTACGAGGCACAGGAGACTCCTCATCCTCTGTTCATTAAATAGAACATTTTAACATTGAATTTAAGCATAGACTTATATGGAACATTTAAATATAGAATTTAAGCATAGACTTATATAGAACATTTAAATATAGAATTTAAGGATAGACTATATAGAACATTGAAATAGAACATTTTAACATTAAACTTAAGCACTAACTTATATAGAACATTTTAACACTGAATTTAAGCATTGACTTATATGGAACATTAAATATAGAATTTAAGCATTGACGTATATACACTTAAATATAACATTTTAACATAAAATTTAAGCATTGACTTAAACAGCCTTATTTTATGACTTTATAGAAAGATCCATAGTAAAACATATTATTTACCTGGTTTGTAAGAATTTGAATTGCTGACAAAGCTAGAGTCATCGCCATCAACTGTTCAGAGGGAGAAGATTTAGATGGCAAAAATAATAATTTAATTTTGTTGTAGTCTATCATGGTCAAATAGACAGGAACACATTCATTCTCAGACAAGTACACATTCACTCTCAGACAAGAACACAGTTATTCTCAGACAAGAACACATTTTATTTATTTAGGCATTTTTATATAGCGCTTACCTTAAAGCTCTAAGAGCTTTACAATTATGAAAAACATGTAAACTAAGTAAAATAAAAATGAGACACTAGGATAGTAAGTACTATACTATAGAAACAATTAAAATGGCTATAAAACGAGGACACTTTGACACGTTTTGGCCTATACTTCAGGATCAAGCCGAAACAGAAAATGAGGCAGGGCAAGGAGGGTGCATCACAGGTCATAGGCGGACCTAAACAGGTGGGTTTTAAGGGACTTTTTGAAAATGGACGAGGTTTCACAATGACGGATATGGAAGGGGAGAACACATTTATTCTCGGACCAGAACACATTCATTCTCAGACAAGAGCACATTCATTCTAACATACACATTAGAAGAACTGTACTTACAAGTCTGACATTGGTAGTATCATTCTAACATACACATTAGAAGTACAGCACTTACAAGTCTGACATTGGTAGTATCATTCTAACATACACCTTAGAAGTACTGCACTTACAAGTCTGACATTGGTAGTATCATTCTAACATACACCTTAGAAGTACTGCACTTACAAGTCTGACATTGATAGTATCATGCTAACATACACGTTAGAAGTAATGCCTCACAACCTATTTCTTAAATCTGACCCATGGCAGTGTGCCTCTATCACATCTATTTTGTATGCCTGTTCTAGTGATGTCTCCGTAAAGTGGTCTCACAAAAATCAAGTCTATTATTTCCCACAATTGTTATCCAGACGTCATTATGCCCCCCCCCCTTCCGGGTCAAGTCTGTGACAGACTTCAACTATTAAACAGCCATCAGAGTGGCTAAGTCAGAACCGAGGTTTAAATCTTAGTTCTCTTTGAATGATTTATTGCAGACCTGACAAAAGAAAGATTGTGATGGCGTCGGCTAACACCCCTAGGAGATGACATCAGCCAACACCCCTAGGAGATGACATCAGCCAACACCCCTAGGAGATGACATCAGCCAACACCCCTAGGAGATGACATCAGCCAACACCCCTAGGAGATGACATCAGCCAACACCCCTAGGAGATGACATCAGCCAACACCCCTAGGAGATGACATCAGCCAACACCCCTAGGAGATGACATCAGCCAACACCCCTAGGAGATGACATCAGCCAACACCCCTAGGAGATGACATCAGCCAACACCCCTAGGAGATGACATCAGCCAACACCCCTAGGAGATGACATCAGCCAACACCCCAAGGAGATGGCATCCGCCAACACCCCTAGGAGATGGCATCCGCCAACACCACTCAGAGATGGCATCCGCCAACACCCCTAGGAGATGACATCAGCCAACACCCCTAGGAGATGACATCAGCCAACACCCCTAGGAGATGACATCAGCCAACACCCCTAGGAGATGACATCAGCCAACACCCCTAGGAGATGACATCAGCCAACACCCCTAGGAGATGACATCAGCCAACACCCCTAGGAGATGACATCAGCCTACACCCCTAGGAGATGACATCAGCCAACACCCCTAGGAGATGACATCAGCCAACACACCTAGGAGATGACATCAGCCAACACCCCTAGGAGATGGCATCAGCCAACACCCCTAGGAGATGACATCAGCCAACACCCCTAGGAGATGACATCAGCCAACACCCCTAGGAGATGACATCAGCCAACACACCTAGGAGATGACATCAGCCAAAACCCCTAGGAGATGACATCAGCCAACAGCCCTAGGAGATGACATCAGCATACACCCCTAGGAGATGACGTGGGCTAATACACCTCGGGTTTTGAAGAGAACAAAGTTAACTAACCAGCAGCAGGTCTAGATAAAAAGTTAACTAACCAGCAGCAGGTCTAGATAAAAAGTTAACTAACCAGCAGCAGGTCTAGATAAAAAGTTAATTAACCAGCAGCAGGTCTAGATAAAAAAGTTAACTAACCAGCAGCAGGTCTAGATACAAAGTTAACTAACCAGCAGCAGGTCTAGATACAAGGTTCATGCACAAGGTTATCTCTTGAGGATATATGGCCCAAGTTTATGGTACGTCTTACAGGTGGCCCCCAGGTATGTCTTACAGGTGGCCCTCAGGTATGTCTTACAGATGGCCCCCAGGTATGTCTTACAGGTGGCCCCCAGGTATGTCTTACAAGGTGGCCCCCAGGTATGCCTTACTTGTGGCCCCAAGTATGCCTTACAGGTAGCCCCAGGCATGCCTGACTGGTGCCCCCAGGTATGCCTTTTAGGTGGCCCCAGGTATGCCTTACTGGTGGCCCCAGGTATGCCTTACTGGTGGCCCAGGTATGCCTTACTGGTGGCCTCAGGTATGCCTTTCTGGTGGCCCCAGGTATGCATTACAGGTGGCCCCAGGTATGCCTTACAAGTGGCCCAAGGTATGCCTTACAGGTGGCACAGGTATGCCTTGCGTGGCTCCAGGCATACCTTACAGGTGGCCCTAGGTATGTCTTATACGTGGCCCTAGGTATGTCTTACAGGTAGTCTCGGCTGGATCATTCCAAGCCCCCAAAGTGTATGGCGGCGGTCCGCAAACGTGTATCGTGGTGGGCCGCTAACGTGTATCGTGGTGGGCCACATGCACCCTGTTGGTTAGTCCTTTTTAAAAATTGATTCGCACAATACAATTAAGGTAGCAGCAGCCTGGCTAATACTGGCCTAGAAACAATAGCCACGAGTTCTATGAGCCATCATTAGACCAGCAGCAGCCTGGCTAATACTGACCTAGAAACAATAGCCACGAGTTCTATGAGCCATCATTAGACCAGCAGCAGCCTGGCTAATACTGGCCTAGAAACAATAGCCACGAGTTCTATGAGCCATCATTAGACCAGCAGCAGCCTGGCTAATACTGGCCTAGAAACAATAGCCACGAGTTCTATGAGCCATCATTAGACCAGCAGCAGCCTGGCTAATACT
>CAXITT010000273.1:976992-989111 GCA_964033795.1 Lymnaea stagnalis
CTGCCCCCCCCCCCCAGTAGCCTAGCGTTTAAAGGCGATTTGCCATCTTTTCTTTATAAAACTAACACCATATTGGAGCAGGGAGTGGGGCCTCCACACTACCCCCAGGATGGTAAATCTCATGAAATGACGAGACTAGGGCTGATAACGAAACCACGGCTTTCAATGGGTACCCGGGCAATTCTCCGGTACCCGGTTTTAAGAAATTATTTCTTTAAAACATTAGAAACCGATAATATTTCTAATTAGATTTTTTATTTTTTATTTTGAGCCTCTCCTGCCATCAGCGCCAGCAGTCACCTCTCAAACTCCCACTGTTTCCTGTCTACTACGCCGGGAGATGGCACGCTAGGATTATCACGTAAGATGCTCGTTTAGGAGCCTAGCTACTTGACTACCATACATTCGTGTGCTAAAATTTACTGCTATCCTCGCGAGAAAAAATGTAATTTAAAAAAAATAATAATAAAATCCTCATTGGTCTATCTTCTTTGGTTAAAAAGACAAGAGAGTTCAAAGTTCAGCATGTCTTTGTATTTTAAGCATACTAGAGCAGCAAGGTTGTTTTTTATATGAAACAATCGAATTTATTGAAATAAATTTAGAAAGTAATAGTGAGAATAATGACACCCTATCAATTAGCAACTCGTCTGCTTCGTCGGGTACCCGGCTGCGGTGTGCTTCGTCGGGTACCCGGCTGCGGTGTGCATCGTCGGGTACCCGGCAACGTTCTTTTTAATGTCTCTCTCCAATTTTTGCCATCCCTAAACGAGACTAGAGAGAAGCACGTGATTTAACGTCTGATCGCGGAAGTCTGAAACTGGAATCACCAAACAATGGAAGGGTTTCGCTTACAGCGGAGGACAAGCGGTGGAGGCGGGCATGCCAGGGTGGTGGAGGTGCGCGTGCGTGCCAGGGTCGAGGAGGGCGTGCCAGGGTAAAGGCATTTGTCTGTTGACTCCATTGACCACAGAGTTTGATTAAAGTAAGATAAAAGTGAAACCGGAAGAAGAATGGGGAACAAACAATGGCGTGACGTCACTCGAATACTATTGAGCTACCGCGGCGCCATCGATCACGTGACCAAGTAAGATTTGAGCGTTGTGGGTCGATAGGTGGGTGAACAGTCTCGAGAATGCGCAGACATTTTTGTTCAAGTGTGCCATTAAGTTGTCAAAAGTAGGTCCTCTGCCAGGTCAATAGTAGTTCAGTACATTACAGAAGATAGATCAATGCGATCGAGCGACACTGTCATTGTTCAGCCCGTAGATATGGATATGGCTCCAGGACTTGTAAGCCCTCAACGAAGAATAGTCAACACTGCCCTGAAACTACAACACTGCTCCGAAACTACAACACTCTTCTGAAACTATAACACTGTTCTGAAACTACAACATTGTTCTGAAACTACAAAATTGTTCCGAAACTACAACATTGTTCTGAAACTACAACAATGTTCTGAAACTACAACATTGTTCTGAAACTACAACATTGTTCTGAAACTACAACATTGTTCTGATACTATAACAATGTTCTGAAACTACAACATTGTTCTGAAACTAAAAAATTGTTCCGAAACTACAACATTGTTCTGAAACTACAACACTGTTCTGAAACTACAACACTGTTCTGAACTACAACATTGTTCTGAAACTACAACACTGTTCTGAAACTACAACATTGTTCTGAAACTACAACATTGTTCTGAAACTACAACACTGTTATGAAACACAACAATGTTCTGAACTAAAACAACAAACAAACAAATAGAAACGATTGAGACACACAGTCAACCACGCAGTCACCCACGCAGTCAACCACGCAGTCAACCACACAGTCAAACACACAGTCAAACACACAGTCAACCATGTAGTCTTCGAAGCAGTCTGAAATCTAAGCATACTTAAATCTATTTAGTTGAGAACCGGGCTACTTGAACCTGGGATGTAGATACTCCCACTTGAATACATATGATATATCCCGGGCACTCCCACATATAAACATATATAACTGACACTCCCACGTGTCTACATATATCCCGGGCACTCCCATATGTATACACATAACGGGCACTCCAAATGTATACATATATATAGCTATTTGCTGTAAAGTCCAGATCAAATCCTACAATCCTGTCCTCGTAGATTCGGGGGTCACATGACATGCCAACACTCCTGAAGGAAGACTTCTAACATCAACATTTTAAGAGGCCCTTATGGGAATATTCTGGGGTCACGTGAGATGCCAACACTCCTGAAGGAAGACTTCTAACATCAACATTTTAAGAGGCCCTTATGGGAATATTCTGGGGTCACGTGAGATGCCAACACTCCTGAAGGAAGACTTCTAACATCAACATTTTAAGAGGCCCTTATGGGAATATTCTGGGGTCACGTGAGATGCCAACACTCCTGAAGGAAGACTTCTAACATCAACATTTTAAGAGGCCCTTATGGGAATTTTTTTTAAAAATGTGAATGTCGCTTATTAAGGGTACGTCAATGTTTTGTTGTTGTTTTTGTTGCTAGCTCCACTCAAAACATGGAGCAATGCACTTGGCGGTCACCGCCACTAGACTGGAGACGGGACTCTGTCAGATCTTCAGAGTTTTTGAAGAGGCGGCTATGCCATATTTGCCAAATACTTACGGGGAGGGCACCGAGCCATTGCGATCCCTTGTCACTAGGGGATGTGGTCCACGTCACACTCATCCGGAAAGCAGGCCAGGTACGCACTAACCACGTACACCACTCTGGTATGCTAAAATATGTGATCGGTGATCAATAGCCCGTATGTCTGTCAGAACGTCTGGGGTGGGGGCCGGGGGGCCAGACTCGGCCGTATCGTTTGACCGAGTTCAGCGAAGGCGGCACCAACAGGCCCATCTTCACGTCCGCACGCCCTACATCCTACTCTTCCGCGTCCTCTCACACTAGACACAGTTCCTCTCACACTAGACCCAGTTCCTCTCACACTAGACCCAGTTCCTCTCACACTAGACCCAGTTCCTCTCACACTAGACCCAGTTCCTCTCACACTAGACCCAGTTCCTCTCACACTAGACCCAGTTCCTCTCACACTAGACCCAGCTCCTCTCACACTAGACACAGCTCCTCTCACACTAGACACAGCTCCTCTCACACTAGACCCAGTTCCTCTCACACTAGACACAGTTCCTCTCACACTAGACACAGCTCCTCTCACACTAGACACAGCTCCTCTCACACTAGACACAGTTCCCCTCACACTAGACACAGTTTCTCTCACACTAGACAGTTCCTCTCTACGACAAGGTCAGCAGGTCTGCTCCGCCAACAGTGACTGGGCGGTAGGTAAGTGAGGATTACAAGTAGGTGGTTCAACTAAGATGACCTTTGAATGATCGATCTGCTCTTTAAATATGCGCGGCTTGAATATGTGTCCCATAATGTGTCCCATTATCTTCGATACAACCAAGGCCAGATACATTGGTATTTTTCTGAGAATTCAGGGGCAGAAAAGCTTAGAAGATTCTTACTATAAAATAGGACGCGTGTCTAGATACAAAACATATCTAAATGTATCCACATAACGATGGCACTAGAGAGAGCAGGTCTTGTTCCCACTGAGCAAGCTATTCCCAAGTGGTGGTCGGGTTTGAGCGCTGCTCTTGATGCCACAACGTCACACATTAACATTGCAAGACTCTGACCATCTGCTTGGTGCGCACCAACTGATGTCATTGTAGTTCAATGTAATACAACAATGACATTCTTTGGGCATCATGAAAATAAATGGGCCATTTTTTAACATATTTATTTTGCTACCCTGAAATGTGGAGGAGAGAGGAGGGAATAGGAATAGGGGTGGGGGTGGGGTAGAACATGGTGCAAAGAAGTATACTGACTGTTCATTAAACAAATGTAATATGGTCTGTGTTCACGCGTGCGCGTTACGGGGTCAGCATCTAAACAAAAGAACATCGCAGTTATAGACCTTGCCAGAGGAAACTTGTCAAGTTTGCTTGAAACAAACCCGAGTGTTTGTCTCTGCTGGAAAGACAAACAGGCTCCACCCATTCCCGGCATAAACAACTGCCAACCATGTGTAGTCCGCTAGAAGGACATCCTGCAGGGGAGATGACGTCACTTCCATGAACACAATTCCAGAGTTGTAAATGTAGGCTGTCAAGAATGGAAATATGTCCTCCATTCTGACCTGTTCTCTCCGTGTTATTGTCAGATCGGTAGCTGGCGGCCTGAGTGGATTGACTTCTAACATAATCGGATAAGAGCAGCGCATGGATAACTAAGGGCCCATTGACAATCGTCTCCCACCACCCCCCCCTCTCTCTCTCTCCCTCTCTCCACATATTGACGATCTCAGGCGACACCAAAGACTGCGGGGTTGGAACTGTTTGTGAGTGAGCGAGAGCGCGCGTGTGTTGAATTCATGTGAGCATTGTATCCAGATACAAAAGATTGATATCTGCTTCTGGTTTGGTTTATTTCTTACTGCATTTAACTAACGAATGACATTCCTAAAACATGTCGGTGCACACAGTGCACCACTCTCTAGAAGTACCATAAATAACTGACATTCCTAAAACATGTCAGTGCACAGTGGTCAGTGCACAAAGTGCACCACTCTCTAGAAGTACCATAGATAACTAACTGACATTCCTAAAACATGTCGGGGCACAAATTGCACCACTCTCTAGAAGTACCACACATAAACATTCACGGGGATGTGTTCAATGTGTTATTTCCGTTTGCACCCATCGGCACTGGTGCGAAAGCGTTCACGGTGAACGGCTGTTACGTGCGCACCGATGCACCTTCATCTCTTGGATCGCCCCATAACCCTACATTTCTTGTCCCCATCAACTTGTAGCTGCAATCAACGAACTAGAATATACAAGCAATGTGGCTTCTTCTCTTTAATAAACAACATCACTAGAGGCAGTCTCGAATCCTTAATGATGACAGCAGTGATCGGCAAGCTCTTGTGTAACACTGAAACCAATATCTCAATGATACCACCCCTAAAATTCAAAGTTTTCCCCGAATACATCCTTAACAAAATCTAATACAGAGCAATGGGGGTGGGGCTGAACAATCAGACAAAACAAGCCTACAAGTAACGCACTTAATAAGAATCCCAATAAGTGTACCGCCACCCCCCCCCCACTCGCATCCGCCCATTTTCCCACGTCCCTGAGCTGTGTAAATATTCTAATGACCCGCCCGCCTTTACACCACAGATTTACTTCACCAACTCTTTCAGAAAAACAAAAGAAACTAAGCACACTTTCGGTGGGTGAACAGTCTCGAGAATGCGCAGACATTTTTGTTCAAGTGTGCCATTAAGTTGTCAAAAGTAGGTCCTCTGCCAGGTCAATAGTAGTTCAGTACATTACAGAAGATAGATCAATGCGATCGATGTCATTGTTCGATATTTTTAAGAATCTCATTTAGCGCAGTTATCGGGAATGAATTTTATCACGTCAAATCAGTGTCATCATATTTCCTTCACCTTCTTCTTGAAAAAAAAAAAGAAAAAATTAATTTTGGTGGTTTGGGGCTGAAAATATGAAAGAATGGGTTGTCATCGGCTGCGAGCCCGTGAGCCACGTTTCAGCTCGATAGGCTGACGGGAAGTAGGTCTATTAGTCGCCCGAAGATTTTTGCCAGCCGGCCAGCCAGCCACGAACAAAGACGACATTAATATAAATGATTAAAGAATAATAACAATCTTTGTTCCCTAAAAACAATGTATAGCATCTTTGAATATTCCCTCGACTATTTGAACTCGCACAGCCTGGCCCAAAAAGTCCTGCGTTTCATTAGGATGACGTCATCACTTGTCCGTTGTAACCCGTGGCGTTATTTGTTCAGTTCAATTTAATTTGTCGTTTTTAAGTGTTGAATTTTCTTTATTTTACCGCAAACAAAGATGGGGAATATTAAAATCATACAAAGAGGACATTACCAGGCAACTCTAAGCTACAAAGACATCATTAATTCCACACTATCGATGTGTCGGTTCCGGCAAATGTTATCACCCCCCCCCCCCAACGGCCAGTCTTGTGTTACCAGCTCTCTACGATAATGAACGTTGTGAATTCTTTTTTTCCTCTCTTTTTTTTAAAGACCAACCTGTCAATAATAATGAACGTTGTGAATTCTTTTTTTCCTCTCTTTTTTTTAAAGACCCACCTGTCAATAGATCCCCCCCCCCCCCATGTTTAAATGAACCGCCTGAGAAGTCTGGCCTCTTGGTTTTGTACACAAAAAGTCACCACGCGCACATGGACGAGGTGTTGAACAAACAACCTCGTGACAGTTGTCAATTGGTGCGTTGTGCGGCACACGGTGACAGCATAGGGGCAACCTCCTGGCGGTAAATAAGGGGGGTGGTGGTCAGCCCTGGATCCCCGGGGCCACGTACGGCCCCCGAAAAGTTCAATCTGGCCCGCAAGAGCTTCCGGGACGGAATGAAAGCTTTCTTACAATGTACACACTGGGAATGTGCTCTGTAAATGTCTTTGAAAAATGAATATTGACAGTGTGAAATTGTTAAACAGTAATCAGCAGGTCACCACTATCTTCATGACTAACTTGTCTTGTCATTGGTTTTCAGATGTTGACTATTAGTGATCAACTCACTATAATTATTTCCAATTTTTTTTTTTAAATTTATTTAGTCTCGAGCAGTGGTTCCCAAACCTATTTGATTGAGGTGTCCCTTGTAAAATTCTAACAAGAGCTATACGAAAGAGCGATTAGTTCTTTGAATGTATAATTTTTACATTGTAACAATAGCCGTCATGAATCAAGTTTAAATGAAACATTGTTATCTATTTCAGCGGTTCCCAAACTTTTAAGTTCGGCAGACAGGTTTCGAAATTACACCTGTGACAGCGGCCAGATTTATTAATTATATTTTCTTTTAATTTCACCATAAATATTCATGCTATGCCGGCAAGCAATGCAAGGCTCGAGGACCGGTGTCGGCTCACGGACCACCGTTTGGGGGACCGCTGATCTAGTTATTTGTAGAGGCTTCTCCACAAACGTATCACTTAAGTATCACCTGGTTTGCTCCAGGTCCGCTGGGTGTCGCGTCATGTCGTTGGTTTAAACATGGAAATACAAATTCTAAAAATGTAACCTATCGCGGCATCCCTGTGTGGAAGCCGTCGCTCCTCATTGCGCTGCGGCCCTCACTTTGAGAACCACTGTATATAGTCTAAAATAACATGTCAGTCATCACTATGGCTATCAATGTACCGTCTAGAACTTGAGATTCCTAGAAAATCACACTGCTGGCCGCCAGAAAGAATTAATTACCACCAGAAAGAATAAATTACCATTCTACCCTCAGTTATCCACCCCTTTCGGTAAAAACTAGACAAAATGGCGTCACTGGAGAGAAGGGGTGGGGCACAGAGGAGAATAAAACTGTTGAGACATAAGAAAATAAATTGATCTAAAAATAGCCTGAGGAAGTGACGTCAGGGAAGTTCCGGGACGAGCCACTTCCCATATACTTTATTTTTTTGGTACGCAGTTATCTAACTCGGGTGCACTCTTGCACCGGATCATCAAAGCCCCCATTTAATTAAAGCTTACATTTTAATGAGCTCTTGGGCAGGACGTAGCTACAGTCCTAAATTATTCCAGCATTGCTTAGACATAGAAGCAGTAGATATCTGAATCCAGTCAAATGGATGGTCCACCGCTGGACGGATCATCGTAAAGTAACACGAACATATGCCAACGTTTAAATCCAAAAAAGGGGGAGGGCGGGGCGCACTAATCAGGGAATGTTCTAGGCCATTGGCTCTTAAACTCAAACAGAATTATTGATTTAATCCTTAAAGTTGGATTTTTTTGTTCCGCTGTATGCTCCCCCATTTCTGTCCACGGGGATGCGCAATGTCTCAAAAGAGATCTGTATTTCTCAATCAAATGGAAGAAGATTTTTAAACATCAAAATATTTTGTGTCAGGGAAGGTTGGGGAGAAAAAAAAAAGGAAAGGGAAAAAAAGAGGGGGGGGGGGGGGGGGGGGGGGGTTACGCTTTTCATTATAGTTCAAGTTGCATTACATCCATACTTGATTCTCATGAGAAGGGACGGGAAGAGACGAACTGTGATGACGTGCATCATGAATGTCACGCGTGCAGGCCACACTTTGAATGCTTCTTGTTGCATGGATCAACCAACCACCTTTCCACTCTGTCCTACTATGTGTTGGCTACAAGCGATCTTCTTGTTTAACATTTCACTGCTGTACTTCATCTACCTCAAAGATTGATTTCCGACGTGGTCAAGAAAACGACGAGGGTGAATCAGGCAGAAGCAATTCGTTTTCTTCTTTGATGAAATGTTTGGCAGACACTTACTGAAGCTCTGATGTATTGATTTTTTTTTTAAATAGACCTTGTGTGACCATATTCTATCTGAATATGACAATAGGATGACGTCATTGAGAGCCCCGCAGGTTACTGACACCCCCCTCCCCCACAAAAAAGCTACAAGTACAACTAAAAATAACAACATTGAAAGTTGGGGATGACAGGATGATCCCATCTGACGCCAACACGGTCACAATGCAACACATTTTGTTATGGATCATGGAACACGGGGAAAACATGGGACAAGATGTGCCAACAAACATGTCTAACTAGAAATCCCCCGCCATACAATGGCGAAGGCAATGCGTGAACTTCCCATCACCTTCAGTCATTTGAACAAACCTTCAGACCGACTAGTCAACACAACTCACAACTGTCACCGTTTGATGGAATCCCATTCAGAAATAGGCGTATCCAGAAATTGGAAAGACGGAAAATTAGTCGACGGAAATTTGATCAAATTTTTTCTTTCTTCAGAAATATGACGAAAATTGTATTCGATGAACTGATAAAAATACGACCAAATTCCCGTTCGATCAATTTTCCGTCGACGAAATTTCTTTTAAACAAATTTCCGGTAACCAGAAATAGGACATGTGTGGTACGCGCCTACTGAACACACCTTTGCACGCTGTTACCTATTTGGGATTTGTATTTTTCGCGCCTATTGAACATAGCGTTACAGCCCTGCATACTTACAAAACTGGAGCAGAAGTATTTTTGTTTATGAGTGAGTTGTACCGGGGGCCGAATGAAATGTCGCCAGACTAACGAGGTGGCAGAGAAAGGTCATTGGACAACGTCATGGCCAAGTGAGAGACTGAATGGCAAGTCAGAGGAAGAACATTCTATAACTAATAACAAAACGAAAACATCAAGAGCCGATGGAGAGTGTGTATGACAGACAGTATGTACTGAAAGTAACAGAGCATGAAGTCACACGAGACTGGGACTCCACTATGGGGGAGATATCAATTAAACAAGTTGCAGCCGCGACCTAATAGTTGAGATCTGTTTCAAACACTCAACCAGAGACTTTTAAATCCACGTATTTGTTTCAAACACACAACCAGAGACTTTTAAACACACGTGAATGTTTCAAACCCACAACCGGACACCTTTTAAACACACGTAAATGTTTGAAACAAGGGCAGACTTACTTGTAATGGGATCCAGAAAAGACCGCGGAGTTCTCTGATCTTGACGGTTGTATCCATTTTCTTTGGTATCTGAAACAAGACAATGTTCTTATTATTGTACAGAATGGATGTCTTTCCTAAACCAATGTCAGTTCTAAAACACCATTCACTGCATGGAAGTACAGTTCAGTTAACTATAACTCTACAACTCTGCTGTGGGGGGGGGGGTGTTATTTTTTATTTTGTATCGAATATACCCATACTTAACACCATAACGACTTTATTAGTGACAGGATTGCATGACAGATTACTGACACGTGTCATTCAACATGTGTCCACCCCCTTGTGACGTTATGGACACACGCCTGGCCGGGTAGCGTGTAGCGACAGATCTTAAGACACGGTAGCCACCATCCTATTACCTGATCGGGATGTGAAGGTAGCCGACTTGGAGCAGCTGACACCCATCAGTAGCAAGGTCACGGTCATAGAGGAGCGCCGCTACGCCGCCCCATCCGTTAGGACAACGAGTGATCCGTCAATGGTCGTGACGTCAGGCGTGTGCGTGCCCAGCACAGTCATTCCTGCTCGGTGGGGATAACATGCAGCTAACGTCCTAGAAAGCGACATGTGTCATGTGTTCCACTGTGACAGGAGTTTGCCATTGCCGCACAATCACTCTCGGGAATCTACAGTAAACGCTCACCATTACCATCCCGTGTTCTGGAAACACACCATTACAATCCCGTGTTCTGAAAACACACCATTACAATCCCATGTTCTGAAAACACACCATTACCATCCCGTGTTCTGAAAACACACCATTACCATCCCGTGTTCTGAAAACACACCATTACCATCCCGTGTTCTGAAAACACACCATTACAATCGGCTGCTCGGGTTAAGAATAAACAATGACGTCACATAAATCATAAATGAACACATCATAATGTAACCAACGACTCTGGGGCCACCAGTAATTTCACGGTCCGTCATTCGTTACAACTGTCTATTAATGAACACAACTCTATTAAAAATTATTAAAAAACCCACACAAAAAGCCACCTCCCTCCAACAGGTGTGTGTGTGTGTGACTCCGCTATCCCAGGCGTTCATGAACTTGTTCACAGTGCATTTCAAGTGAATCAAAGAACGTGGCGGCCTTCAGCCCGATCATTATTCACCTCATGGACCGACCGTTGTTTATAATTATTGGTCTTAAGGCTCCCAGGGGCGCAGGGTTCAATGGAAACAAAAATGGCCCAGAGCAGCGACGTAACACTGGGGGTGTGAGTGTGTTGGAGCAACCATTGTGAAAGAACTTATTATGTTTTGGTTCAAGAGTTCTTTTTTTTTTTAAAAGGAACCGGAGTCGGATTCACTAACATTTGTTTTTATATTCCGATTAGCACATGTTAAAATGTATCTGAGAAACTAAACGTATAGAACACATCGTACGTCATTCACTTCCATTGGACAATTAGTAGCTGGCTTCATATGCAAGACTGTTAAGGGATGGGGGTCGAAAGCCAAAAGTATTTTTCAAGATTAAATCGCCGCCCATGACTACACTATGACGTCTACAGTTTGACGACACTAAGTCAACCAAAATGATTGCTTTAGTTTCTGGACTAAAAGCGTTTGGGAGAAAGATCTTTTAAATGGGTTGTGTGGCAAATGAACAATTATTGTTATATTATGTTTCACCAGGTGGTACAATTATGTAACAGTCAATATCATCTGTCGTAAAGGGATGTCCAGTCCGAACGACAAGATATGAACCTGGTGGGACATGAAAGTTCAGCGGGTCATTTAAGGGGTTCAAGAAATCATCAGCCTGAGAACCACTGCTCGAATAGAAACAAGCAAACCTATAGCTAATAGCTGGACTAACTAAGACCATCAGCCTGAGAAACACTGCTCGAATAGAAACAAGCAAACCTATAGCTAATAGCTGGACTAACTCCGACCATCAGTCTGAGAACCAATGCTCGAATAGAAACAAGCAAACCTATAGCTAAAAGCTGGACTAACTCCGACCATCAGTCTGAGAACCAATGCTCGAATAGAAACAAGCAAACCTATAGCTAAAAGCTGGACTAACTCCGACCATCAGTCTGAGAACCAATGCTCGAATAGAAACAAGCAAACCTATAGCTAAAAGCTGGACTAACTCCGACCATCAGTCTGAGAACCACTGCTCGAATAGAAACAAGCAAACCTATGGCTAATAGATGGACTAACTCCGACCATCAGCCTGAGAACCACTGCTCGAATAGAAACAAGCAAACCTATAGCTAATAGCTGGACTAACTCCGACCATCAGTCTGAGAACCACTGCTCGAATAGAAACAAGCAAACCTATAGCTAAAACCTGGACTAACTCCGACCATCAGCCTGAGAACCACTGCTCGAATAGAAACAAGCAAACCTATAGCTAATAGCTGGACTAACTCCGACCATCAGCCTGAGAACCAATGCTCGAATAGAAACAAGCAAACCTATAGCTAATAGCTGGACTAACTCCGACCATCAGCCTGAGAACCAATGCTCGAATAGAAACAAGCAAACCTATAGCTAA
>CAXITT010000273.1:990733-1009939 GCA_964033795.1 Lymnaea stagnalis
TTGTACCGGCTGATGGGGCGAAATAAGGGAGAAAGAGCCATACCAACAGAGATTGTACCGGCTGATGGGGCGAAATAAGAGAGAAAGAGCCATACCAACAGAGGTTGTACCGGCTGATGGGGCGAAATAAGGGAGAAAGAGCCATACCAACAGAGGTTCTACCGGCTGATGGGGCGAAATAAGGGAGAAAGAGCCATACCAACAGAGGTTCTACCGGCTGATGGGGCGAAATAAGGGAGAAAGAGCCATACCAATAGAGGTTGTACCGACTGATGGGGCGAATTAAGGGAGAAAGAGCCATACCAACAGAGGTTGTACCGGCTGATGGGGCAAAATAAGGGAGAAAGAGCCATACCAATAGAGGTTGTACCGGCTGATGGGGCGAAATAAGGGAGAAAGAGCCATACCAACAGAGGTTGTACCGGCTGATGGGGCGAAATAAGGGAGAAAGAGTCATACCAACAGAGGTTGTACCGACTGATGGGGCGAATTAAGGGAGAAAGAGCCATACCAACAGAGGTTGTACCAGCTGATGGGGTGAAATAAGGGAGAAAGAGCCATACCAATACAACAGAGGTTGTACCGGCTGATGGGGCGAAATAAGGGAGAAAGAGCCATACCAATAGAGGTTGTACCGGCTGATGGGGCGAAATAAGGGAGAAAGAGCCATACCAACAGAGGTTGTACCGGCTGATTGGGCGAAATAAGGGGGAAAGAGCCATACCAACAGAGGTTGTACCGGCTGACGGGGCGAAATAAGGGGGAAAGAGCCATACCAACAGAGGTTGTACCGGCTGACGGGGCGAAATGGAACAACGATAAGGTGACCATTTTTTAACTTAACACCAAAACCATGACATGGCACTTCATTCTGCGCCATGGTTGTCCGAAAAGAAACCATACTTTCTGATAGCAAGGAGAGCTTTTCTGCCAGTGGGGCGTTCTTGTAGCAGCGTCCTTTATGTATGCTCGATCTTTTGTCAGTAAACATTTTAGAACATAAAAATAAATAAATTGTGAGCTCTTAAAATTTACCGGTTTCAACTGACGTCAAGCCAGCACAAAGGTCGAGACACCAGATTTGTCCTGGTCAAAACAGCACCTTCAACTTAAACAACGACCAATGACGTCAAACTAGAACTCCACACATTGAAGACTTCCAAGGACATCCAACACAATGGAGGGCATCCAACACATGGGAGGACATCTAACACATGGGAGATACATGTTCAAATCACATAATTTCAGAATTGAAAGAGGCGGAGCAGTAGCTCTAACAAGGGGGTAGGGCGCACTCGGTCAAGCTTAGCGCTCGAGACAATAAGTCAGGTGTTGTGAGTTCAACGCATGTGACTCTATGAGAACGATTACACAATATACTGAAGGGAACAAATGCCCTCTAGAGAACAAAAACAGGGTCCACTGATTTTAGCTAGCCGAGGTGTCATCTATAGCTACAACCAGCTGCCGATGTGTCATCTATAGCTACAACCAGCTTCCGCTGTGTCATCTATAGCTACAGTCAGCTGCCGATGTGCCATCTTATAGCTACAATCAGCTGCCGATGTGTCATCTATAGCTACAACCAAGTTCGGCTGTGTCATCTATAGCTACAACCAGCTGCCGCTGTGTCATCTATAGCTCCAACCAGCTCTGTTATGATGTGACATCTTATAGCTACAATCAGCTCTGTAAAAGAATGCCATCTTCTCCAGCAACACAAAAATATCTACTCACCGACACTTCACAAATAGGAAACACACCAGATTAGTTCATTGAATACAATCACTTTAGATCACTTGAGCGATACCGGTATCACAATAAACTATCCTATGAGGGACACATCTTTCAATAAACGATCACATGGGGGGACACATGTATCACATACAGACTCGCTCGAGCTGTTACCCTTTTAACGATACACGGGCGTCGCACCGGCGTCACACCTGACAGCTTTAGGCTACCTCAGCCAAAACGATTAGATGCGACCAGAGAGTCTGGAGCCCGCCAAAGGATCCATTCGAGCACATTGTCTTCAGGCGTGCATCCGTTCTTTGACACCACAACAAACTGTAGCACAAAGAAATCCACTTGCAAAAGAATGGTCTTCCCGATGTTTTCCTTTTATCTGTTGGGATGCTACTGTGCCTTAGACTGTGATCTACTGTGCCTTAGACTGTGATGCACAGTGCCTTAGACTGTGATCTACTGCGCCGTAGGCATGCACCGGGCCTTAGACTGTAATGTACTGGAAGCTCTCACCTACTCAGTGCCCCCCCCCTTTTTTTTTAATTAGCCACTCGTTAAAGTATTGACCAGAGCTCCAGAAAAGACAATCAGTGTCCGATTCCGCGTCCATAACAACGGGGCCCAACATTGACACCTCCCGTCACAGATCTGAAGCTGACAGGATTCGGGCCAAAGTAGCGGCCCATTGTCTTAGTGCCACACATCGCAGCAAGGAAAACAGAGAGCACACCACTCCAGCCCAGTCTATCAAATATTGAGGTCGTGCTCTTCTAGACTACAGGCGACCACACTCACTGGGTGTGTCTGTGTTTACACAGACTTTCCAGCAACTCAAGCCACTTAAGCGTTTTATTTTCCCATTATTGTTCTGACTTTTAAGAAATAATTATTTAATAGAATTTATTAGACTTAAGCCCGTAATTAGAGTGAAGCCCTCAAAATTCCAAGTGGATTAAAAGTAATAAAAGCTTGGGTCCGGTTGAATTCAAACATCTCTCTCAGCCCCAAGCCCACTTGGGTCCTGTTGAATTCAAACATCTCTCAGCCCCAAGCCCACTTGGGTCCGGTTGAATTCAAACATTTCTCAGCCCCAAGCCTACTTGGGTCCGGTTGAATTCAAACATCTCTCAGCCCCAAGCCTACTTGGATCCGGTTGAATTCAAACATCTCTCAGCCCCAAGCCCACTTGGGTCCGGTTGAATTCAAACGTCTCTCAGCCCCAAGCCCACTTGGGTCCGGTTGAATTCAAACATCTCTCAGCCCCAAGCCTACTTGGGTCCGGTTGAATTCAAACATCTCTCAGCCCCAAGCCTCACAACCCTATACACAATATGACCATCCGTTGTTTCAGCGGTCTGTCTATTTATAGCACAGCCATACAATAATTGCAGATCTCCAACTGAGCAATTTATCAGACAATGAAAATAATTGAACTTACCAGAAAATCGTTAAATAATTATTAAACCACACGCCAACAAGGCCCACACGCCCACTTGGTCCCCACGCCCACTAGGTACAGGCGCCCCTTTCTCCTCCATGACGTAAGTTTATGTTAAGTCCACTTATTACCATACTGTATCTACCACGCCCTTTCTTGAATGTTCGTCAATTTGATTGACAGTGGTAACACTTTAGCACGACACGGCTGATCTAAGAATTTGCTGATCCGCTGATCCACACATCCACAATCTCTCACGCAACTACCCATGTGCTATCCGTTGTTAATTAAGCCTCCGAGTTAAAAATTAACATTTAAGCCCACCGAGTCAAAAGCGTCCATTAGATGCTTTTAAATTGCGTGGTGAGGAGCCATGGTTGAATGTTAGCCTTCACTGACTATCAAAGTCTTAAAGTACTGCTGACATGAGCCATCACGTGCCAAGACGCTGGGATACTGCCAGATATCGACCTTGTGGCATTAACATTCACAACAGCAATCAAAAGCGTTACTCACAGCGGAAACATTGGAAAAGGGGGGGGGGAGGGGGGCACTCAATCAAATTTGTCTGAAGATGGGGAAGTGGATTTATTTTTTTTTCCACCCCCTTACGGGACTTAATTAGTTAGTTAACAAACACAACAAAAAAAACAAAAAAAAAAAAAAAAAACCCATCTCCTATAGTGTTCAGCGAAGTTTACGTTGTACGCATAAGATACATTTAATGATGACGTCATTGTTGTGATATCGCCAAGGAACTCTCTAACCTCACCGACGATTACATCTCGGAGCAACCATTGAAAAATTAAAATTTTATAATGGAAGGGAAAATGTTTTCTAAAGGTGAAAGTAAAACACCTGCCCTCTTACTAGTATGTATCATATCGCGACTGGCATCTTAACGTTCAACATAACCTAGTTAAAAATAGAGCTATGTGTTATCATAGGGAGCGTGATGTTGATCGTAGATCGATTAAATCAATGTTAGTCACCAAGGTGTGTCTGATCAATGACAGCCCCCAAGGTGTGTCTGATCAATGACAGCCCCCCCAGTGTGTCTGATCAATGACAGCCCCCAAGGCGTGTCTGATCAATGACAGCCCCCCAGTGTGTCTGATCAATGACAGCCCCCAAGGTTAGTCTGATCAATGACAGCCCCCAGGTGTGTCACAAGGTGTGTCTTATCAATGACAGCCCCCCAAGTGTGTCTGATCAATGACAGCCCCCAAGGCGTGTCTGATCAATGACAGCCCCCCAGTGTGTCTGATCAATGACAGCCCCCAAGGTTAGTCTGATCAATGACAGCCCCCAGGTGTGTCTGATCAATGACAGCCCCCAAGGTGTGTCTGATCAATGACAGCCCCCAACGTGTGTCTGATCAATGACAGCCCCCCAGCTGGATGTTTGGAATGAGCACAGACTGACTGACGACGGGTTTCCTTATCTAAAGCCAACCACCAAACTAAAGACGAACGCTGCAGCCCAGAAAATAAAGACACAGTACACAAGTCATAAAGAAAACATGTTCTCAAATTGGGGTAAGTGGCACGTTGAAAAACAGTTCTTAAATTCGGTTGCAACTAGCTCAAATCCTAATGTGTATTTCATGGGTCCAGGGGTTTAAGGCAACGTGAACAGGCATCTTCATCGTAATTAGTTTTAGCCATAAGTTCAAGGGATCACTTCAGAACTCTTTGTGCCCTAGCCATAAGTTCAAGGGATGACATCAGAACTCTTGGTGCCCCAGACATAAGTTTAAGGGATCACTTCAGAACTCCTGGTGCCAGAGTCATAAGCTCAAGGCAGCACTTCAAAACTCTTGGTGTCTTAGCCATAAGTTCCAGGGGTCACGTCAGATCTCTTGGTGGTGCCAGGTAGAAATAACGTAATAATAAACAGAAGATGGAAATAACTTTACAATTACAAACTTTGGGCGCGATCTGTCTCCGCATTTGATTCTGATTTTTTTTTTTTTTAAAGTCTTTAATGGACTTTTGGAGGTCATCCTATAAAATATCGGAATCAGCGGCAATGGCCTGACCTACTTTACACATTTTTTAGTTTAGTTGCAATCGTTCTAGTTTAAGTGGGAAAAAAAAACACATTTATGTTCTATGTGATAAATCCAATCAATTCTCTCTAATCAATACAAATCAATGTAAGCGCGCGCAAACATACAGCGACACACATCTACCCTCCCCCCCCCCGGCCCACACACACAAACACAAACAAACACCAATCAACGCCTTCTCGTCCACGGCTATAACAATGGGTTGTTGGTTTTTTTCCTTAGTATAATCGTCTTTCAGAGTTATAAAGGCTGCTTCGATATCGCAGAGCCAAGGTTTGGATTGAGATCACATCGATGAGAGTCAATCACGATTGCCGGGAGCAGGTCGAACTCAAAGAATGGACCCGCCCCGTTTTCAATGACGTCATATGTAAATCACGGAAACATCTAACAGAGCTGATGTCTCAGATCAGTGTTTCCCAAAGTGTGGTACGCGTACCCCTAGGGCAGTGGTCGGCAAACTCATTGGTCAAAAGAGCCAAAAATCAGCGGCAGGGCGATTTAAAAAAAATAAAAAAATTGAGAGCCTAATTTCTTTTCAAGAAACTGTCAAGAACCCTGTTTTTCGGAGTCAAGACCGGTTTGTCAAGAGCGATTTGCCGAACACTGCCTTCCCTTGAGTTCGGGAAGAGGTGGACAAATAATATATACAGTGGTACACAGGTGTCGAAAGTTTGGGAAACACTGTCTCAGATGATCGGAACCATTCACTAAACACACCCGGGCACGCACGGACACACACACAAGCAGACTGTATGTTGTTATAGTGTCACGCACGCTCTTCATATTTCTGATACAATTAAGTATGTAATGTAACGTATACATAAGTTCAGTCAATCATTAGTCGCTACTCATGGATATGATCAAAGGCTAAGCTTCCAAAATGGAGTCTGTAGATCATCAAGAGGACGTAGCATCTTTTGAAGTACTAGAAAGTTGTTCTTTTTTTTTGTTTTTTGTTGTTGCTTTTTTAAATCCTTTAAAAAATTTCAGCAAAAAACATGACGCAGCAGTCAACTCAAAATATTAACCAATGAGAAGTTGAAATTAGAAGTGGCTCAGAACAGTTATACAATCTCATTAAAAAAAAATAAGGCCCAGAACGAGTAGAGAGTAATGTAGTTCAGAAACAACAACCCCAGAAAATCAGTTGTTCGTGTAGATTCTTTATATGCGTGTTTGTTGTTTCCAAAAGTGTACGTGGCTGATCATCTATGGGATTGTTGCCCTTGAAAAAAAGAACAACTGATTTTGTGGGGTCTGGGTGGTTCTGAACAAAGAATGTGTCGTCATCAGGCAACGAGTCTGTGTGCCAAGTTTCAGCTCGATAGGATGAAAGGACGCGAGTCAATTAGCTTCTTCTCGAAAAACGGGAAATACTGATTGGGGGGGGGGGGTGGGTTGGGGGGGGGGCTGAAAATTTGATTCAATATATTGTCATTCAGCTCGATAGGTTGATGGGAAGTGGGTCAGCCGTCAGCAGATTTTTTGCGCCCCCCCCCCCACACACACACACATACACCCAGACAGAAAGAAAGAAAGAAACACGAAAAACAGCGAAGTCAATATAAAGCATTTCGACATCACAAAAGTTGTATGTCTTGGACATCTCGTTCCAGAATTAAGGTCACTACTAACTACGCACCTGAAGCCAGCCCAGCTGTACAACCACGGGTATGTCTTGGACATCCCGTTCTAGAATTAAGGTCACTACGCACCTGAAGCCAGCTCAGCTGTACAACATCAGACGTTGATCGAGTTCATGTATTCGAGTCAATCACTGTTTTAAAAGTCTGAAGACCAATATATTGATCTGGTTATCAATCCATAACCAAACAATGGTTAGAAATCAAACCTTCATTACAGGCAGGAAGAGCGAGAGGGGAGAGGGGGGGGGGAGAGACAGACAGAAAAAGAGATGCAGAAGGGGGACGGGGAGAGAGAGAGAGAGCACAACCTCCAATAACAGGCTGTCCGACATTAGAGGCTTTATTTACCCATGGCAGGGAATCAATCAGTAGGTCAAATCCGTTGAAACCTGGACTTGGGCACAGATTTTTAATAGCCTGCGGCTATTCGGACCCTGATCCGAGAAGTTCAAGTTGGGGTTTTATTAAAAATTATTGTAGGGTTTGTAAGACAAAATTTAGTCAAAATGGAACCGGAAACGCATCGCCGTTATTCGGACCCGGGTCCCTTAAGACTCAATGCTATTCGGATGTCATTTGTGGTAGTTTATATTAGTTAAACTGAAGAATTAAGTTTACAAACCTATAGTCCATTCAATTATCTTTCATTCGATACCAAATTTTGTCTTACAACCGAACAATATATATATTTTTTTTTAAATTTTAATCCCGACCTCTAACTTCTCAGACCCGGGTCCGAATAGCTACTTCGTTTTTAATATGTTAACAATGAACTGAACCTAATTGAACATGGGGTGGGGGGTATTTTTTAAGAATAAAACATTATTTTAACGGTTCTTTTATTTTATTGTAGTGTTTATGTTTTGTAGATGTGCTTGATTGTGGTTTGAGAGTTACACACAAGCTCGCAAACTTATCAAAGTACAACTTTGTACAAGAAGCTTTAACTGAACAAGTATGTCGTGTTAGAGAGTAGGAATAAAATAACACATGTGAGGGATGTATCGTGACGTAACGAGCTCGCTGTCGAGCCGGCGGTGTTTATTTATAGATCAGATTCTGTGCGCATGTTCAAAACTTGCTTTGAGAAAAGATGGTGGATAAAAGATGACGTCAGGGTGCCAACGCTAGGGCGGCCAGATAACACCCAATGCAAGTGTTGATCTCAATGTTAGGAAAAATATATGGACCAACAAAGGATCAAAAGCAAAGGAGAATACGAACCAACCCGATAAAGTATAGCCTATATATTAGGATCCCACGCTAGGAGCAGAAATTAAATAAAGGGGAGGCTATGCTGGGCGGGGACACTTAAAGAGAATGCCAAATGCCAGAGGAGTGACCAGGGTGGACCACCAAAAATCCAGAGGAAAACGGCTCCATGGCAGACCTAGGCTTAGATGGATGGATGATGTAGGGAAAATGTATAGAGCAGCTGGGAATCCAAACATGAAAAATAAAAGCATCAGTTAGGTCTTAGTTGAAGGAAGTGGTGAGGCAGGCCAAAGCCCTACATGGGCTGTAGCGCCACAGGGATGGATGGATGGTCTGAGTGGAAGGAAGTGGTGAGGCAGGCCAAAGCCCTACATGGGCTGTAGCGCCACGGGATGGATGGATGGTCTGAGTGGAAGGAAGTGGTGCGGCAGGCCAAAGCCCTACATGGGCTGTAGCGCCACGGGATGGATGGATGGTCTGAGTGGAAGGAAGTGGTGAGGCAGGCCAAAGCCCTACATGGGCTGTAGCGCCACAAGGATGGATGGATGGTCTGAGTGGAAGGAAGTGGTGAAGCAGGCCAAAGCCCTACATGGGCTGTAGCGCCACGGGATGGATGGATGGTCTGAGTGGAAGGAAGTGATTAGGCAGGCCAAAGCCCTACATGGGCTGTAGCGCCACAGGGATGGGTGGATGGTCTGAGTGGAAGGAAGTGGTGAGGCAGGCCTAAGCCTTACATGGGATGTAGCGCCATATGGATGGGTGGATGGTCTGAGTGGAAGGAAGTGGTGAGGCAGGCCAAAGCTTTATATGGGATGTAGCGCCACAGGGATGGGTGGATGGTCTGAGTGAAAGGAAGTGGTGAGGCAGGCCAAAGCCCTACATGGGCCTTAGCGCCACAGGGATGGATGGATGGTCTGAGTGGAAGGAAGTGGTGAGGCAGGCCAAAGCCCTACATGGGCTGTAGCGCCACAGGGATGGGTGGATGGTCTGAGTGGAAGGAAGTGATTAGGCAGGCCAAAGCCCTACATGGGCTGTAGCGCCACAGGGATGGGTGGATGGTCTGAGTGGAAGGAAGTGGTGAGGCAGGCCAAAGCCTTACATGGGATGTAGCGCCACATGGATGGGTGGATGGTCTGAGTGGAAGGAAGTGGTGAGGCAGGCCAAAGCCCTACATGGGATGTAGCGCCACAGGGATGGGTGGATGGTCTGAGTGGAAGGAAGTGGTGAGGCAGGCCAAAGCCCTACATGGGCTGTAGCGCCACAGGGATGGATGGATGGTCTGAGTGGAAGGAAGTGGTGAGGCAGGCCAAAGCCTTACATGGGATGTAGCGCCACATGGATGGATGGATGGTCTGAGTGGAAGGAAGTGGTGAGGCAGGCCAAAGCCTTACATGGGATGTAGCGCCACATGGATGGATGGATGGTCTGAGTGGAAGGAAGTGGTGAGGCAGGCCAAAGCCCTACATTGAATGTAGCGCCACGGAGATAGATGGATTTTGGCGTTCTTCAAACTTCTTCATGCCATACATAAATAAACTAACACCCGATCCATTCTTAACAAGCTGAAGTTAAAACAAAAAATTATGATCACTTCTTGTTACGATTGTATGTCTGATGGAAAGTTCCCCGATTCAAAATTTCACCTACTTTTTCTTCTGCGTGTCAAATCATACGGTCGCGGTTCTCATCACTGGCACCGTTGTCTAACTGTACCACAACACCGCCATACTTGGTCCACACGTCACAGCAATACTTGGCACACACTTCACTGCAACACAGCCACACGTGGTCCACACTTCGCTGTAATATTTGGTCCACACTTCACTGCAACACCGCCATACTTGGTCCACACTTCACTACAACACAGCCATACTTGGTCCACATTTGGTCCACACTTCACCGCAATACAGCCATACTTGGGCCACACTTCACTGCAACGCAGCCATAGTTGGTCAACAGCTGAACCCCATAAACTGACCTTCCACCTCCCGGCCAATCACAACTCGTGACTCACATAAACGTCACAAACAACACATTTCTTAACACACAAACACGCTCCCAAATCTGGTTGACAACACGTCTACATGATGTAACATTAAATAACTAGGTGCTAATAATAGGGTTCTGGAGCGGGATCCCGGGCGATATTTAGTAAACAAAATACTTCACGGGAATGCAGCCCTTCCCGAGAGATCCCGCGTACAAATTGTTGTCTTGTCTTTCAAAAAAAACTTTCAGCAAGTCACAAATTGTCACTATAAGACAGGACCTGTAAAATGTAGTTGACTGTGCTGAGCTATCTGCTCGGAGCCATCTTACCGGAGCTATTTGACCGGAGCTATCTGCTCGGAGCCATCTTACCGGAGCTATCTGCTTGGAACTATCTGCTCGGAGCCATCTTACCGGAGCTATCTGCTCGGAGTCATCTTACCGGAGCTATCTGCTCGGAGTCATCTTACCGGAGCTATCTGCACGGAGCCATCTTACCGGAGCTATCTGCACGGAGCCATCTTACCGGAGCTATTTGACCGGAGCTATCTGCTCGGAGCCATCTTACCGGAGCTATCTGCTTGGAACTATCTGCTCGGAGCCATCTTACCGGAGCTATCTGCTCGGAGTCATCTTACCGGAGCTATCTGCTCGGAGCCATCTTACTGGAGCTATCTGCTCGGAGCTATTTGACCGGAGCTATCTTCTCGGAGTCATCTTACCGGAGATATCTGCTCGGAGCCATCTTACTGGAGCTATCTGCTCGGAGCCATCTTACCGGAGCTATCTGCTCGGAGCTATTTGACCGGAGATATCTGCTCGGAGCCATCTTACTGGAGCTATCTGCTCGGAGCTATTTTACCAGAGCTATCTGCTCGGAGCTATTTGACCGGAGCTATTTGACCGGAGCTATTTGACCGGAACTAGGTCAAAATACGGATTGAATACAACTGGAAAAACAAAAACGGGTGACATGCGTTGTTAAGCACTGGGGGTGGAGGGGGGAGGGGTCTACTCAAAACGAATGTTTTCGAGTCAGGATTGTAAACCCTTCCTTGACATGGCGTGCCACATGATGACACCCACGCGTGAGAATGTCAACAAACAGTTCGTTTCCGGCGCCGCCCAATGTTGCCCGACACGCACACAGATAAAACCACAGAGTTCAATTGTACGTTGTTTCCTATCTATCGCTCTGCAATGAACCAATTCCCCCCTGGGGACTGACGTCGACCGACACATTCAATGACTTCTCCAAACACACATACACTGCGGATGAGGAAATGGAATCACCCGTTAATCGCATCATAGTCATGCCATCCATCGTGGTCGCCGTACATCACAGGGATCAACAAGAGGATCGTTTTATGACACGGTAGGACCCTGCAGTCTATGGAGTGTGCACAACTCAACCTCACGGTTCGGTGACCCGCTAGTCTGGCGATCAAAGTGTGACGACAAATGACGTCACTTTTCGCCACAGGAAGTACGTGTACATCGAGATGGAAGCGGAAGTCAGATTTTTTAATGAAACGCCTGCCAGCAATAAGAGTGACTTTCAATTAGTGGATTGGTATTAACCTTTTTTTTTTCTCACTCGAGAACTTTGTGAAAATATACAAGTTTCGCAGGACTACCAAAACGAAAATAGCGGTACTTGGAAAGGTTATATCGTTGTTTTTTTTTTTTTTAATTTAATACTTTAATAAAATAGAGAATTGCTGTTGTTAGTTCCATTCCAGAATCCGTGCAGTAAACACAAAAGATTTATATTTTTGTTTTAGAAACAGCAAAATGTGTTTTAAACAAAGTAAGGTGGGCCGGAAGTTGGTTCCTGCGGGCAGCAGGTGGTTTCTGCGGACCGACAGATGGTTTCTGCGGGCAGGCGGTCGATATCTCCTGAATTAGATAGAGTTTATTCAACTGTCTCTCCAATATTAGCATGTTTTCCCCCATTCTGGTCAGAAACTAGTGTCCCGATTATTGGTTGACAATTCCACAAAGTGGGGCTTGAATACATATAATAATTGCTTGAGCAGCATTTTGGAAAATATTAACTGGTATAAATTAGAGTTCAAGTGAATAGGAAGCTGTTCAAACAGCCGCCAAAACAGCTCCATGAAGCTGTCAAAATAACTTATTGGAGCTGTAAAAACAGATAAGGGAATCTGTCAAAACAACCAAGTGGAGTTGTCTAAACAGGTACGTGAAGTTGCCAGAACAGCTAAGAGAAGCTGTCAGACCAACCAATTGAAGCTGTCAAAACAGCTATGGGAAGCTGTCCAAACACCTAATTGAAGCTGTCAAAATAACCAAGTGACTATGTCAAAACAGCTAAGAAAAACTGCCCAAAGAGCTTAGTAAAACCTATTTCAGTTTCGGACTCCCTACAAGAGTCCCAGTACATCCACATGTCAATAATGTGTTTCGCACTAGTTCAACAAATGACGCAGAGATATGTCAGGGTCAAGACTTACGAAAATTGTTCCCTCCGTGCGGCCCGTCAGTTCGCCGCAGCCGGGCCAGCGCTGTCACGTCCCGGCTCCTACCATCTTGATGGCCCCATCATGAATACAATGACGACGCTAAAACAATGGTTATAACTTTATTTTGCCCTCAGCTTATGTTGCCCGCAACGACATTCGAATGCTACCCACGACCACATTCGAATGCTACCCACGACCACATTCGAAAGCTAACTACGACGACATTCGAATGCTACCCACAGCCACAGAAGCTATTTATTCAAAGCCATAAGACTAAGAACAGGCTCCCCCCACCCCACAAACACACTTTTCAATGATTTGTTTAATTAAAACTTCTGGACCGCAAACATCAGGAAGTCCCCCCCCCCCACACCACACACACACACACCAAATCAACCCCCCCGTGTCGAAAGATTATTACGGCAAGCTGTGATTGTTCCGTGACGGTTGCACGAAAGAAACATTTGAAAAGAAGAGAAAGAAGGCTGACACACGTATGCATATGATTGCTGAATATGAAAACCAACAGCCCCAAACATTTGCGCACATATCAATACTTCCTGCCAAGAAGAAGAATGGTGAGATTTTCATGACAGTGGGGAGACCATGGCGAAAGAAGACTAAACGTTATAACAAGCATCAGTGTATTATACAGGGGAAAAGACACTTTATAACAAGCATCAGTCTATTTACATAGGGGAAAATACAAATTATAACAAGCATCAGTGTATTTACACAGGGAAAAGGGAACGTTATAACAAGCATCAGTGTATTACACAGGGGAAAAGACACTTTATAAAAAGCTTCAGTGTATTTACATAGCAAAAAAGACACTTTATAACAAGCATCAGTGTATTTACACAGGGAAAAGGGCACTTTATAACAAGCATCAGTGTATTTACACAGGGAAAATGGCACTTTATAACAACCATCAGTGTATTTATTCAGGGGAAAAAAAACTATTATAAGTGGTATAACAATCCCTTCCATTCTTACAACGGTCCCCGGCCACTGTGCCACCACCTCTCAGGACTGGTTCGGGTTCAATACCACGCTCATTATGATACAAGCATCTTTCAGGGCTCCCCACGCCCCCCCCCTCCCCAAATTCCCATCGCTCGACGGTTCCGATATCCTGACGCAGTCATCTATCTCCACTAATACAATATCTATGCAAACATCTATCTTCACTAATATAATATCTAAACAACTCTAATAAAAAAAAATCTTCATTTGTCTGATATTATCTGACACCCTCAGCATAGCATCGGTCTAGTGGTACTGCCCTTCCTTCTAGCGACACCGGGAACCATAATTGCAGGTCTGACGCCACTAATACACCGGGAACCATAATTGCAGGTCTGACGCCACTAATACACCGGGAACCATAATTGCAGGTCTGACGCCTTTTAAAACGGGGAAATATTATTGCCGAATGCAAATCTGCTGCTCTCTTTACATTAGCAATCCACTGGATGATCTGCTACATAAACAATCCACAGGATAAACAATCCACAGGATGCTGTGCTACTTCAACAATCCACTGGATGCTCTGCTACATAAACAATCCACTGGGTGCTCTGCTACATAAACAATTCACTGGGAGCTCTGCTACATAAACAATCCACTGGATGCTCTGCTACATAAACAATCCACTGGATGCTCTGCTACATAAACAATTCACTGGGAGCTCTGCTACATAAACAATCCACTGGATGCTCTGCTACATAAACAATCCACTGGATGCTCTGCTACATAAACAATTCACTGGGAGCTCTGCTACATAAACAATCCACTGGATGCTCTGCTACATAAACAATCCACTGGATGCTCTGCTACATAAACAATTCACTGGGAGCTCTGCTACATAAACAATCCACTGGATGCTCTGCTACATAAACAATCCACTGGATGCTCTGCTACATAANCCCGTGTGGGTTTTAAAAAAAAAGGAAGAAAAAAAAATCAATCCGCCAATCAGATTGATGTATCGCTTGATTGACACGAGGAGGGAGTATTAGGGGCCACGCCCAGTGTGAACAGAGAAGAGGTCATTAGCAGCGGTCCGGGTGGCAATGAGTCAGTGGGTCGAGATGGCGTGGGGTTTGTCGTAACAAGTGGTGGTCAATGGGGCGGGGGGGGGGGAACTAGGCGACATTCGGGAGACGAGTGTCCTGGGTCATGTGTGAGATTATCAAGGGTCATTTTGTAAGCCAGTCAAGGGTGATTTCTTGGACTACCAAGGGTCCTTAGTTAGAATATCAGGGGTGGTATGGTGGGAGGGAGTTACTGCCCATTGTTATTAGTTCCAAGCGTGCTCAGGCAGTTGAACTGGCCACGGCGTATAGTTTGTTCTCTTACTTTACAGCAGTGGTTCCCAGCCTTCCTAATGCCATGACCCTTTAATACAGTTCCTCATGTTGTGTTGACCCCCAATCATAAAATTATTTTCGCTTCTTCTTTAAAAACTATGTTTTCCAGTGGTCTTAGGCGACCCCCCTGTGTAAGGTTCTTTCGACCCCCAATAAGGCTTTAGAGCCTTGTGCAACACTGAGCCATTCATCACAGCGGTCTCCTTCGCTACTTTCATAGTGATTGTTTTAATATTGGACGAAGCATCGAAGTACTCTTGGTAATCAGAGGGGGGGGGGGGGGAAAAGGGGGGCCCAAAACAAAACCCCCCACCCCTTAAAAAAAATTTTTGTTGCCCCGTGAAAAAAAAAATAAAAAATTTTATTTAAAAAAGGATCTATCTGCTCGGAGCCATCTGACCGGAGCTATCTGCTCGGAGTCATCTGACCGGAGCTATCTGCTCGGAGTCATCTTACCGGAGCTATCTGCACGGAGCTATCTGACCGGAGCTATCTGCACGGAGCCATCTTACTGGAGCTATCTGCTCGGAGTCATCTTACCGGAGCTATCTGCTCGGAGTCATCTTACCGGAGCTATCTGCTCGGAGCCATCTTACTGGAGCTATCTGCTCGGAGCTATTTGACCGGAGCTATCTTCTCGGAGTCATCTTACCGGAGATATCTGCTCGGAGCCATCTTACTGGAGCTATCTGCTCGGAGCCATCTTACCGGAGCTATCTGCTCGGAGCTATTTGACCGGAGATATCTGCTCGGAGCCATCTTACTGGAGCTATCTGCTCGGAGCTATTTTACCAGAGCTATCTGCTCGGAGCTATTTGACCGGAGCTATTTGACCGGAGCTATTTGACCGGAACTAGGTCAAAATACGGATTGAATACAACTGGAAAAACAAAAACGGGTGACATGCGTTGTTAAGCACTGGGGGTGGAGGGGGGAGGGGTCTACTCAAAACGAATGTTTTCGAGTCAGGATTGTAAACCCTTCCTTGACATGGCGTGCCACATGATGACACCCACGCGTGAGAATGTCAACAAACAGTTCGTTTCCGGCGCCGCCCAATGTTGCCCGACACGCACACAGATAAAACCACAGAGTTCAATTGTACGTTGTTTCCTATCTATCGCTCTGCAATGAACCAATTCCCCCCTGGGGACTGACGTCGACCGACACATTCAATGACTTCTCCAAACACACATACACTGCGGATGAGGAAATGGAATCACCCGTTAATCGCATCATAGTCATGCCATCCATCGTGGTCGCCGTACATCACAGGGATCAACAAGAGGATCGTTTTATGACACGGTAGGACCCTGCAGTCTATGGAGTGTGCACAACTCAACCTCACGGTTCGGTGACCCGCTAGTCTGGCGATCAAAGTGTGACGACAAATGACGTCACTTTTCGCCACAGGAAGTACGTGTACATCGAGATGGAAGCGGAAGTCAGATTTTTTAATGAAACGCCTGCCAGCAATAAGAGTGACTTTCAATTAGTGGATTGGTATTAACCTTTTTTTTTTCTCACTCGAGAACTTTGTGAAAATATACAAGTTTCGCAGGACTACCAAAACGAAAATAGCGGTACTTGGAAAGGTTATATCGTTGTTTTTTTTTTTTTTAATTTAATACTTTAATAAAATAGAGAATTGCTGTTGTTAGTTCCATTCCAGAATCCGTGCAGTAAACACAAAAGATTTATATTTTTGTTTTAGAAACAGCAAAATGTGTTTTAAACAAAGTAAGGTGGGCCGGAAGTTGGTTCCTGCGGGCAGCAGGTGGTTTCTGCGGACCGACAGATGGTTTCTGCGGGCAGGCGGTCGATATCTCCTGAATTAGATAGAGTTTATTCAACTGTCTCTCCAATATTAGCATGTTTTCCCCCATTCTGGTCAGAAACTAGTGTCCCGATTATTGGTTGACAATTCCACAAAGTGGGGCTTGAATACATATAATAATTGCTTGAGCAGCATTTTGGAAAATATTAACTGGTATAAATTAGAGTTCAAGTGAATAGGAAGCTGTTCAAACAGCCGCCAAAACAGCTCCATGAAGCTGTCAAAATAACTTATTGGAGCTGTAAAAACAGATAAGGGAATCTGTCAAAACAACCAAGTGGAGTTGTCTAAACAGGTACGTGAAGTTGCCAGAACAGCTAAGAGAAGCTGTCAGACCAACCAATTGAAGCTGTCAAAACAGCTATGGGAAGCTGTCCAAACACCTAATTGAAGCTGTCAAAATAACCAAGTGACTATGTCAAAACAGCTAAGAAAAACTGCCCAAAGAGCTTAGTAAAACCTATTTCAGTTTCGGACTCCCTACAAGAGTCCCAGTACATCCACATGTCAATAATGTGTTTCGCACTAGTTCAACAAATGACGCAGAGATATGTCAGGGTCAAGACTTACGAAAATTGTTCCCTCCGTGCGGCCCGTCAGTTCGCCGCAGCCGGGCCAGCGCTGTCACGTCCCGGCTCCTACCATCTTGATGGCCCCATCATGAATACAATGACGACGCTAAAACAATGGTTATAACTTTATTTTGCCCTCAGCTTATGTTGCCCGCAACGACATTCGAATGCTACCCACGACCACATTCGAATGCTACCCACGACCACATTCGAAAGCTAACTACGACGACATTCGAATGCTACCCACAGCCACAGAAGCTATTTATTCAAAGCCATAAGACTAAGAACAGGCTCCCCCCACCCCACAAACACACTTTTCAATGATTTGTTTAATTAAAACTTCCGGACCGCAAACATCAGGAAGCCCCCCCCCCCCACACCACACACACACACCAAATCAACCCCCCCGTGTCGAAAGATTATTACGGCAAGCTGTGATTGTTCCGTGACGGTTGCACGAAAGAAACATTTGAAAAGAAGAGAAAGAAGGCTGACACACGTATGCATATGATTGCTGAATATGAAAACCAACAGCCCCAAACATTTGCGCACATATCAATACTTCCTGCCAAGAAGAAGAATGGTGAGATTTTCATGACAGTGGGGAGACCATGGCGAAAGAAGACTAAACGTTATAACAAGCATCAGTGTATTATACAGGGGAAAAGACACTTTATAACAAGCATCAGTCTATTTACATAGGGGAAAATACAAATTATAACAAGCATCAGTGTATTTACACAGGGAAAAGGGAACGTTATAACAAGCATCAGTGTATTACACAGGGGAAAAGACACTTTATAAAAAGCTTCAGTGTATTTACATAGCAAAAAAGACACTTTATAACAAGCATCAGTGTATTTACACAGGGAAAAGGGCACTTTATAACAAGCATCAGTGTATTTACACAGGGAAAATGGCACTTTATAACAACCATCAGTGTATTTATTCAGGGGAAAAAAAACTATTATAAGTGGTATAACAATCCCTTCCATTCTTACAACGGTCCCCGGCCACTGTGCCACCACCTCTCAGGACTGGTTCGGGTTCAATACCACGCTCATTATGATACAAGCATCTTTCAGGGCTCCCCACGCCCCCCCCCTCCCCAAATTCCCATCGCTCGACGGTTCCGATATCCTGACGCAGTCATCTATCTCCACTAATACAATATCTATGCAAACATCTATCTTCACTAATATAATATCTAAACAACTCTAATAAAAAAAAATCTTCATTTGTCTGATATTATCTGACACCCTCAGCATAGCATCGGTCTAGTGGTACTGCCCTTCCTTCTAGCGACACCGGGAACCATAATTGCAGGTCTGACGCCACTAATACACCGGGAACCATAATTGCAGGTCTGACGCCACTAATACACCGGGAACCATAATTGCAGGTCTGACGCCTTTTAAAACGGGGAAATATTATTGCCGAATGCAAATCTGCTGCTCTCTTTACATTAGCAATCCACTGGATGATCTGCTACATAAACAATCCACAGGATAAACAATCCACAGGATGCTGTGCTACTTCAACAATCCACTGGATGCTCTGCTACATAAACAATCCACTGGGTGCTCTGCTACATAAACAATTCACTGGGAGCTCTGCTACATAAACAATCCACTGGATGCTCTGCTACATAAACAATCCACTGGATGCTCTGCTACATAAACAATTCACTGGGAGCTCTGCTACATAAACAATCCACTGGATGCTCTGCTACATAAACAATCCACTGGATGCTCTGCTACATAAACAATTCACTGGAAGCTCTGCTACATAAACAATCCACTGGATGCTCTGCTACATGAACAATCCA
>CAXITT010000274.1:2792-13438 GCA_964033795.1 Lymnaea stagnalis
AAAAAAAACACAAAAAACGATACTGATTTGAGAAAAACCGGCTCTTGGGACAAACGTGTGAACGTGGTACGCCTGGGTAAAGAGATTTAAGTGGGTAAGTCACTATACCTGTGATTTTGAAGCAATCGTGCAGAAAATATTTTTCTAAAACTGTGGGGAAGGGGGGGGGGGGCGCAATGTTTAAATTTCTTCTACATTTAACTGGAAGCCTTTGGCTGCGTAGAGTATCTTAAAGCCCTTCTGCACACACATTCTTTGCGAAATGAATTTTAAGAAAAGTATTTTCTACTTAATAGTTCGCTTAGTCTTCAAAAGCAAGTTTTTACAAATAAAAAAGAATACCTTTTGATAACTTTTTAAACACACATAATACAACTCGGTGGAGTTTGAATGAATGACTCCACTTTGTGTCGTTTCAGTGTTTCTACATCCTGTGTAATGATTCCCCTTGTGTCGTTTCAGTGTTTCCACATCCTGTGTAATGATTCCGCTTGTGTCGTTTCAGTGTTTCTATATCCTGTGTAATGATTCCCCTTGTGTCGTTTCAGTGTTTCTACATCCTGTGTAATGATTCCCCTTTGTCGTTTCAGTGCGTCTACATCCTGTGTAATGATTCGCCTTGTGTCGTTTCAGTGCTTCTACATCCTGTGTAATGATTCCCCTTTGTCGTTTCAGTGCTTCTACATCCTGTGTAATGATTCCCCTTTGTCGTTTCAGTGCTTCTACATCCTGTGCACCTTCATGGTGGAGATCAACGCCGCGTCCAACTTCCTTCTCTACTGTTTCTTCGGGAAAAAGTTCCGCATGATGCTGCTGAACATCCTCGGCCTCAAGAGGAAGAAACATCACGTGGCCTACAGGAGCACCGTCTGCAAGTCACGGACCAACGGGACCAGGATATACGAGATGGAGGTGTCCGTCATGTGACGCTGTCGTCGTCGTGTCGGTGGTAGATGTGTGATTCAAATAGGAGCATGAGAAACACACTCATCCATTCACGAAGACCTCGAGAACTGACTAGTGCTTGAGATAAAGCGTCATGTCTAGCGACTGCCTCCCGATGGCGCTGTCTGCGAGGTCACGTTTCTATTCCGCAGACCCTTCTCAATAGTCCCGTGCCAGGTTTTTGCGGGTCTTCCTCGGATCTGTTTTTTGTCGCTGCCCTGTGATTGAGTTAGTTGGTGGCATTCTACAGACGTGACCAAGCCATCTACGGCTGCTCGCCCGTCCGATTCCTGCGATGAAAATTGATTTCGATGGGAGTCTAAGCGATTCACTGTGAACACATGGAAACAGAATTTTTTAGGGTATTGAATAGGAACAGACGGTGTTTGTTAGAGATGACAAACGATCCGGATATTGTGACTGGAATGCGATTTATGTGAAGTACCATTGATATAAAGTATATCTTATCTGAAGTGTCGTTCGTGTAAAACAGCGATGGATCGAAATCGCCAATTGATAACCAATCAACATTTACGTGGTCTTCAGAAATGGTAACATGAAATAAGAGGACAAAGGTGTCTAAATATTCTCATTTAGACGGATGGTCAACTTCAATAGTCTCATGGGTACTCTTAGAATGTTTAGAATCTGTATCCCGCAGCTTATGGCGTCGTGCTGAAGACGCTGTCCACTGAAGCAGTAAAGGTCATCGATTGATATAACATCAGGCCCACGATACCTCTCTACGTTCTTCAAGGCGCCTACAAACGAAACCACTTTTTCTTCGTGGCCTCACCTTTTGATGCATCGCGTTTCACACCACATGAAGACAAACGGCTGCAACATCTTGTACAACCCATGGTCAGACTGACAGCTTTGTTTGTCATGTACAACCCATGGTCAGACTGACAGCTTTGTCTGTGGTCTACAATCCATGGCCAGACTGAAGGCTTTGTCTTGTACAATCCATGACCATACTGACGACTTTGAAATGTACAACCATGGCCATACTAACGACTTTGTCTTGTAGAATACATGGCCAGACCGATTGATAGCTCGTGTACAATCCATACTGACAACATTTTACTTGTACAATCCTTGGTCAGACTGACAACTTTGTCTTGTACAATCCATCGACAGACTGACAATTGTATCTGTCGTATACAATCCATCGTCGGACTGACAAGATTGTCTTGTAAAATCCATGGCCCGATTGACGATTGTGCCCGATACTATCCATGGTCATACTGAAGACTCTTGTCTTGTCCAGTCCGTGGCCAGACTGACGACCGGTTCGACAGGATATGGCCCGATAGCCCGACCGTTTGATCGGGTCCCCAGGAGACAGGAAACATAAACAGTCACTTAAAGGATCCTCAGATAAATCTTTCCTCACAAGAGTGACGCAAACTTCTTGGAGGCGCAATAACACCCCCCCCCCCTTTTTTTTCTTCCTCTTGGTGTGTTACTAAGAATTTGTACTTTAAGAAATATGTACTTTTACAAACGTGTACTTTCAAGAAATGTGGAGCTCAGTTAAAAGAGTTTTTTTTAGAGCTCAGTTAAAAGAGTTTTATTTAGAGCTCAGTTAAAAGAGTTTTATTTAGAGCTCAGTTAAAAGAGTTTTTTTTAGAGCTCAGTTAAAAGAGTTTTATTTAGAGCTCAGTTAAAAGAGTTTTATTTAGAGCTCAGTTAAAAGAGTTTTATTTAGAGCTCAGTTAAGAGAGTTTTTTTAGAGCTCAGTTAAAAGAGTTTGATTTAGAGCTCAGTTAAAAGAGTTTTTTTTAAGACCTCAGTTAAAAGAGTTTTATTTAGAGCTCAGTTAAAAGAGTTTTATTTAGAGCTCAGTTAAAAGAGTTTTATTTAGAGCTCAGTTAAAAGAGTTTTATTTAGAGCTCAGTTAAAAGAGTTTTATTTAGAGCTCAGTTAAGAGTTTTATTTAGAGCTCAGTTAAGAGAGTTTTTTTAGAGCTCAGTTAAAAGAGTTTGATTTAGAGCTCAGTTAAAAGAGTTTTTTTTAGAGCTCAGTTAAAAGAGTTTGATTTAGAGCTCAGTTAAAAGAGTTTTATTTAGAGCTCAGTTAAAAGAGTTTTATTTAGAGCTCAGTTAAGAGAGTTTTTTTAGAGCTCAGTTAAAAGAGTTTGATTTAGAGCTCAGTTAAAAGAGTTTTTTTTTAGACCTCAGTTAAAAGAGTTTTATTTAGAGCTCAGTTAAAAGAGTTTTATTTAGAGCTCAGTTAAAAGAGTTTTATTTAGAGCTCAGTTAAAAGAGTTTTATTTAGAGCTCAGTTAATAGAGTTTTATTTAGAGCTCAGTTAAAAGAGTTTATTTAGAGCTCAGTTAAAAGAGTTTTATTTAGAGCTCAGTTAAGAGTTTTATTTAGAGCTCAGTTAAGAGTTTTATTTAGAGCTCAGTTAAAAGAGTTTTATTTAGAGCTCAGTTAAAAGAGTTTTATTTAGAGCTCAGTTAAAAGAGTTTTATTTAGAGCTCAGTTAAGAGAGTTTTTTTAGAGCTCAGTTAAAAGAGTTTGATTTAGAGCTCAGTTAAAAGAGTTTTTTTTAGAGCTCAGTTAAAAGAGTTTGATTTAGAGCTCAGTTAAAAGAGTTTTATTTAGAGCTCAGTTAAAAGAGTTTTATTTAGAGCTCAGTTAAGAGAGTTTTTTTAGAGCTCAGTTAAAAGAGTTTGATTTAGAGCTCAGTTAAAAGAGTTTTTTTTAGAGCTCAGTTAAAAGAGTTTTATTTAGAGCTCAGTTAAAAGAGTTTTATTTAGAGCTCAGTTAAAAGAGTTTTATTTAGAGCTCAGTTAAAAGAGTTTTATTTAGAGCTCAGTTAAAAGAGTTTTATTTAGAGCTCAGTTAAAAGAGGTTTTTTTAGCCTCTTTCTGCGATCGTAAGTGAGTATCTTTACAAACTCAATCAAAAATTACTTCGGAACAACAAAAAAAATTTTTTTTTTAAATACAAAAATGATTGAAATGTTCACCATTAGGATAAAAAAAAATTATGAAACGAGATGTTTAATTTCTGTTTCTCTGGAGGGGAGGGGTTGGGTGGGACAAGGGAGGGACAGAGGACAAACAGCCAGGCCAGTGAGTAAGATTTTGTAACGGCGCAGTCTGGTGAGGCGCCGGACTTCTTTTACCGACTTAACATTTCCTTAAAAAAAAAAAAACGGGACGGTTTTTGGTGGCGTGTGGAGATGAGCTGACGGGACCACACGCCACAATCGAGGGGAGACCGCCTGGGGTGCACCCGGTCTCACACAGCTTGACCAAACACCGGTCCCTTGTTGATTGATACATTCTGTTGTTGTTGAAATGATGCATTCGTGAAATTCTCCTATCAACTTATAACGTTGTTGTTTACGCCGCAGCGAAGTACGACATCATGATGTTTCAACATGTTTGCTTAATGTTAACTGTTTCATGTTCTTTGCGACGTCAAGGGTTGTTACTCACGAGTTGAACAATGTTAGTGAAATCTGTATGCGTGGTGGTTTTTTGTTGTTTTTCGTTGTAGCTGTTGACTTAAAACGGATGTGGTTCGTTGGATCAAGGTGTTGTGAAGGTGCCCCGTGTGGTGGCCACGAAAGGTTTGCCAAGGTTTCACGATCGTCAAAGATTTCGTCCGACGCTTCCATGTCATCTTTCCAACATCTTGAAATTGTTTTGATGCGACTGTTCTTAATGCTAAACAAGAACTACAACGTCATTGTCAACGTTTAAAAAATAGATTAATCAAGACGATTTTCAAGGACTGCCACTGGATTAGGTTTTTTTAAGTTATCAATAATTGAAACCGACCTACTCTCTACGTTACACCGTTTAATTGAATATCGTGTGATCCAATGCAAGGATTGAGTGGGCGTATGTAGACAATGTAGGGGACCATGGGAACGATTTCTAAGGCGAATGTTGACAATATAGGGTACAAGATAAAGGATTGAGAAAACGGATGTAGACAATATAAAGGACAAGATGAAGGGCTGTGAAGATTTCTTGAAAGACAAATACAGGTCACATTTTGCAGGGCATTACTTTACAAAGTAGTATAACTGGCCCACGAGCATCCAAGCTAATTGGAGTCGTTCCATGGTTTTTCAGGTGGGAAAAAATACTTTTAATCCCGAACTATTCCATTATGGCAAAGAAGCCCCCAAGGTTCATTGTGTGTGTGAGCCCCCAGGGCGCCGTTAAAGTGCTGCCCCATTGCTGAATCGTTTAAAAAAGAAATCATCTTTCTGATGATAGCCTCATGTAAGCTTGAACACGGTGTGTGATTAGGGCAGTTTACCCCTAACTAGGCTACGATGAGGGATTAGGGCAGTTTACTCTTAACTAGGCTACGATGAGGGATTAGGGCAGTTTGCTCTTAACTAGGCTACGATGAGGGACTAGGGCATTTTACTCCTAACTAGGCTACGATGAGGGGATTAGGGCAGTTTACCCCTAACTAGGCTACGATGAGGGATTATGGCAGTTTACCCCTAACTAGGCTACGATGAGGGATTAGGGCAGTTTATTTATTTATTTATTTAGGCATTTTTTATATAGCGCTTACCTTAAAGCTCTGAGCGCTTTACAATTATTAAAAACATGTAAACTAAGTAAAATAAAAAATGAGACACTAGGATAGTAACTACTATACCATAGAAACAATTAAAATGGCTATAAAACGAGGACACTTTGGCACGTTTTGGCCTATAATACAGGATGAACCCGAGACAGAAAATGAGGCAGGGCAAGGAGGGTGCATCACAGATCATAGGCGGACCTAAACAGATGGGTTTTAAGGGACTTTCTAAAAGTGGACGAGGTTTCACAATGACGGATATGGAAGGGGAGCTACAATGTGGGATAAGGGTAGTTTACTCCTAACTAGGCTACGATGAGGGATTAGGGCAGTTTACCCCTAACTAGGCTACAATGTGGGATTAGGGCAGTTTACCCCTAACTAGGCTACGATGAGGGATTAGGGCAGTTTACTCCTAACTAGGTTACGATGAGGGATAGGGCAGTTTACCCTTATTAGGCTACAATGTGGGATGAGGGTAGTTTACTCATAACTAAACTAAGATGGGGGATTATAATATTTTACCTCTAACTAGGCTACGATGACGGATTAGGGCAGCCTACTCCTAACTAGGTACAATGAAAGACTGGAACCTGCCCCCCTCACCTTGCACGAGTCACATGGGAACACCAGCAAGTCCTCTTTAGATTTTTTGGGCGGGGCCTATTGAATTTAGGTTTGTAGAGAACACCGTTTACGCATCTTGAGTCCGCGATCTAGAAATGTTTGAAACCAACCGGATTAAACAAAACAGGAATGTACGCAAGTACTCAATAATATTAGAAATGTGAACTTCCTCTCTAAAACATTGGATGTCATTTTTTTTTTCACTTAAGGAAATGTTCAGCTTGGAGGACCTTTGTCAAGGAATTAGGATGTAAGTCAAGAGTCTGGGACACAGGGCGAGTCTAGGACTTAGGTCGAGAGTGTAGAACTAAGGTCAAGAGTCTAGGAGCCAGGTCAAGAGTTTAGACCAATGTTATTCACGTTCTAGTTAATTGAGTAAAAAAAAAAGCTAAGTCCAGTCATTTTAACGTCAGTAATTTGATTCACACCAAAAGTTACATTGGTCTTGTGTTCGGGTCTTGCAGTCGTAACAAAGATAAGTTACTGAGTTACATGACATTTTGTTTCGCCGTTCTTTTGGGGGGAGCGGTCAAGTTTCTTCGGTTAAACTGATTAGCCCGGAACAGGTCCGTATATCAAATCAAGTTAAAGATGATCATATTTCTCTCTCCGGGAGATCAGTGACGTGTCTGGTCTCAGCCCTCTTTGTTCCCCGTGTTGAATTCCTCTCCTGACCTGTCGTGTGAACGTAACGAGTTAACTGACCGTGGGAGTAACCTAATCTCCAGAGCGAAAACCCATTGCATTGGCAGGAGCCCATTAGTTAAACTGCAGCGAATAGAAACCAGCGCATCCAGGGTCTAGCAACGACTCCCGAGAACCACTTTATCTCCATTACCATTATCGACAAAATAATCCCCACCGCCAACTCGTAGTCGTAAAGGGTAACTCCAAGTCATCCAACCTATCACCCTAATCGCCCTTTCAGGGTCCACTGAACGGACAGACGTCACACTCGGACGGATTCACTCCGACTAGAGACACATGCACCTCTGCGCCCCCCCCCCCCCACACACACAAATTCCCAGGCGTAAAACTTATAGGATATATACAAAAAGTCAGTTTATACTTACTGAACAAATAATGCTCTGTAACTAATCTGGCTTTACCGTCTTACAATGTTTCACAGAAAGTGTAAAGAGGAGGGGGTGGTACTCTATTTGAAGATTTTGGTGGAGGATTTGGTCTCTGGGAAATATTTATATTTTTATTTTTTTATTTATTTTTAAAAAAAAAAAGGGGGGGGGGGGGTTGCAATGTTAGGACAGACAGAAATTAAAATGTTTGTAGCCTTGTCGAAAAAGGTTGGGAACCACTGCCATATAAATAACTTAGACAAACAATTTTTAAAAAATGCAGCAATGAATGAAAGTAAGGGTGACGTTTGATGACGTCATTTAAAAAACATATCCGCACCTCTTTTGTAGGAAACGTTCATTTTGTGTTTGGGTTTAAGGCTTCGTGTGTCCACTAATGTCCCGTGACATCTGCTTGGCATTCGCTCGGGACAAAGTGAAGCAGTACAATTTCTATCCGCAGCGTGGGGCCATTCATTTTATGAACATATGGGACAGACATCGGAGGACCACAAACATGACAAAAAAGGGGTGGGGGAGCCGCGGAGACTGAACAGGTTGGGTCAACATAAACAGATAGGCTGGGTCAACACAAACCGATAGACTGGGTCAAGATAAACAAATAGGTTGGGTCAAGATAAACAAATGGGTTTGGTCAAGATAAACGAATAGGCTGGGTGAAGATAAACAAATGGGTTGGGTCAAGATAAACGAATAGGTTGGGTTAAGATAAACAAATAGTTTGTGTCAAGATAAACAAATAGGCTGAAACAAGATAAAAAAATAGGTTGGGTGAGGATAAACAAATAGGTTGGGTCAAGATAAACAAATAGATTAGTTCAAGATAAACCAAGAAGTTGGGTCAAGATACACTAATAGGTTGGGTCAAGATAAACAAAGAGGATGTGTCAAGCTTAGCAAATAGGTTGCGTCAAGATAAACAAATAGGTTGGGTCAAGATTAAGAACTGGGCTGGGTAAAGATAAACAAATAGATTGTGTCAAGATAAACGAATAGGCTGGGTCAAGCTTAACAAAAAGGTTGGGTCAACATAAGCCAATAGGTTGGGTCAAAATAAAAAATAGGTTGCGTCTACATAAACAAATAGGTTGGGTCAAGATAAACAAAGAGGATGTGTCAAGCTTAGCAAATAGGTTTGGTCAAGATAAACAAATAGGTTGGGTAAAGATAAACAAATAGATTGTGACAAGATAAACAATTAGGTTGGGTCGAGATAAACCAATAGGTTGGGTCAAGCTTAACAAAAAGGTTGGGTCAACATAAACCAATAGGTTGCGTCTACATAAACAAATAGGCTGGGTCAAGATAAACAAATAGGTTGGGTCAAGATAAACAAATAGGTTGGGTCAAGATAAACAAATAGGTTGGGTCAAGATAACAAATAGGTTGGGTCAAGATAACAAATAGGTTAGAGAAAAAAAAAAGAGATTCTTGGGGAGGCATAAAATAATGGGCGTGTTCAACATAGACCTGCATGTCAGAGCAATGTCAACAGGTATTTTGGGCTATTGTACACAAGTAGGTTGGGGCAATAAAAAATGTCACCATGATACAGAGATAGGGCCAGTCACCATGATACAGATATAGGACCAGTCAAAATGATAAAGAGATAGGACCAGTCACCATGATACAGAGATAGGGCTAATCACCATGGTACAGAGATAGGACCAATCACCATGATATAGAGATAGGGTTAGTCACCATGATACAGAGATAGGGCCAGACATAATGATAGATGTAGATAGGGCAAGTCACCATGATATAACGATAGGGCAAGTAACCGAGATAATTGTAGATAGGGCAAGTCACAATGATATATATATATATAGATAGGGCAAGTGACCATGATATAGAGATAGGGCCAGTCATCATGATATGTATAGATAGGGAAAATCACCATGATATAGAGATAGGGCAAGTCACCATGATATTTATAGATAGGGCAAGTCGTCACCATGATATAGATATAGGGCAAGTCACCATTATATTTATAGATAGGGCAAGTCGTCACCATGATATAGATATAGGGCAAGTCACCATGATATAGAGATAGGGCCAATCACCATGATATGTATATATAGGGCAAGTCACCATGATTTAGAGATAGGGCAAGTCACCATGATATAGAGATAGGGCAAGTCATCATTATATTTATAGATAGGGCAAGTCACCATGATATATAGATAGGGCAAGTCACCATGATATAGAGATAGGGCAAGTCACCATGATATAGAGATAGGGCAAGTCACCATGATATATAGATAGGGCAAGTCACCATGATTTAGAGATAGGGCAAGTCACCATAATATAGAGATAGGACGTGTCACAATGATATAAAGATAGTGCAAGTCACCATGATATAAAGATAGTGCAAGTCACCATGATATAGAGATAGGGCAAGTCACCATGATATAGAGATAGGGCAAGTGGCAATGATATAGAGATAGGGCCAGTAACCATGATTAAGAGATTGAGCAAGGCACCATGATATATAGTTTTTATTCCAATAGACTCCATCCTACTTTATAGGTGTTAAACCTGCGGCCCTCGCTTTATCCTGCGGTAATTGTCGTCGCGTATTATGAAGACGATTGGTTAATACAGCGGTTCTCAACCTGTGGGTCGCCACCCCTTTGGGGGGTCGCGGGACCCTTTTCCAGGGGTCGCCTATCCCATCTGAAAACATATATCCTTACAGCTTTGAAGTAGCAACGAAAATAACTGTGTGGCTTGGGGGGTCGCCACGACACGAGAAACAGTATTAAGGGGTCGCGGCACTAGAAAGGTTGAGAACCACTGGGGTTATACAAACTGTTTTGAAAGATACCTCTAGCTACTCGTCTCAAACTCTTTCATCGGGGGCTACGTGACAACGGCGGTTCACCAGAAACGTACTTCCGCCAGCACGGACATTCTCCTACTGAATTTCGTACTAAGGGGTCGTTCGCCAATTACTTTTTTTTAAAAATGACCTTTTTTAGACCCCCCCCCCCTTGTCACCAATTCTTTCCCCCCATTCCCCCCCACCCCTTTGTATCACATCACACTTAAATAAAATCAAAACGTACAAAAAATTTTCATAACTAAACTAAGATTTTATTTTATTCTTTAACATTCTCCAAAAATGGATTAAGATGTAGTATTTTTAGAAAACTTATGCGAAACAACGAAGTCATCCACAAGCCGAATGTAAAATGGTCACAACAGTTTTGCGTCATTTTTCACTATGCGCAAAACGTGTGCGCGACTGAGGTTCATGTTATCTATAGTACCTGAGGCCATTTCGACCTCAAATTAATGTCTTTAACATTAATTGAATAAAGATTTTTCAAAATTAGATAATTTTAGATTATTTTTTTTAATTAACTCGCAAAATGTGACGTCACTAATTTTTTGATACTTCTTACTC
>CAXITT010000274.1:13447-34332 GCA_964033795.1 Lymnaea stagnalis
TTTTTGCTTCCCCCCCCCCCCCCCTTCCCCCCTCAAAAAGGGTCCCAAATTTCCGCCCCCCCCCCCCCCCCCCAGCGTGACGTAACTTATGGACGACCCCTAAGTTGTTTCGCCGCAAGAAGATACATTTGAAATAACGGAGATGTTTCACTATTACCACAAGAGCACAAGACGAAAGGTGTGATAGACTGTGCTGTTCAAAGTGTCAATTTGAGCCTTTCAACGGGGTTCAACCAACAGGGCTGTTCACGCGGTTTCTATAAGTATTCAAAGTGAATACAGAGATCTTACTTCATCAAATTGGATAATAAACCTCTCTAGTGTTTCACTTACGCCTACCATTGTTGTACAATTTCTAATTTCTAGGCCTAGCTTACCACCTTGATACCACACACTTGCGATATTGGGGGGTTGAGGGGAGTGAATCAGTTCATATGACAGATGTATGACTGTGTTAAGGCCTTCCAAACCAAGCTCACGCTGTAGGGGTCGTACACAGCTTAATGTGGTAACCTTTGAAAGACGACTCCCCACACTGAAATCATTGATTCTAGTTCAGTGGTTCTTAACCTGGTTTCCATAGAACCCCAGGAGTTCGGTGAGTCAGTCTCAGGCGTTCGGCGGAGGTCCAAAAAAAAAATCAGGAAAAAAAATGATATTTTATTTTTTCTATAAAGAAGGGTTTGGTGAATGCGCACATGAAGCTGGTGGGGTTCGGTACCTCCAAAAAGGTTAAGAACCACTGTTCTAGTTGAAATGACAATATTGGGGGGATATGTTCACATCATATCTGACTTGAACGCATTATTGTTTTTTTAACCCGGTTGAAAGATTTTGAAGACAGTTAAGTGGCAGTTTCACCCTGTTTAACAATTATTCCATAACTTAAGAGCTGAATATTGGCGAATCCACGGCGGGCAAGCAAGCAGAAACTTTGGCACTTCAGGGTGGATTTCAATATTGTCACTGGAGTTGGAGAGTTCATCACGTTTCTGTCGCGAGACTTCAATCTCCAAGTTACTCTCTGAACCAACTAACGTAATGGCTGTTATGTTTGGTAACACTTACACGTCGTGTGAGGGGGTTTTCTAGTCTATTCAAAAAAAAAAAACGTAAAACAAAAAACAAAAAAAACAGGACAGTCTGACAGTAAAAGGCCACAGATGGTCACTTTCAGCAGCATCATTGAGACCAGTGTCATCTCAGGGTGTTCAACTATAACCAAAAATCAAACAAACCAACCAAAAAACACGGACTTGCTGTGGTTTAGGCAAAACCGTTGCCAGCAGAATGGTCAGGTGCGGGTTTCAACTAAGAGCTCCTATCCTTAAGTGGGCAACAAGTTCATGTCAGCTTAATGATAAAATATAGGCCAATCGCCCAAAATCACTAAAACAAGATGTAATCACTTGGAGTGGATACGTTTACAGACGATCCATTGTTTCTCGGCGTCTCCAAATTAAAGAAGGATGTAGTTTCGTGTGAGACCCGCGCCCTATATGTTGGACAAGCGTATACATAAACATCTTTATACATATCTATGTATCTATCACGGTGGACCTGATGTGTGCTATCCAGACTTAGCCACTAATGGCACAATCGACCTACTTCAGCAACCGAGCTTGACCTAGTTAGCCGCAAGCAATAAATCCTCACATTCTACCAGACATCCCAGCTGTCAAGAGTTCGCTCCCCCAACAATGCACGTTCCTGACAGAATATTGCTGCTTCTGACAAGTTTTGCTGGGGGGAGATATCATTACTCTCATCCAAACCATTCCTGTGCCAAGAACTCAGTACAAAAGGGGGAAACACAGGAGTTGATTTAGGAAAGTCCAGTTTTGGGACAATTTGAACTCCCAAAAATGTTGATTTGAATCAAATACATCAAAAACCTATAGAGCATCGGTTACCGTCATGGGGTTACTCATGGGCTCGATCCATTGTGCGCGGAAGATGAACTTAAATCAGAGAAACCGATTTGATGAGAGTAAAAAAAGGTAATCCCTCCATTCCTGTGTCGCTACAGCCCGTGTAAGGCTTTTTTGGCCCGCCGAACCATTTCCATTCCACTCGGACCTAACTGTTGCTTTTCTTTCCCATGCTTGGTTTGCCAGCTGCTGTAGATCCCCCCTCTCCACATCATCCATCCATCTAAGCCTAGGTCTGCCTTTGAGCCGTTTTCCTCTGGAGTTTTGGTTGGTGTACCCTCTTCACTCCTCTGTCGTTTGGCATTTTTTCATTCTAAGTGTCCAGCCCAGTGTAGCCAGCCAGTTTTTTTTTTTTTTTTTATTTCTGCTACTAGGGTGGGATCTTGATATAGACTATACAATTTCTGATTGGTTCGTATTCTCCATCCATATTCATCATTTGTTGGTCCGTATATTTTCCGGAGAACTTTTCTCTCCCATGAAGAATGTTTCTCTCCTATGTGTTTAATAGATTTTCTGCCGTTTTTTGTTAGGGTCCAAGTTTCACTTGCGTATGTGTTACAACTGGTCTGTTTACAGTTTTATTATGTATAGTTTTCAATATGTCCATGTTATAACTGGTATGATTAAAGTTTTGTAATATATATTGTTTTCTATATGTCTATGTTACAACTGGTCTGATTAAAATTTTGTAATATATATTGTTTTCTATATGTCTATGTTACAACTGGTCTGATTAAAGTTTTGTAATATATATTGTTTTCTATATGTCTATGTTACAAGTGGTCTGATTAAAGTTGTGTTCATAGTTTTCTATGCTGTTCTGGTAAACTCGGTAAACCAAAGGTAATCGGCTAAGCAACCTCCCACCTCGGCCATGAATGCCCAAAGCTTATATCAAGACTCCAAAGCCAATGTTACGATAAGGTACAGTTTTGTAACAATCTAGGGCGGGTAGCCTAGGAGCATCGAGATACGCGCTGGATTTTCTGGGTGCAACAATAATTCAAACGGGATCCCGGCAGAGCAGTTTTTAACTCATCAATTTAACCCGGGAAAATTCTCCATTTCCTGGTAATCCCGGGTAAAAATAACTTTCTGAATATCAATCGTGTTGATTGTTTTATAGTATTTCTGCTAGTCACGGGGTCGACGCCCGGCTACTAGCTAGGAACTTTTAAAACAGTACGTAATGGCGCTGAGCTGGAAATGCTCAGTAAAGATAGTAACTTCATTACGCCGTGTTCTTCAACTAGACCGTGGCTTTGTGTGTGTTCATTTTAACTGTTTCGTTCTTCGAAACGAGCCCCTTCAAGACCGCAGAATCGTCGGCTTGCATATAGTTTGTGGGGAAAAAGTTGGAGGCTTAGAATTTTCCAACCAGTACCAAACACCAAAACTCAAATTGTTCCAGGTTGGTCTAAGAGCGGTCTGATCAGATATTGTCTAAACTCATTCTCTGCAAGTTATCGGCTACCAGTTAATAGTTGTGAGCGCACAGTTGAATGAAACTGGGGCATATCTTTTCTTCGAATTTTGTTCATCTAGAACGGGGGGGGGGGGGGGGGAGGATGGTGTTTTATNATCCGAAATAGAATTTGACAAAAATATCTCTAACGGCTTGCATAATTTCCAAAAATAAAAGCATCATTGCTAAGCCGATTACCATTTTTTTTTTTTTTAAATTTTATTCGTGATTTCCCGAAAAGTATTTTTTCTCACACACATTTAATCCGCATCTGATGTGAGGATCAGCACTCCCTCGTGCCATTAGAAATTCCTATCCAATGATTTCACTAAGGATATTAATAAATAACCATGACATGTGGCATTTGAAAGGTCGCCAACAATGAAAGCGGCCGCAGTGGTATAGCGGTGAACAGAATGACTTCAGGACTGGACTAGACCAGAGGTCCCCAAACTTTTTTGTCTCGAAGACCATTTGCCATGTTTTTTTTTTTGTTGTTGTTTTTTTCGGTTTTTGGGTAGACCACCTGCTTAGCTATACTTTTTTCGCTGACATGGACCCCTTGGACTAGAAAGTCGCTTCACCATGTTTAAAGGTTGTCACACATTGACCAGGGCTGCGCGGGGGACCGATGGTCGTAGGTACCGGGCGAACGTTCAACGAGAGAAGAGTGGACACCGGCGGTTGATGCTTAATGTCAATACTAGCGAGACATGGCCTGGGAACCGGAGCTGGCCACGGGTGCATCGGGCGGTCGCTGACACTTACTGTAGGAAAGGGATACAGCTGGGACGATGTGGTGTTTGTGATGTGTGAGTGGCGCTGGAATTGGAGACGTAGGTAGATTAAGTATCGCGGGATTGGAGTCGTAGGTAGATTAAGCATCGCGGCATTGGAGTCGTAGGTAGATTAAGTATCGCGGCTTTGGGGTCGTAGGTAGATTGAGCATCGTGGGATTGGAGTCTTAGGTAGATTAAGTATCGCGGCTTTGGGGTCGTAGGTAGATTAAGTATCGCGGCTTTGGGGTCGTAGGTAGATTGAGCATCGTGGGATTGGAGTCGTAGGTAGATTAAGTATCGCGGCATTGGAGTCGTAGGTAGATTAAGCATCGCGGCATTGGAGTCGTAGGTAGATTAAGTATCGCGGCTTTGGGGTCGTAGGTAGATTGAGCATCGTGGGATTGGAGTCGTAGGTAGATTAAGTATCGCGGCTTTGGGGTCGTAGGTAGATTGAGCATCGTGGGATTGGAGTCGTAGGTAGATTAAGTATCGCGGCATTGGAGTCGTAGGTAGATTGAGCATCGCGGGATTGGAGTCGTAGGCAACGTTCCCTCTAAGGTTTGCTGGTTCATATGCAAAATCATACAGTCGTGTGCAAAGTTTTACAGCATCAATTTTTTGGTGTTCAAAATTTTACAGCCCACAAAAACAAGCACACACTTAAATGGAAATTTGCTGCGCGGCGTCTGTGAGGTAGCTGCGCGGCCGTGCAGCTTAGAGCGAACATTGGTCGTAGGTAGTATGAGTATCGCGGAATTGGAGTCGTAGGTAGTTGAGTATCGTGGGATTAGGTCGGTGGTAGTTTGAATATCGCGAGGGCTGGATGCAAGTTACAGTTAGCGGATGTTGAAAAAAAAAAAGGAGGGGGGGGGAGTAATTTCTGCGGAGCAGAATTGAGCCGAGTCGAGACAGTTGGGTAGACACATTCCAGGCAGGAAAGTCGAGTGGAGCGAAGAGACACGAAAAGTATATTTCTGAGAGACATAGTGAGCAGTTGGTCATCGTCAGTGATTGGGCTCGATTAGGACAAGAACTTTGTTTTTTTACGGGCAATAAAACTAAATATTTCACTATCATCTGTTTCACCCAAAGTCGTTTAAAATGGTCCTATACTGACCCGCCACTCCATCAAAGTAGTTAGTGACGAGTCCACACCGTAACCGTCCTCATGTCACACGTCACATGACAAAGGTACGCTTCGAAATTAGCAAATCAAAGATCCAGAAGACTTTGAAATCCCCTGGATTAGCCGAAGGGGCGGACACCAAGCAATCATCCAAACATACAACCAAACAAACATAGCAACAACCCAAACAATCATCCAAACATACAACCAAACAAACATAGCAACAACCCAAACAATCACCCAAACATACAACCAAACAAACATAGCAACAACCCAAACAATCATCCAAACATACAACCAGACAAACATAGCAACAACCCAAACAATCATCCAAACATACAACCAAACAAACATAGCAACAACCCAAACAATCATCCAAACATACAACCAGACAAACATAGCAACAACCCAAACAATCATCCAAACTTACAACCAAACAAACATAGCAACAACCCAAACAATCATCCAAACTTACAACCAAACAAACATAGCAACAACCCAAACAATCATCCAAACATACAACCAAACAAACATAGCAACAACCCAAATAATCATCCAAACATAAGACCAAACAAACATAGCAACAACCCAAAAAATCATCCAAACATACAACCAAACAAACATAGCAACAACCCAAACAATCATCCAAACATACAACCAAACAAACATAGCAACAACCCGAACAATCATCCAAACATACAACCAAACAAAAATAGCAACAACTCAACCAAATACAGCCCACGTCCAACCAAGAGACGGACATCAAACAATCATCCAAACATACAACCGAACAAAAACACAACAATTCAACCAAGTAAAGCTCACGCCCAGGGGAATAAAGGGAGTCAGAGTAGAAAGTCCAGATGGATTGAGGTAGTGGTGTGATGTACGTGATGCTGTCGTTGTACGCCCACGGACGTGGTGTGTGGGGGCGGTGGGGATGGATGGGGCGGTGGATGTTGGAGGTGGAGGGGGGCGCGGTCCACCCCCGGGTGACACTTATTTCGGGTCGGCATTTCCGGTCCACTCGGCATAATTCATATAAGCATATTTTTAATGTGCAAATTCAACGGACCGCCCCGGGCGCCATGAAACTCTTGCCGCTCCCCTAAGAGTGAGGCGTGATGCCGTGCTGGGATTACTGCAGATGTACCAGGAATTGCTCATTATAAAAATAACTGTGTCTGTGGGCGAAAAAAAGGGGGGGGGGGGGGGGGGGGCGGGTTATTTAATGTATGATTTTCAATGTACATATGTTTTTTTTTTTATTATAGTGTTATTGTAGCAGAACAATTGGTGACTTTTGTGTACAATGAAGGCGTGGATAAGATTCTCCTAAAATAAGGTGTCGTAAAAAGAACTCTCTATAAAACTGTGTTTAGGGATCAAATGCCTTTCGTCGGTGTTTTTGACATGAAATGACATTCATTAGGATGACATTCAGTAACTTAGTATGATGACATTCAGTAACATGACATTCAGAAAGATGACAATCAGAAATATGACATTCAGTAAGATGACACTCGGAAAGTTGATATTCAGTAAGATGACATTCAGTAAAATGGCATTCAGTTACATGACATTCAGAAAGATAACATTCAGTAAGATGACACTCGGAAAGCTGACATTCAGTCAGATGTTTTGACCACAGCCGTTTCTATGAACTTGTGCACGCCAATTTCATCATATTTGTTATACTGTTCACGAACACCTCATAGTGTACATACATTTCAAGAATTATTTGAAAAACGTATAAAAATTATATAAAACCTATTTATGTACATGCCTCAGAATTTGTGTACAGAAACTGCTAAAAAATATCTATTGTGTAAAATCGACACACAAAAATACATGTGTGTGTTTTTCAATATTTGTTTCTCTCATTCCTACTGACTATATTGTTTACACTGATAAACTTATACCAGTGGTTCTCCGTGCATGTTTTGTGAACACTACTATGTTTACATTGATTTACTTACAAAAGTGGACATCGTTGTACAAATTGCGTAGAGTATGTGTAAATCGTTTATATTGATAAACACTAGCGGTTCTCACGTTACATTATGTGTACATTAATGTACTACAATCTTGCCATCATCATTCAAATGCTCAATTAAAAGTGTAGGCTACAAACATACACACGACATGTTTTGCTTCAGTTTCTTTTTGTTTTGCAGTTGCACTGTCATTATGTACTTTAAACAATAATTTATTTGATTTATTTTTCAATATGGCATGCTACTGTAGGCAGTGGCGTAACTTGTCTAAATGAGACCTTAACCCCCCCCCTCGAGCGACCCGGGGGTGGGGGGTGCGCACTCATTTTTGCGCTTTAACTTTTTTTTTTTTTTCTTTTTTTTTTTACACGAAAAATACCTTAAAAGTTTTCATCCTTCCGCCATCGTGATTAGATTGGTTATGAGTTGTGCGGCCTGCGTTATCGATTGGCTTATGAGGCCGATAGTGGAATGGCAGTCTCCGCTGCACGTTCTCTCGCAGGAGAACCTTGCATTCTCGGTTACTTTGACCTTCCCCGATGCTTTTCTTTGCGTCCAGGTTCCCTTGGTTAGAGCATCCTCTGCCTGCTGGGTTCCCATGTTCAACGCTGCTCGCCAGCGGGAACGGTGATCGTCAATCATCTCTCAGTTCTATGTTGACCTTCCCAATGTTTCTTTTGCACTCGTCCATCCAAGTAACGCAGTCGAGGCCGTCCAGAGTATCCTGTCCCCACTTTGGCCTAAGATTCTTCGCGCAGCACTTCATTTCAAATACGAGCTCTCTCCATACGGCTTTACGTGGCTTAACCAGCAAAAGTGCCCTTTCTAAGAATGCAGAGCCTGCTGAACATTTTTTTCTTGGGGGGGGGGGGGGGGAGTTTCCAAAACCCCCCAGTGTCAGGCACTGTGGCCTGCCATCGAATAAGCAAAAGAATGCGCCCCAACGTATACGGTGAAAGCTGTTGTGTTTCCGCTCGTGACGGTCCCGTGCGGTTCACGCTTTACTGTCAAAGAGGAGCGCACTGAACACACACGCCCAATAACAGAGTCACCCGGTGCGGTTGCAACAATCCCTCCTGCATCTCCCCGCCCCTTAAATACGCCCAGAAGGGCCAAAGGTCAGCCATGGTTTTTCTTTTATACTAATGTTTATGTTATAGTACTAGGAAATTAGATAATAAACCAAGGACTGCGTCCAAGATGCGTGAAGGAAATAGTGGCACAAGGTTTATGTGGAGGCTTGAAATAGAAAGACAGGACACGTTTATTTCTAACGTCTTGAAACGTGTGATAAACTCGCGATGTGACACACATTAAAAAGATTGATTTCTTGATTTAAAACACGTCCCCCCCCCTCCCCCCGGTCAGGCTCATCAGAGCACTCGCTGGCCCTATCATCATTGTATCGTTATTCCCAAACAGACAGGGAAAGCAACCCAGTAATGGTAAAACCACAGAAAGTGATACAAATATCAGGCCTCTAAATTTCGCACACCTGACCCGACATTGTGATCAAGAAATCCTATGGCACCTGCATACATTTGTACGTGTGTGGTGTTATGATTAGCTACCAAACAGAGAGCCTCATTACAAAATAGTTCAACCAATCCCAAAAAATCATATCTACAGCTAAAAATAGACATTTTTTAATGGGGTGGAGTGGGAAAAGTCATTGAAAGCAAATGTCGCGATTGTCCACAGGGACATCTAGACGGCTAACACACTAATATAGGTAAGTAAATAATTATGTATATGAAATATCGAAACCCAGACGCTAGCCAATCATGACGGGATGTAGCCTGTAGTGTAAGTTAAAGCTTTGAGATTTGTCATTATTTTTTTACACGTCTATTCAGACAGTGGGTCTATGTTCACATGGTTATGGGGGTCTATGTTCAAATGGTTATGTGGGTCTATGTTCACATGGTTATGGGGGTCTATGTTCACATGGTTATGTGGGTCTATGTTCACATGGTTATGTGGGTCTATGTTCACATGGTTGTGTGGGTCTATGTTCACATGGTTATGGGGGTCTATGTTCACATGGTTATGTGGGTCTATGTTCACGTGGTTATGGGGGTCTATGTTCACATTGTTATGGGGGTCTATGTTCACATGGTTATGTGGGTCTATGTTCACATGGTTATGGGGGTCTATGTTCACATGGTTATGTGGGTCTATGTTCACATGGTTATGTGGGTCTATGTTCACATGGTTATGGGGGTCTATGTTCACATGGTTATGGGGGTCTATGTTCACATGGTTATATGGGTCTATGTTCACATGGTTAGGTGAGTCTATGTTCACATGGTTATGTGGGTCTAAGTTCACATGGTTATGTGGGTCTATGTTCACATGGTTATGGGGTCTATGTTCACATGGTTATGTGGGTCTATGTTCACATGGTTGTGAGGGTCTATGTTCACATGGTTATGGGGGTCTATGTTCACATGGTTATGTGGGACTATGTTCAGATGGTTATGTGGGTCTATGTTCACATGGTTATGTGGGTCTATGTTCACATGGTTATGTGGGTCTATGTTCGCATGGTTATGGGAGTCTATGTTGACATAGTTTAGGGGGTCTATGTTATCATGTTATGGTGGTCTATGTTCACATGTAAAGGGGTTAATGTTCACATATTTATGGGGGTCTATGTTTACACGTTATGGGGATAAATGTTCAAATGGTTATGGGGGTCTGTGTTCCCATTTAAACGGGGGTCTATGTGCATATGGTTATGGGGGTCTATGTCCACATGGTTAGCCAAAATATATCAAGCAAGGATACTGAAGATGAACATACATATCTATCTTGGAATATTGACATTGCCTTCACCCCTGGCCGTACTCTTTTACATCCTGTACAACTTATTGAAGGGAAATATTCAATCAAATTATTAATCCATTATAAAAGAAGGACCCGACATCCCCCACCCCCCTCCCGTAAAGATCAAAGCTGTCTGGCGCGCAGAGTCAGTTGGTGAGATTTGAAACCCTGGGTAAGAGAGAAGCGTGTAGCTCACCAAAGGAATCTTTCAACATTTCGCATCGAGTTTGACTAATTTTTATTTTTGTATTTTAGTACGTTGTAATTAGGGGGGCGGAGGGGGAGGCGATAAACCCCTGGGTGTTATTCGTTATAAAGTATAATTACCGCGACCAGCAAAAGATGAAGAGCCGCATGACCTACTAGCAATGTGACCTAATTAGCCGCATGACCTACTTACACGTTTTGATAAGAGGTTTTTTTTTGGGGGGGGGGGGTTTTAGTGGCCGTAAGCGCTCACGGCCATGCTGACCATGATAAATGAACAGACCAGTGGTTCTAAGCCAGTGGTGTCCTGTAGAGGTCAAGTTCTTTAATTACCCAAATCGGAACAAATTTCCTAAATCCTAACGATACCATCTCACACAGTCGATTACTGCCCCTATCAATTCAAACCGTCTCATACAGTTGATTTCTTTCAGTAGTATATCAGACATCTGCCGTAGCCGATTACTGCCAATAGTATCGTATATATCTCAAACCATCGATTATTTTTAGTTTTGTTTCATTCCAACATACAGACGCGATTATTGGCAACATTATTTCATGTCACAAACTTGTATCACTACACACACAGCTGGTACAACTAACTTTTATAATTGCACACAGCTGGTACAAATAACTTTGATAATTGCACACAGCTGGTACAACTAACTTTGATAATTGCACACAGCTGGTACAACTAACTTTGATAATTGCACACAGCTGGTACAACTAACTTTGATAATTGCACACAGCTGGTACAACTAACTTTGATAATTGCACACAGCTGGCACAATACAAAATCGTCCGACTATAAGCAACACAAAAAGTGCTGGAGACTTTCAAGTTAGATGAAAGGGAATGAATCTAAACAGCACCACACACAAAAAAAGGAGAATACTAAATAAGTAGTGAGAAGTTTGAGACTCACTGATTTACCTAAACATGTTCTCAATCATAGCAGTCAGCTTTTTTTAAATTTAATAAATGGTCTGTGGAACAGGGGAGATGACACTTAAATTGTGTAAAATTACCTAATATCATTGTTTTCTCCCCTTACTGGCTTTAACAGACACTGCCTCACACAAGGACTGAAAATTGGATGTCTGAACTAAATTAGTGGAGGAGGAACCATAAGATAAGAGGGGGTGGAAGGGAGGGGGTCTGGATAATGCCAATGTATAAATAAGGTGGTTGATATCCAAAAGGTATTACAATGGCATTTGAAATGCTGATAAGGCAATTATAAATATATCCCCAAGGGAGATCAGTTGTCTTGTCGAACTATCTGTCAAATTAGCAATTAAAATCTTACAGGCAGTATAAACCCCACTCTTACGTCCGGAGCACTGATGACATTTTTGCCCTCCGGCCTCCCCATCACATAAAGTAAGACTGCATTTGTTTTAAATTTAAAGCAATACTGCTCGTGTCTCTAGGCCTCTAGGCACATAAAGTAAGACTGCATTTGTTTTAAAGCAATAATGCTCGTGTCTCTAGGCCTCTTGGCATATAAAGTAAGACTGCATTTGTTTTAAACCAATAATGCTCGTCTTTCTATGCATCTTGGTCTCTTGGCCTCTTGGTCCCTTGGCCTCTTGGTCCCTTGGCCTCTAGGTAGCTTGGCCTCTTGGTACATTGGCCTCCAGGTAGCTTGGCCTCTTGGTCCCTAGGTCTCTTGGTGTCTAGGCCTCTTGGTGTCTAGGCCTCTTGGTGTCTAGGCCTCTTGGTGTCTAGGCCTCTTGGTCTTTAGGTATCTTGGTCCCTAGGCCTCTTGCTCTATAGGCCTCTTGGTGTCTAGGTATTAAGTTTAAGGAGGTCAGTGCCTAATAAACGTTTTTGACTTTTGTGTAGTTTAAAAGACAAACTTGGCTTGAAATAGCTCCCACCTTCAACCGAGAGTTGCTCATTGTATCATTAATGGGTTGATTAGGTTGGGGGGGGGGTGGATTAGAAAAGAAGCTATCACATGATATAAAGATATGCCAGCTCTCTAGATTTGAACAAGTAACTATATTTCATTCGGCATTGGTAATTAAGGGATATAAGAAACAGCTTGAGCATAAGCTTTTTAGATGTATAATATCTTAGGTTCCGTATCCTGTATCAGGTTCAGAATCATATATCAGGTTCAGAATCCTAAATCAGGTTCAGTATCCTATCTTAGGTTCAATATCCTATTAAAGCTCAGTATCTTATCTAAGGTTCAGTATCCTATCTCAGGTTCAATATCCTATTAAAGCTCAGTATCTTATCTAAGGTTCAGTATCCTATCTCAGGTTCAATTTCCTTTCTTAGGTTCAGTATCCTGTATCAGGTTCAGTATCCTGTCTTAGGATCAATATCCTATTTAAACTCAGTATCTTATCTCAGGCTCAGTATCCCATCTCATGTTCAGTATCCTACCTCATGTTCAGTATCCTACCTCATGTTCAGTATCCTACCTCATGTTCAGTATCCTACCTCATGTTTAGTATCCTACCTCAGGTTTTTAGTATCCTATCTCAGGTTCAGTATCGTATTCAATGTTTTAACATTGATCATCCCTTCAATGAGAATATTACCGTAGGACCAAGTGGCACGATGGTTCTCGATCAGCTGCTATAAAGTAGCCCGCGGAGTAGACGCATCCTGACGCACGCACGGAGAAGCTGCCAATCACGGCACATCCTTTGAACAGCCTGGCTGTATAGCGTAGTATCATTTCAACGCATCTTTATTCCAGACATCATGTCGAATGACCCGATCGGTGCGTGCTGTTGCGCAGACGACAGTGAGATTCTTTAAAGAAGACTTGATATGCCGCAAACGTATATCTAAGCCAGCACCTACTGTTACGTAGTACACTTTTACCGTGCCTGAACTTTTTTTTACCCCACATTAGATTCCTAGCAGACGGTAGCGTTTGTTGTGGTCGTGGTCAATCTCTTTGATGTATCGTGTTTACTACCGACTATCCATTAAATATGGTTAGTATGTCTCCTAGTATCTTGTCGAACATTCGCGATTTGTTCTAGAAACGTTAACAATGTCTGAGTAGTTTCTGGAAGTCAGTGCTGACAGGGACTGAGATACACGGAGATTGATAGAGAGATTCAGAGAGTTTGTTATATATTTCTAACTTCACGAGACCTGGATTATTCTTTGTGTACTAATAGGTATTAATTCGCATTCATCATTATTAATTGGCACATTGTACCAATTGTGTACCGGTACCGGTACCAGATTTTCGCATACTCTGTAAGTTGTTGATTTGTAATTATATTTCGTTTCTTTTATAATTGTATTATTACTAAATTAAATTTTATTAATTGCAATTGGTACTGTTTTCGGTGTCGTATTTTTGTTATTGTATTTCTCTATGATATCGTCCTTTGTTAGGCACTGTTTGAACGAGCCATAACTTAAACAAGAGATTAATTTCTCACAATAGAAGCCAGTGTGTACCTCTACAAACAGAAGCTAACAAATATTGCCCGACAGACCTAATGTATTCTATAGTTTTAATTTCAGAGGCAGGCTGGGATAGGATTGGGATAGAAATGGGATAGGAATGAGACAGGAATGGGGAAGATATGGAACATGAGTGGGACAGCAATGGGACAAGAATAGGTTTAAAATGAGAAAAGAAAGGGGTAGAAATGGGACAGGAGTGGGACAGGAACTGGACTGATATGCGACAGGAATGAGACAGGATTGGGGCAGAAAATGGGTCATAAGTGGGACAGGAATGGGCTTCCGCGTGTGAACAAACTGAAACTAGTTCCACGGGTGCACAAAGGTAGAAGAATGCCCCAGTCGCCGCAAGGGGAATCATCATGTTTAAGTACCAGTTTTGTAGAGCTAACTAAATCTGGAGTATTACCGCCCTTGAACCACTTCAACACTGGAAAAAACAAAACGGCAACACCGCTGTGATTGACGTCCACCCACTGCCAATACAGTACCACACTACAGTACCACCACAGCCTAGTCCAACAATTGCAGGGAGACTTGTTATAGTTAACCCATTGCCCTGGGAGGCGGGTCGTGCTAATTAACATGAAACAAATTAAGCTGATGTGACCGGGGGGGGGGGGACTCTACCGGGGAAGAGGACCCCAGAGAAATGGGACTTTTGCTCCCTGGGGCTTAAATTAGAGGTTCCTTAATGAGAGGTCAGATCTGAAGTCTAGTGTAGACATTGATAGTAGTGAGTGATACATAGAGGTGAGGTCGGAATTATAATGTTCAAATTGATAGATAGCACTGAGTACATGCCTGAATTATAGTTTTCACATTCATAGCAATGATAGTGACAGCACTGAGTACATGCCTCAATTGCATGGGCGCCCGCAGAAAACTTTCTATGGACAAAAAAAAATCGATTAACTTTCCGAGGGGGGGGGGGGAATTTTAGTAATGTTTTAATATAGTTTTTATTTAGTGTAGCGTATTTGTATGGTGAACGAACGGACCGGACATCAGCTTAGTTACTTTCTCTTTATTTTCTCTTTACTTTAATACACTTTTTGTCTATTTTTGTCCCAAAAAAAATGTATCCAATCAATCCAGGGGGGGGGGGCAAGTGCCCCAGCTTGTCCCTACCTGAGGGCGCCCATGCTCAATTGTATTATTCTCAATTAAGGCAATGATAGCACTGAGTACAGGCCTGAATTCTAGTATTCACATTGACAGCACTGAGTACAGGCTGAATTCTAGTATTCACAATGATAGCACTGTGTACATGCCTGAATTCTACTATTCACAATGATAGCACTGATCACTTTGACAGCACTGAGTACAGACCTGAATCCTAGTATTCACTTTGATAGCACTTAGTACAGACCTAAATTCTAATTTTCACTTTGATAGCACTAAATTACTGACAGGTTAAAAAAAAATCGAGAAGAAAAGAGAAGGGGAATGTGAAACAAAAAGGGGGGGGGGGCGGGGGGTTCTGCTGAAAATTTTACTTTTAACTCCGACACAAACAGCCTTGTTTCGCTACTCCACCCCGACTCAAACAGCCTTGTTTCACTATTCCACCCCGACACAAACAGCCTTGTTTCACTATTCCACCCCGACACAAACAGCCTTGTTTCACTATTCCACCCCGACACAAACAGCCTTGTTTCACTATTCCACCCCGACTCAAACAGCCTTGTTTCACTATACCACCCCGACTCAAACAGCCTTGTTTCACTATACCACCCCGACTGTTTGTCGGAACAAAGTGATATGGTGGGGCTGAGTTTGTCGGAACAAAGTCTATACCACCCCGACTCAAACAGCCTTGTTTCACTATACCACCCCGACTCAAACAGCCTTGTTTCACTATACCACCCAGACTCAAACAGCCTTGTTTCACTATACCACCCCGACTCAAACAGCCTTGTTTCACTATCAAACGCGGACTCAAACAGCCTTGTTTCACTATTCAACATCGACTCAAACAGCCTTGTTTCACTATTCAACATCGACTCAAACAGCCTTGTTTCACTATTCCTGCTTATAGTCTCTGAATACGGTTTTTCCGTTTTAAAATAAGAGCCACGGTTTCAAAGTGATAAGATACAATCTCAAGTGAGATAATTAAACTATTCCAGTGTGTTAGAACTGGCGAAAGGGGTCATGAAGACCTTTGACATCCCACTGCCGGCTCCACATTCTCTCCCATACACCCTCCCTGCGATCCCTTCATATAGGACAGCAACGCCCCTGAACTAATCCTCTCATCCACAATTCCTTTTCTCTTTATTTCCTTACCTCTCTACGGCCGGATTTCCGTAGCCTCCTAATCCCCACCTTCACAAAACCCCCCTTTCCCTAGCAATAGTTTGAATCGCATCTACTCCCCTGTCAACTTTCCATCCTGCCCTGAATTGACACACCTTTAACGCTCCCCTGTCCACTATCCAACCCTGACCTTTCATCAACACTAAGACTCTCCTCTACCTACTCCTCTTCCTTGACCTCTTCAACGTCTCTCCCCTAAACTCTCCCCCTTCCCGTCCAACTCCCCAACACCCTTACCGAAAACTCCTAGCACTAACCAATTATCTAACTCACTATATATATACATATCTTTTTTTTCCATATTCTTTCCCCCCATAGCCCCACTTAAACTCACAACCCAACGGCGCCCAATTACCCATTTTACATACCCTGGGGCGCGGAAAGTAGTATCAGGGGGTGCAGAAAGACAAAGAAAATGGGAGTATTTTTTTATCGGGGTGGTGTGGGAAATAGGTTTAGAAATCAAGGGAGTGTGTGGGGCTGAAAAAAAAAGTTTAGAGCCCCTGGTAACTCTCCTCTACCATTACCTTTGCTCTCTGTACACTCAGAATCCGTTACAAGGAAAGTGTCGAAAATAAAACTTATTTTAGACAGCAGTAACCAATGTTTCGCTGTTAGCCTTATAAAATACTAAAGTTAGCGTCATAAAGTTACATGTGTTGCATCTTGTTACCAATCAAATGCGCTCACTTATCTCGAAAGTGTAAGAATTATGCAAATTGCGCTCAATTGTTTCGAAAGCGTTTGAATTTTCAGAGTCAGGCGAATTTTAAAAAAAAAATATAAAAATTAAATTTAAAGACTTTCTATCAGAAACGAGTTTAGACGCACTAAAAAGAAGAAATGCATTGCGCATATAGAAAACTATAGATAAAACTGTAATCAGACCAGTTGTAACATAGACTTATAGAAAGCTATAGATAAAACTGTAATCAGACCAGTTGTAACATAGACTTATAGAAAGCTATAGACAAAACTGTAATCAGACCAGTTGTAACATAGACTTATAGAAAGCTATAGATAAAACTGTAATCAGACCAGTTGTAACATACACTTATAGAAAGCTATAGACAAAACTGTAATCAGACCAGTTGTAACATAGACTTATAGAAAGCTATAGACAAAACTGTAATCAGACCAGTTGTAACATAGACTTATAGAAAACTATAGATAAAACTGTAATCAGACCAGTTGTAACATAGACTTATAGAAAGCTATAGACAAAACTGTAATCAGACCAGTTGTAACATAGACTTATAGAAAGCTATAGACAAAACTGTAATCAGAGCAGTTGTAATATACCCAAGTGAAACGCACCCTAACTAGAACGGCAGAGTACCCATTAAAGACTTGGGAGACATTTCTCCGGAAAATATACGGACCAACGAAGGATGAATATGGAAGGAGAATACGAACCAACCAGGAATTGTACAGTCTATTCCAGGATCCCACGCTTGTAGCAGAAATAGATATATAAAAAGATCAGGCTTCGCTAGGCGGGACACTTTGAAAGAATTCTAAATGACAGAGGGGTGAAGAGGGTGCACCACCAAAAGCCCCGAGGAAAATGGTTCAAGGGCAGACCTATAGGTCTTATAGGCTTATATGGATGGAAGATGTGCAGTGGGATCTACAGCAGCTGGGAACCCAAGCATGGAATAGACAAGCATCAGGTCAGATTGGAAGGACCGTGGCGAGGCAGGCCAAAGCTCTACATGGGCTGTAGCGCCACACGGACGGATAGATGACCTGAGTGAGAGGAAGTGGCGAGGCAGGCCAAAGCTCTACATGGGCAGTAGCGCCACACGGACGGATAGATGACCTGAGTGAGAGGAAGTGGCGAGGCAGGCCAAAGCTCTACATGGGCAGTAGCGCCACACGGACGGATAGATGACCTGAGTGAGAGGAAGTGGCGAGGCAGGCCAAAGCTCTACATGGGCAGTAGCGCCACACGGACGGATAGATGACCTGAGTGAGAGGAAGTGGCGAGGCAGGCCAAAGCTCTACATGGGCTGTAGCACCACACGGATGGTTGGAAGCTTTACGCAAAGACAGACTGCTTAGAAGTATAGATGAGCGATCTATGTAGACGAAGGATTCAAAATGAATAAAGAAGAAACTTAAATATACATGTATAGTTTGTTTTTAAATTATTTTGAAAATATTCTCTGAACAGACTTTCTTCGCGAAATGCATTTTAAGAAGTTTTCAGTTATTTTCTACTTTTTAGTGTGTTTTAACTCGTCTTTGATAGAAAGTCTTTTTTATAGAGTTTTCTTAAATATTTAGCAAATGCAGAATTATTTACTGTTTTAAAACATCGAATGCTTACGAGATCACGGTTGAAGTGACTTAACTCTTTAACTGGGGACAAAACATTGGTTTTTTTTAAACTCATCAGAGTTGACCGACCCACCTGTTCTCTCAACCGCGAATCAGACGCGGTCAACCACGATCATTTTCACGACAGTGTCAACCCGCTTCCGTCGAGCCAGTTTTCCAGCCGTTCATCGGGTGTACACTGCACGAGAACGTCTCAAAATGACACGCGTGTCAACAAAAAGATAACACTCCGCACTATGGAAATGGGGGGAGAGAGGAAGTCTTTTAAAATAATACAAGATGGAAAAAATCAGGCTGTACCAGTCCCCATAGCGAAAACGTATCACCCCCCCCCCCAACCCTCCATTGCCCTTTTCGGGTACATAATGAATCCCAAACATTTTTTTTTTTTTTGTTTCCCAAAAAGGGGGGGAAAGAGGAAGCCTTTAAAAAAAAAAAAAGAAGGAAAAAATCAGGCTGTACCAGTCCCCAAAGCGAAAACGTATCACCCCCCCCCCCAACCCTCCATTGCCCTTTTCGGGTACATAATGAATGCCAAACATTTTTTTTTTTTTTGCTTCCCAGGCGTTATGGCTTTCAAGGAAAGTTTGGTCTAGACTAGACAAGAGGCGCGAAGGGGATCCCAGGGGACAATACTGTGTTCGCATATTAGCTTTCGCAAACAAACCTCTTTTTTAAAAAAACGAGTCAACACTAACAAGGTTCGAGGCTATCTTTTAGCAAGAGATGAAACTAAAAATTGGGAAATTGCCAAGCAGACGCACGTTAGCACAGAGCAACCTGTTCAAAGAATAGATACAGAATTAACTTTAATCGACAGATAGGGGAGTTAATAGGAGACCCGCGTTCCGCCGTGTAATTCGGTATCCTTATTCTCTCCCTTGGCCGGTTTACGTCATTGTAATTTCGGGGGGTCTTCCCTTAGGATGATTGCGGTGCTGCGCATTTCGTGGCGTGTATGGTGCTCAGTAGAATCTATTTCTTAAATCTTTACACAGTCCCTCAAATCTTTAATTCCAAAGCCATCAGGCTGCACTCACACTGGCTCCGTTATTTCACCGACATCCAAGTCTGAGACACGAGACCGATCTTTCGGTAGAGAAAGTCGTCTGACGTTGTGCTGACAGGACAAGCCGATCGCATCGGAAACTCCGCTGTTTCATCATTACAACCGCCCTGACCTACGACGACTAGTGTATACGGGCCGTCAAAATCATGCATGGTTGCAAACAATACTGTTTTTTTTCTCTCCTCCTACATATTACAGTTACAGATTTGTAGATGTATCCACGTTGAAATTCTGGAATCGACAATCGAACTTCTATTACTATCTTAGAAGTGGTAGGCCCACGCTTAAACGAACTTTAAAAATGGAAAGAAAGCAAAAAAGTGTCGTGTTGCGGAAAGAAAAGCCTCGCGAGTCTTTGCACACAAAAAAATGATACAAACCTGCAACATAAATATACACTTCAATACGTTTGTTTGTTTTGTTGTTGTTTGTGTACACAGGCTCATGCGGCTTTGTGTTGAAGCGACCACCGAAGCTGCTGCAAGATGTTTGTCTGAGACTTATGTCGATAACTACAAAATGGACTTGGGTATTTCATAATGGTATAAACTTGAGCTTGATGTAACTGTCATTTCATGATATGATTTTTTTTTTGTTGTTGTACAGGTCGCTGCTGTCAGCTACATCTCAGCATTAGCTGCTCGGGTGTCGTATATCTTGCTGACGCTGTGTCTACATGTCAGCCCAAGCTATTTGGGTGTCGTATATCTTGCTGACGCTGTGTCGACATCTCAGCCCAAGCTGCTCGGGTGTCGTATATCTTGCTGACGCTGTGTTGATTGATTGATTCATTGATTAGCTGCGCCTATGCGGTTTCGTCCCCGCTAAGTCGCGACCGAACTACTCCCTGGGCGGTAGGGGGAGGTAAGCAACACCTTTCCCCCGGAGAGGAAGCAAAGCCGTTAAGGCCCAAGGAGAGTGGACCGCGAACGCTTTAAACGCAGCGTTTTCAGTCGACCGGACGTCCCCCAGGCGGGGGGGGGGGGAGGTTTCCGGCGTGCTTCCGCACGGTCTGGCGAAAAGGGAGCCCCGCGCCGGCCCGTGTGGGGGTTTTGGTGCCGGGAGGGGTATTGAGAGCTCGCGCTCGACGACCCACTGACGCCATCTCCGATGAGACGCTATTGATTAGAATGATCACGGCCTTGACCTTTTAGCTATCATCAAACAGCCTTGACCTTATCGGCATCGACCAACAGATTTGTTTTTGGTCGCAATCTAAACCAGTTAACTATTTAGTGGCTACCGATTCTTTATCCAGCAAATTAAAACTAAAAATTGTAGATAAAAATACCATATTGAAGGTTTCTAGATGAACCATTGAATCGAGCCGCCATTTTGTTTTTCTTTCGAAACTTCCATCGGAC
>CAXITT010000274.1:52843-67495 GCA_964033795.1 Lymnaea stagnalis
CCCCCCCAAAACCCACAACCCAAACCCCCCCCCCCCCCCCCGGTGGAAGGGACTCGCTAGAAGGGACTCTTCTAAAAGAAGCAAACTCTAAATTCAGATCAGGCATTAAAATGATCAATAAATTCATTGTGGGCCCTCAAATATGAAAAAAAATATTTTTTTTTTAAATTTTTTATATAAACTAATGTTGGTATTAGATAAAACAAAATTAATAAAGATACATTCCACACTTCAATTAAAGTGCACTCCTTAACTGCACTTTAAAATTAAATTGTGACAAAAGCTTTTAAAAATTTTGAGCTGAATGGTATGTACAAATATTTTTAGTAATGAGTTGCAGTGTGAGGTAATATGAAAAATTTTTAAAAATTAACCCCTACCCTTGACACAGGTCCACCTGGAAGAGCATCATTTGCCACACGTGGTGCATTAACCACAAGTTGAGAACAGCAGGCAAAAATTATTATTGGGAGGCCCTAACCTGCACCCTGCTCATCCCAGTGTTGCATTTTTTAAGATACGTGTGATTGGTAACAAGAGACGAACTAACCTGTCCCTTGGCCCGCTGACTGGAATGTGGCATCGGACTGAATGAGTCGACCGGTGAGAAGCCAGCCGTGGAGCTGGAATCCTGACTCTGGGCCAACTTTTGTTTGAACTGCTCGATGACCGCATCAATTTTAGGTGTGGTCAACACAGGCATGGAGGAACCAGACTCCTGGTTAGTTGGAGGATCAAGACATGTACAAATTAATAGTAAAAAATAAGCTTTATTTTATTGATAGGGTGCATTAGTCTTTGTAAGATCGGTTTTTGGAAAATATATTACTCTTACTTTGATCTAGCACTGCGCACGACCAAGCTAACTCAACGCATTCCAGAAAATTTAGCTTGCACCAAACGCGATTAATGAAAAACATTACCACCACAGATATGCACAGGTTGCAAGAAAGTTATTTGACATGTTTAGATAATGAGATTTTGAAAACTGCTGGAGAGTATTACATGTTAAAAAAAATGTAATCACAGGTGAATTCAATCGTGCAACACTTGAGAGATGTGACATTGGCCAAGTGCAGTTTTGTATGTTCTATGTCAATAAGATGCTCTCTAATCATATTCCAAAAAATAACAAGGCTTTTTAGATAAAAAAATTAATTCACTTTTCCCCGTGTCAGGAGAGGAATAACTGTGTTAATAACAAATCATAGAGTTATCTGTAATATGGTTCAGTTCTATGCCTCTGAAAAATTTTTTGCACCTTCATTATTTAACATGACTGGAATTACAAACATCTCTGAAGAAAATAAATGTTCATTATAATTAGACTAATTGTTCTAAAATGCCCTTTATTTTAACTTTAAGAATAACTCTTTTAATTGCAGAATCAAGTATGTTCATATGTAGTCAGCCCAATTTTTTTTTGTCATTCAAGTTTAGTAAGAATGTGCACACACCTAAACATTTTTTTTATGTTTGAGTCTAGTAGGAATGTGCACACACCTAAACATTTTTTTATGTTATTCTACTAGGAATGTGCACACTGAAGGTCTTACCTGTGACTGCTGGTCTTGGCTGCTGGACAACAAGAAGTCTAGGTAAGCTTCCAAGCCTGACACAGGAGTATAAAAATGTTTTCATTCTGGCTCAGATACAGACCAGTTTACCCTCAAACTCTTAAAATCGTACAATATAGTTACAAAATCTTTCAATACATTATCTTAATTGTAAAAAAATAAATATACATTATATAATGTATACACCTCAAAATCGTACATTGTACGCCAAAATCATAAGAGTAAACAGGTCTGCAGATACAACACAGGCAGAGGTAAGATATGTCCCACATGTGAAATGCAAGACATCTAAAACTACGTGACTTTCACATTAAACACAAGAATAAACATAATGACCAGAAACATCATCTCTACACCACAAGAATAGAACTATCCAGGTATTTAATCACTAGACCACATGAAACAAACTAACAAGGTTTATAATCTCTAAACCACATGAAACAAATTACCAAGGTTTATAATCTCTAAACCACATATAAGAAACTATCCATCTTTATAATCTCTAAACCACATGAAATAAACTAACCAGGTATATAATCTCTAAACCACATGAAACAAAGTAACCAGGTATATAATCACTAAACCACATGAAAAAACTAACCAGGTATGGACGCCACAGATTCAAGATTTCTCGCCAGCTTGCCAGACTTGTCAAGGCCATTTAATGTTTCCAGTTGTGGGAGATTGGACCAGAAGTCTTGCTCATAACCTGTCCAAGGTGAAAATCTAACATTAAAAGATACTGAAATTATTACACTGGATGTCATCGACAAAATTCTACGACAAGAATGTTTGAATCCCCCTTGATGCAACAAATAGAAAGATATGAAAATTTTTACCCTGGATGTGACACAGTGGGTTCCCTGATCCCTCCTGACGAAGCACCATGTTGTGTAAACTCTTTATTTCTCCGACAGCCAGGATCACGTCTTTGATGCTCCTCAGCTTGTTCCCGTGCAAGGCCAAGTAGCCCAGGTGATAGGCAGGTCCAGAGAAGCATTTCAGCCCACTCACATCTTCTATCTGATTATAGCTCAGGTTGAGGGTCTCCAGGGATCTGAGTGGCGATTGTGTTCAAGATGGCCAGATTAATGAGACTCGGAATTTATTGTCAGTGGGAAAAGATATCAAGATGGCCAGATTAATGAGACTCGGAATTTATTGTCAGTGGGAAAAGATATCAATATAAATGGCCTCCCACTATATAGCACAATCCGACATTGATTTCAATTTACATACATGTAGCCTACAGTAAATGTATGAGAAACCAATGTAAATACCATTGCGACTAACCAAAAGCAGTAGCCAGTGTTAAGCCCATCATCCATCTCACCAGCACATGTTTGTTAAGGCCAGTTTCCCTTGTTTTTTTTTTTTTAAGGACCTCTGCTTTTTTTTAAGGTCATCTGCTTTATTCCCCCCCAACCCCCCCCCCCCACCCCACAAGACATTGGAGGTACTGGAGTTTCTCGTTTTAGATTCCAATTACTTTAAGTAACGGCCATTAACCATAATCATAAGAGATCACACTGTATGTATATTCTATCATTAGAGATCACACGATGTGTATATTATATCATTAGAGATCACACTATGTGTATATCACATCATTAGAGATCACACTATGTGTATATCACATCATTAGAGATCACTCTATGCGTATATCACATCATTAGAGATCACTCTATGTGTATATCACATCATTAGAGATCACTTGATGTGTATATTATATCATTACAGATCACACTTTTTTGGTGGTGTTTCCCCCATGAGCTATTTAGTTAACAGACTAAATAAAGTTAAAATTTTATTTCAACTCTCAATTTTAATATTCTTGGTTTTCAGCCATTTTGTTTTTCTCCCTCAATACAAACTGGCTGGTTCCTCAGTGAAGAACATAGCAGTAATAACATGTTATATATCATTGGATTCGGAATTGAATGATCTGTTACTTGATACCAATTATGAGATCAGTTACTTATGGTTTTGATTCATGGCCAAAAGATTAAGTTTTTAGGTGTGCTAAATTTTCACAAACAATGTAAAAAGACCACAAACAGGTAAAAAAAATATTTTTTTTAAGGTATTTGGGCTTTAATTAAAAAGTTTATTATATCCATCAATGGTATCCATTTTTAAAACAAATATAAAAATTTCAAGAAATTTTACCAACATTTCTATTAATTGTGACATTTTTTTTTTTTTAATTCATAAATTAAAGAAAACAAAGCAAGCATTTCATTACAGAAATACTAATATTATTACTAAAAATATTAGCAAATGATGCAAGTGGAGATAAAAAATTTGAGATAAAAAATGTTAATGTTTTTTTCTTCTAAATATACCACATTGGGTAAAATAAACAAATATCGGTTATGAAATAAGACAATTTCTGTTTTCCAGAAAACTCATAGATTTAACAACGGCAGCACATTCAGCGTTAGTTCACACGATCAAATTAGCTTCAAATTCGCTTCAAATTTTTGTATGAACACACTATTTTGTGCGTGGTTCCTTTTTCTTTTGGACAAAAATGGGAATTTGATCAAATACTAATTTGAAAGTCGTGACAAGACTTCATACAAAAAACGCATCAAATGCATGATCGAAAATTTTATCGTGTGAACTGAGCCTTTGTCCTAAATTTTCTCTTTATTTTATGAACCCAATCAAGATTTTCACATTATATCTTTAACTGTAAGTACCAATGCAGTTTTAACAGCCAGCCATTGCTCAGTTATCATCATTCATATTGCTGCAGCAAAAACATGAACATTAAAAGAAATTTGACTCTAAGCAGAACACTAGAAAATTATTTAAAATGAAAGAATAAGCCTCTTCGCAGTCTGGGCCACTGTTGTTGTTTTCTTCTACTAACCACATTTTTGTCCATATTATTTGCATTTATTCCAAAGCTGATATCTTTGTACCCACTAATTATCACAATCCAATAAACTAGCCACAGTAGGTGCATTTAGCTTAGCCTACAATAACAACAGAAGCATTTATACTATGTTTTGATCTTGAATCTGCCAGGACCAACAGTTCATTCACAGTTGTGTTGTTCATATCGATATTATGTTACATTTATGAAATGAGTATGTCTTATCCTCTCCTGCTTCTCTTTATTATTTATTATGGTTGCTCCGTGGACCATATTTGCATGCATGTCCTTTTCATCAGGTACAGCTGAAATTAACTGTACCTGCTTATCACTAATCTTCTTTCTATTTGCTGCCTAAGATTCACAAAGTGGGCAACCCGGGATGACATATTGTCTCGGCCTGCCCCTGCCCCACTGAACACATTTCAGAATTTCTAGAAGAAGTCTTTCAACCCTATGTTACCTCATTACCCTCCTACATTAAGGATACCAACAACGCTTTAGTGTCATTTAATTCTCCAAACATCAACCCTGACTCAAAACACTCACTGTTTTTACTTGATGTCTGCTCCTTATACACATCAATCCCACATCCTGACGGCCTTATGGCACTCCTCTATCCCTACTGACACTATTATCAGATTGGCCGAACTGGTATTTAACCTCGAATCCTTTGAATTTAATGGCCATTTCTTTGACCAAATCAGTGGTGTAGCCATGGGCACCAAAATGGGCCCAGCTATGCTTGCCTATTCATGGGTCATTTTGAATATATGATAGAGAGAGCATATACTGGCCATATTCCAGAATTTCATAGGAGATACATAGATGACGGCATAGGTATCACCAGCATGGAAACTAATGATCTCCAGAAATTTATAGATTTTTTTAAACTCATTTCACCATTCAATAAAATTTACTTCTCAAATCTCTGGACATTCTGTCAACTTCCTTGATATCACCGTAACATTGAAAGAAAATGAATTGATTACATCTGCCTACTACAAACCTACTGACAGCCATAGTTACCTATTATACTCATCCTCCCACCACAAATCATGCAAAGACTATATACCTTTCTCACAACTTCTTAGACTATGGCGTCTCTGCCAAATTGATGAGGAATTTCTAGAAAAAGCTTATGAAATGATGGATTTCTTTCGCTCCAGACCCTATCCTGAAACTACTCTTGTCTCAGCACTAGATTGCATCAGCACGATCACATGAAAAGAGGCTTTCAAAACTCGCCCAAACAACAATGAAGATCGTACCAAACTTATACTTAACTACCACCCTCACAATTTAACTTCCAAAAAAATATTCCTAAAAAATCGTAACATACTTCTTGCTGACCCGATACCAACAGGGTCTTCTCATCCCCTCCACTGATTGTCTTTAGACGGGACAGAAATCTAGGTGATCTTCTGGTTCATAGTCGCCTTCGATCTGAACCGTCTTATGTTGGTACTAAACCATGCTTAAGAAGCCGCTGCAGGACTTGTCCCTTTACACTTCAAACTGAAAACATTAGCCTCCCTAAAGGTACCTTTACCATTAAAGAGGGATTCACTTGTGTCAGCCGTAATGTGATATATGCGATTGTGTGCCGTAGATGCCAATCTAGTTACATAGGTGAAACTGGGAGAAGATTAGCTGATAGGTTTACTGAACATCTAAGGGATATTGAGCAATGTAAACCTTCCCCGGTCTCTTCTCATTTCAACAGAAAAGAACATAAAGTTGCATTGGATGTAACCATTACGGCACTGATTTCATGCAGTAACACAACAGAGAGGGTTAAAAGGGAAAATAAATTTATTCAGCTGTTTGGCACCATATCTCCATATGGTATTAATCAAATAATATCCTACTGATGTTTCTCTGTTTTCCTATATTTCATCTATTTTCTTATTGCTGTGTGTTGATGTATCCCTGGATATTCTGGTCCATTATTATTGTGGACTTCATTTTTCACAGTGTCAATATTTTTATTCTCTCGCTTCCTGTGTTCCCACTTCCGGCAACACGAATGGATACTTCTTGAGTTGTCTACTGTGCTCTATTCTTTATTATATTTTCATTTCTACTGTTGGCTGAGGAAGGCTTTATGCCAAAACGTCCTTGTTTTTTGTCCTGTTATCTTTTTCAAGCTTCACACATACCTCGTTTTGCTATTTCATTCATGTATCACTAATCAGCAGATTACTCAGTTTTTTTCATGAAGAAACTCACTGTATAGGTCTGTATATTGGCCTAAAAACAATTTATGAATTCCATAATCCAGTGAATAAACTCCTTTATATCCAGTAACAGATCACACAAGGGGGGCTTGTAGGTTATGTGAGTCCAATAAATGTTTGAAATTTGTTTATCAGCTGGAATGTCCAGTATTAAAATCAAGTTGGCTTAGTTGCCATAACATTGCAGATGCAATTGTTGCATGCATTTACAAAGCATCTCCAGTCTTCTTGATGTAAATGTTTAAAAGTGATAAAGGTATATGTACTCCTTATCTTGTCTGGTTTTGGACAGGTTTCAGTAGTTAGCTCAGGACTTATGACAGGAATAGCATTGCCATGATGATTGGGTTGCCCAATGTTCTGTTCACCCCTCTGATACTGAGAATTGATAATAGAATATCAGCATTTCATATAGGCTTAGATCGTATAATTTTTTTTTTAAACTGACCAAAACTAAATGCATTATTCCATTAAAAATAATAAGAATTCAAATTAAAAGCTGATTTAAATCCAAAATAAATTATAGACTCCAAAATTCATTGCCTCTTTTTAGCGTATCCCATGTAAACAAAGGAAATTTCTAACAACTAAGCCTATGAAAAAAAAAGATAATAAACATGCACTTTATGAACTGCAACAAGAACTTAATATAAATAAGCTTAAACACTTAATTTCAATATTTATGAAGTCCCCTGTTATAGCATATCAATGTAAATATAGTTTTTTTACACTAATTCCACAAAATTTGATACGTTTTGACCCATAATAACAAAGAAAAAAATCTTACCACTGATAGCAAACTTTTCGATCAAGCGAAAATACACAAAATCATCAGCATTCTTGCATTCTTCTTGTTTTTATCGGGCTAATATCACTTTTTGACTTGAAATTTAATCAACAACATCATTGGAAGATAAATGTCGAGTCCATTTGTGTCATTTTATGCTACCAGCCTTCAGTAAAGTTTCACAGGATTGGCAAAACGGGGGACGAAAATCACATCATCAACAAAACAGAAACATGATGCTCAAAATAAAATAAATTGTTATTAAAAATCTAAATTTGATATTTTTAACAAATTTGTTCACGAAATTATAGTTTCACATTAAAAATAACTTTGGTATGTAAAAAGGTGAGAAAATAATAAATTTACAATCCACCAATTTCTCATGATTGAAACTTACTATGAGATTTCATGTATTTTTTATTGTAAAAAAAAAAATTGTATTGCATCCACCAATACATTTTACATTTTGTAAAGAACAAATTTCAGCATATTTCCATTATTTAGAATTATAACAGTGGGTATGACAAAGCAATTTCTTGTAGTGAATCTTTAATTATGCATTCCTTTTAAAATGTATTCACTCCCCACAGAAAATACTAAGCTAAGGGTAAATCAAGGTAAATAACTGCTCAGGTAAAGCTTTTACTTGTACCTGATTCATTCCTTACCTCAGACTGCTGAGTCCTGAAACTGATGCTATGACGTTACATGACAAATTCAGAGTCTTTAGCGATGTCAGCTTCTCTAGGCCGTCAATCACACTGATCTGATTGGCTGATAGATCCAGGTGCACCAAATTCACCAGGTGCGAGAGGTTGCTAATGTGACGAATGTAGTTGCCATGTAGGTTTAAACTTTCAAGTCGATTCGACAGGGACAATGACCAGATATTGCTGACACCAGCATCAATCAATGAAAAATGTGTCTTTTCCTGCGATGCCATTTTACATCCACATTCAACTTTTAATGGATTGGCAGGAAACAATTCATATCATTCCCTCATTTGTTTCATAATCTCACTTTCATTATGTTACTTATAATGCAGGTACTTATATAATCGCTTCACAGGCCATTGTACATCACAAAACTTTGCTTGGTTTAATTGCAGTGACCAACTTTCTGTGAATGGTTTCAGCATATGTTAAAGTTTTAAAAGGAAAAGTATTTTTGTAGGATTAAATACAGAGTTTCAAAAAAAAAATTTATATGAAAATGTATAAACTATAAGTAGTTATGTAAAACTTGTAAGGAATTATTATAACAATTGTTGTGATTTTCATTGCCCTAACAAGGTCTTGTGTAACATTACAAGTTGTACAAGATTTTTATCTTTATTCTCTTTCGGGAGATGATAACCATATTTCAGGTAGCATTTACATCAAGACTTCACATATTTACTTTTAGTCCTGTATTTATTTCTGCTCCATGTCGATCTCAAAGATTTTATAAAATATTTGATTTAGATTTGATAATTAGGTCATTGATGTAAATTTGGTCATTGATGTTAATTTGGTCATTGATGTAAATTTAGACACTGGTGTAAAATTTGTCATTGATATAAAACCAGAAAGAGATTGCATGGACATTTTTTAATAAAAGTTACTCAGTAAGTGAAAGAAACAATCAATTTTATCTGTACCAAGGCTAAATGAAACATATCTTGCATGCCTAGTAAGAACTCAAAGACAAAAATTTAGAATAAATGATTGAACATTTTGTTGATATTTTCTGTTCTATACCAAGTGAAATACTTCTTTGCAACTGAGCCAACTGCAATCAAATAGATCTAGACCTAAATTAGGTAACTAAAAAAGAAAGTCTTGTAATATAATATACACTACTACTATTAGCTAACTAGGTCCTGGGACTTAATCCTATCGACTTTACTGCTAAATATGACAATAAATAATAAATATAAATTAAATTTGTATAAATATTTAATTGTGGCTCATTATTGTTCATAGTATACTGAATACGCAATATAGTGATTATAGTGTATGATATCAGTATAAGCAGAAGTGTAGGCGTAGGTATAACTTACTTACTGCCCTTACTTACACTTACTAAGTTACTTACTGCCTATCCCTAATACTAATACCGGTATTCATTTATTGAATGGTCTTAACTCTTAAATATTAGGCTAGGAATTAGGCCATCTTAATTCTAAGTATGCCTACTCATTCACTGACCAACTCTAAGTCTGAGTCTGAGTGACTCTCAGTCACTGCTTTTAATTTTAATTTACGCAGACTCACTCGGTGGCACTTTCACTTAAATCTTAAAGTTAAAGTTAAACTTCAAGTTCAAGAAAATAAACTTTTTTTTTTTTGGCTTGGTGTTTGGCTAGACCTACTTTTAAAGATATAATAAGATATAAATTAAGAACTATACTTAAAATTAGTTCCAAGTAGCTAGCAACTGACATGCAGCCTAAGTAAGTTTAACTGCTTAGAAATATTCATTATTATTAGGCATACCTGTTGAAGTTGTTTTATGTCATGTTTACACTTGCCGCTATTGTGAGTTCCTACTTACGGTTGTCGTAAAATGAACACTGTCAACATTCAATATTTATGAATAGCTTTTCTCTTTTTTTTTTGTAATTAAAACTAAAATAATTCTAATTTTATGAGAACGCAATGTAAAAATAACTCTTTTAATTTTATTTTTTAAATAAATAATAATATATATCACTAGATTAATTTCACAAAAGTTCGCGACTTGCCTGCAAAAAGTAAATCAAAGTCTTCTAGCTCCTGACTCTGCTAAACAAAACAATCATTTTTGTTTATTAATAATTATCAAATTTACTAGCTACAAATTTACAAAGTCACAAAGAAACAATAAGCAATCACTTTTACATTAAAATGATTCCCCACGCTTAAGCTTTCTTTTTCCCATTTTATTGTGAGAGAAAAAGTTGAAAATATTTCGTAAGGAGTAGGTTAATCTAGTTTGCATTCGCGTATAAAAATTTGGAAACAGTAGTTTCCCTTGATGATTTTTTTTTTTGTAAGTAATTTTTTTTTTAAAGGTCATTAGTCGATTTGTTGCAACAAGAATGTTGGTTGTGTGCTAGAGCAACAATATTGTATATTTTGAAACCTTTTCAAAAACTGATGCATGAATAATATTTTTTTTTTTTTTTTTTTTTTTTTTTTTTTTTTTTTTTTTTTGACTAATAAGAAACATCACTTCATAAACTTTATTACGTTCCCTCGTGCCGATGTACGAACAGATCATTAAGGACCTTTGCTCCGCCGTTTCGCGAATTCATTTCCTCCGATTACGACCCTCCTCATCATTGTGGTTGCTTCCCTCCACCCCACCCCCAACCATCTACACATCTCGTAATACCTTCCTTCCCCGAACCATATACTCAATTCCTGCATTATCCCACATTCAAGTTGAAGGCCTTTCACGCACCCGAGTTCTTCTGCCGCCCCCTCCACCCCAAACGATGTACTCTCACCAAAAACTTCCCCCTAATTCCCTTGCATAGCAATTTGGGCCCCTTAAATTTCGGGGCACCCTTCAGCTGCAGGGGTTGCAGGGCCCACGGGGCGGCTCTGAATATCGAAGTCAGCCGCCTTATCTATTGATAACCAAACACCATTTCAAAATCATAATAAGTTTCGTACGATTTTCTGTTAAAATGTTCAATAGACAGCATTTATAACATACAGGCGGTTTAGTTTAGAAAGGTTCTCAACGTATTTCATATGACACCCAGGAAGTCACAATACATTTCTGGAGGGCCCACAAATTTATTTTTCTTAAAAATAATTTATGTAAATACAAATCAGTTTTTATGTCAAATAACAGGGGAGGGGACCAAGAAGGTTTAATAATAAAATGTTAAGGTGGGCCGTGGGCGAAAAAAAAAGGTTGAGAAACACTGAGTTAACAGATCACTTCTCCACAGGCCATTGGAGAAAAATGCGTGCATCACCACTCTGGCTCCACCATTTTTGCTACACCACTCTGGGGTCCACCCGTCCGGCTCTACCACGCTGGTTCCGACCCACTGGCTCCACAACTATGGCTCCATCGTTTTTGCGACAATACTATGGCTCCACCTTTATGATTACGCCCCTTTGGCTCCACCCTCTCGGGCTCCACCGCACTGAGTCCACAACTCTGTATCCGGCCACATTGGGTCGGAACCCTGGGTCCCCCACTTTGGCTCCATTCCTCTGGATCCACCACACTGGGTCACCCCCCTGGGCCCACCGCCTGGCTGCACCTGTCTGGCCCCACCACACTGGGTCTGCTGGTCCTATCCGGGTCCTAACATTTTCACGGAGTCCCTTTTGTTCTGATTCAACTGCAATTTGCAATACTTTGAAGCTTACTATTTAAACTGCACTATTTGCATTAGCTCTATTACTATGTAAGATACTATAGTATATGATAAGTTAATGTACCCTTACCCCCCCCTTTCCCCCAAACTCCTGAGGCCCTATTTTTAAATGGTGGTGCGGCTAGTCTCAGAACGAGGACATTTCCACCCCCCCCCCTTCCTCCGACAATCATTGATTGCAAGTTTGCACCGCCACGATGGGTTCCCCGGCACTTCCACTGCCCTACATTTTAATGCGTAACCCCTCGCCCCTCTCGTCGGCAAAGAGGTGTCCTGAGTCTCTGCTGTACTGGAACGCTTCACAACGCGACGGGGCTGGAGACCTCGCCGAAAACCAACCAACCGTGGGCGTGGCATGCGGTGTCGTCGTTGCCTGTGAACTGTGAATGTTTCTAAGATANACTGTGAATGTTTCTAAGATATTTACCAACCTCCTGTAAAAGACCTCCCCCCCCCCTCATACACACCCACACACAAGCTCAACCCCCCCCCCTCGCACATCTCCTGCCTAGCGCTTCGTAAAAATAGACGAGTTATGATATGAAACCTCAGCACCCCCTCCCCACCCCTCAATCCCAGCCTTTCACGCATCGAGATCTCTAGGAGAGCCACCCCGGTGCACTGGGAATCTAGAGCGGACTTTGGCCTCGAGACATCACTTGACGTCGGGTTGTCTCAGAACGAGGGTACGGTTTTTTTTTTTTTTTTTTTTAAAGCAGTGGTTCTTAAACTTATCAAAGTGTACGCTAATTTATTTTGTGCCCTTTTTAGGTTTTGGTAATAGTGCTGATAGGCTTGGTAATTAGTTACTATACTATGATGTCATTGTTTTAAAAGCTCGTAGGCCTTGAAATGATTACCACAGATTACCTGTGAGTCAGCCGATGTATCGATCTGATGTGGAAGATTATGTAACCTTAGATTGTTGGCACAGCAATACGAATTGCTTACTGCTCCTTTGCGCATCTTGGAACAAATGATTATGTCCCGTTTATTTTCTCACACAAGCGCAAAACCCCCCCCCCCCCCAAAAAAAAAAAAAAAAAAAAAAAAAAAAAAAAAAAAAAAAAAAAAAAAAAAAAAAAAAAAAAAAAAAATAAAAATAATAAAAAAAAAAAAAAAATATATTTTTGGGGTTGAAATTTCACGGTATTCCCCCCAAAAAAACTAAAATAGAGCAATGTTAACAGTTCATTTCTTTCAAAAACGTTTACCATTGTTACCACTGGCAAAACAAGAAATTTGTTCCAAAATNAGAACAAGAAGAAAAAATATATATATATATATATATATATATATATATATATATATATATATATTATATATGTGTGTGTGTGTGTGTCTGTGTGTGTGTTATGGTCAATAAAAATAATTGGGCATTATTTATAATGCCCGGGCAATTTAAAAAGTACCCAATGAGATGTGACACAATGATAAATTAAATTGAAAATAGTACATTGCGTGGGCATTATGAATAATGCTGGAAATCGAATGGGCAATTTGAGAACATTTTTATTCATATTTCTCTACATACAAAAATAAGATGATATTATTATATTAAAACAAATGTTTAAATAACTAACAAACAAATAAAGAAACAAACTGGTGGTGATAAAATAAGTATAAAAAATACGTACGCCTAACTAAAAAAAAACATATTAGTATTAGGTATGGACTTACAAATACGTATACACACAAAATGTCAAATCCTAGAGTTTCTATTTTTCAGAGCAGCTTCCACTTTGGTGACATTTCGCGTTACATAGTTTTTTGTTGTTTTTTTTCTTTACGGCACTTGCACTTGTCAGATTTACAGCCACATTTACAGCCACATCGAATATAGCCTTATAGCCTTGGCCCCCAGTTTTGGATGACATTCTTGCACATTCTCTTAGTGAAATCTCTGACTGAGGAATTTCTTCGGCAAAAATAAACTTTTCATTACATATTGTAAATTGGTTCTTAGCATAAAGATGATTTATGATTCCATATTTTGGCCTAATTTATAAAGATTGGCATCTGTTTCAAGAAAAAATGCAAAAATATTTCCTCCATCGGTGCGACCTCTGTCGACATCTGGGACTCGAACTCTAACTTTGTCACCCTTTTTAGCGGCAGGGTATTTTGAATTAGAGGTTGGAAGCATTTTTTCAGCTTTTTTTTTTTAGATTGCTTGCTGAAATCTCCCTAATTTCTAATGTGTCGGATTTTCTTTTTTTCCCATTTAGGATCTTCTGGGGAATCTTCATAACCTTCATACTCTCGTTGCCAAATTGCTGTCAATTCATTAAAGTGACCAGAGAAATAATAGCAGTATTTATAATGACCGGGCAATGTAATAAATTATCCTAGATTGTCGTAGACAAATACAAAATTATTAAATTGCCTAATTTTATCGGTCATTATTTATAATGACCAAGCATTATGAAAACTGCCCTGAGTAATCAAGTTGACCGTAACATATATATGATATAGTCTATATAAATAAATCATGAAATGTATTGAAATTGATATGTGTTCATAAAATCCTCCACGTGCAATGGGGTTCTTTTGTCCAAAACCGAGAACACCAGCAAGAAAATGTCCAGCACTGTTTTATGTATCTGATTTAATTCATATGTACTTCTCTTTGTGTAGGCTAATCCTCTTTATGAGGTCTGTAGGTTTTAAAAAAGGAGAAGAAAAAAAGGGGGGGGGGGGCTGTAGTGGAAAATGTTCAACTTCAATTGTTTCTTGAACACTAAAATGTGACTCATCTTAAGAAAAAAAATAATTTAAAAAAAAAAAAAAAATAAAATTAA
>CAXITT010000274.1:68112-79070 GCA_964033795.1 Lymnaea stagnalis
GAGCCCACATCACTACTGGCACTGGCTACACAGCTAGCCAAAATATTTCTTGAAGTTTGATTATAAATTAGGAAGTTTTAGTGATTGGAAAATGTGTTTGGTTTAAAAAACGGGACATTTAGGCGTCCCGGGAGACTTTTTTCGGGGACAACGGGTACGATCGTGAAAAAAAACGGGCCAATCCCGTTTTTACGGGACGTTTGGTCACCCTATTATAGACTGAATCTCAGTATAAATGGAAGTAAGAGACGGCTCATCAGGATCGTGGTTTGATGCTCGCTTGGGATCAAATGGGTCTTTGTTTTGTGTGTGTTGTGTTAACATATTATAATCACACAGTTAATTTTATGGTTTATTCATAATTAGTTACATTGCCATCCATGAAGCCGATGGTCACAAATATTACAGGCTGAATAATACTAATACATGGCATAATGCACAGTTCACACGATTAAAACACATGTGGTGTGTTCAAGAATGAAGTTGGACGAAAAATTGACTGTTTGAACTGAGCATTATCATAAGGCTTGTCGTTTGATTCCCGTTCGGGGTGACAGAGGTTTGTATTTTGTTTGTTGATGTGTGATTTAGAAAAATCCGCCTATGATCCAGGCAAAGCATCAATGGCCCCAATGTGGTCAATGCGGGAGGGGGGGGGGATTGGACAGAAAGATTTAACCTATTTTCTTTGAAAACGCTTTACTGTAATGGGGGGTCACACTGCTGGTCTACTTTTGAAATGTTAACGACCGTGTTGGTGCACGTGACACATCAGCGCATGCTTCTTTACATCACCCGTCCAATGTCCGGCAAGGGAGATGACAGGGGTCAGGGGTTGAACGATGCACCGTGCCAGTAATGACCAACTACCATACATAGTTTTGTATGTTAGTGCAGGGAATTGTATGAAATAGTACGATCTATATGAATGAAACACAAATCTCAAGATTTATGCAAATGGAATATCCTGGTTTGCATAATTTATGCATAAGCTATTTTTTTTTTTTTTTTACATTCAGAACGAACGTGTCTTACTTGCAGATTTTGATGAATTCTCTAATTGCCGAGGTCTAAATGAGTGCTAACAAACATTTGAATTAGATTCAATGTGAACTGCATAAATGACTGCCCTGCAGCTGCTTATGCCTTTTGGCATATTTCAAGGTCACATTCTTTCAAAACATTTATAGGGACGGTTGGAGGGGGGTGGGGGTGGGGAGGTCATTTGGTACCAAACAAATTGCCATGCCTATAAAATAACAGAACACCGGAAGCAATCAATGGAAGCCGCCATTAAAATGTTGGTATTAGCAAGAAATGCGAAGAGCAATTTGATTGGCTGATACAAAGACCAGCCAGTCAATTTCTCTCGAGGCGTGCACTATTGGGCCGATGGTTCGGCCTTTCGTCTTTTTCTCTCAGCCGTTCAAGGGGGCTAAGCGGAGTTCTGCTTCTATATTCTTTCCTATACCCGTGTTGATATGTTTCTTTAATTTAATAGGCTACAAAGTATTCTTTTTTTTTTTTTAATCTTAGATATCAACAAACAAAAAGTACTAAATCATATTACTGAATAACTCAAAGAATCTTAAAACTCTAATAAATGTAAGAACATCGAATTTAAACTTTTAAAAATAAATGAAATAACTAATAAATTCCCTGTTTACAAGATAATTATTGACTTAATTATTACAGAAAACAATCTCGAAACACAAGAAATATCACTTGTAATTAACACACACAAAAAGCATTTAATAAATATCATTATTTTATTAACGTAATTATTATAGTTTAATGTCTTGCGAAACAAAACGACAAATGGCATACATAGAACCGGTAGTCAAGTGTAACCATACACCAAACACGTTATATCTCTCTCACGCCGAATATATATTATATCAAATGAAATTATTACACAATAACATTACGTGCTAGAGTCGGCCTCATCAGCCATCTGCGCACCCACAGCCAAGTTCACACTTGGCACATATACGATGATTAAGGTGGCCATGGTCGATTTTCCCTGACGAACTATATATATAAATATATATTATATATAAATATACAGTATAAACAAATAAAGATTTATATTTTTAAAATGTATATTATATGTCAAGCATGAACAAAGTTCTTAAATTGTTAATCATACAACATTAAAAATAGAGATTTTACAAAGACGTAAATGAAATGTATAAGCCCTTGGGAACAGTGGGGATATGGTGGGGAAATTAAGAGGCAATTAAGTCCAACTACATCCATGTACATGGGATAGTGCAACTAGGTCACCTCTAAGTATGTGGGAGAATGTAAGTAGGTCACCTCCTTCCACGAACATAGAAGAATGTAACGAGGTCAGCTCTAATCATGTACATGGGATATTGTCACTAGCTCACCTTGTCACACATGTTCATAGGAGAGTGTAACATGGTCAACTCTATCCATGTACATGGGAGACTAACTAGGTCACCTCAATCGATACATGCATAGGAGAGTGTAACTAGGTCACATCTATCCACCTACATAACAGAGTGTAACTAGGTCAGTCCATCAATGTACATTGGATGGTGTAATTCGCCAACCATCTATCCTTGTTTTGTTTCATTTAATGCAAAAAAATTAAATTAATGAAATCACATTTTTTTAAAGGTTCTGCTCTTCTGCTGTTTCATAATTTCTCCCGGGCATCCGATGCGAGGTCAACCATTGTGGCGAGTGGGGACCACTCAACGTGAGGTCACCATTGTGGCGAGTGGGGACCATTCGACGCGTAACTTCGTTCCATGAAAACTGTATAAGAGTCATGGTGAAATAACATCAATTACATATCACAATTCACCAGAAGCGCTCGGCCAGTTGGCGGTTCGAATGTCTCGCTAAACATCAACATGACAGAAATGTCACCGGAAGGACATTTGGGATAACGTGTAAACTGATAACCGGGTAACTATAACTATAACAAACACGATATGATAACCGGGTAACTATAACTATAACTATAACAAACACGATATGATAACCGGGTAACTATAACTATAACAAACACGATATGTCCAGAGCAAAATTATAAACATCCGGACATGGGACATCGCAGTTGAGGAAAGGAATGGTCATGATCACCGAGATGGTAGTACAGAGAGGTCAACTTAATGTGATAACCGCGCGTCATACTCCACAGGGAGTTCAACATGGTGTAATAATCACGCGTCACGCTACACAATATTGTCCGCGGTCTATCGAACAAATGGTTCAATGAACGATTAAGCCGGTCCAACAAAAAAAATGAACTAAGTAACACAGTTCACTGAGAGTTCAGCTAACACATGAGTCTATAACTGTCAATAAATGTCTATAACTGTCTATAATTGTCTATAACTCTCTATACAACAATGTGCTGCAAATCATTTTAAACAATGGCTTTGTTATTTTCTGGTTATGTCAAAGGCTCTTAACAAGGAAGAAGTGTCGAGGGGTAGTAGGGGGGGGGGGGGGCTGTAGTTGAAAATGTTCAACTTCAATTGTTTCTTGAACACTAGAATGTGACTCATCTTCAGAAAAAAAATAATTTAAAAAAAATAAATAAATAAAGAGGTGGGGGAGAGATAATAAGTTGCAGGCATTTTAAATTCTTCATGCATCGAATGTTTTAATAGATCTTTTTTTAAGGGGGGGGGGGCACAGGAGAAAAAAAAAGTCACGAAAAAAAAACCAGAAAAAATTCATAGAAAAACATTTTATTTACTGTAATTTAAGTGTAATTCCATATGAATGTTTATTATAGACTAGGGTGACCAAATCATGAACTGGAAAAAACGGGACACTTTCATGGACGGTTTGGGGGGGGGGGGATATACCCCCCAGCTAAAGAGGGGCCCGGGGAAAATATGCTAATTTGAACTATGAAATCTAACCTAGAAATCTGCTTGGAGCCCTCAGTCTTTTCTTATGTCATATGTTTCACTGATGTGATGTGTTGTTTTAAGTCTGACCGTCCACCATGACCAATACAAAAAAACATTATTGCAAACTGCACTCGGCTTCACTTTCATAGCGTCCCTTTTTAATCTAGTTCCACTCTTTGGAATACTCCTCCATAAACTTACATTGACCCTTGGGCATCATTATTGTCTACATGAGAACATAATATAACATTAAAGAATAAAGTTCAACACCCAAAACAAACGCCTGCCACTCTGACACGAACAGGCCTGCAGGGATCACACACACAAGACTAACACATTACACGTAGCGGTAGCTGAATCAAAATTAGTTTCTGTGAAGTTACATCCTCCTTCCCCCCCCCCTCCCCCCCCCTTCCTCACCCCCCCCCCCCCCCCCCCCCCCTCCACCCTATTTTTCTTTTGTTCGAGGAAGGGGTGTGGGGTGGGCGAGGATATGAAGCGAAATTGAGGATGGGGTGCGGGCGCCGGAAGTGCTTTGAAATTAAGAGAGGGGGGGGGGTGAGTCGCAGAAATATGTTTTTATTTTTATTTTTTTAAATTTGAGAACCCCTGGGCTATGTAGATAACGTCAATGCACCTGTTATAGTTGTGTTGTTATGGTTATATAATAATTTCAACAACCGATTCGGTAACAGAGTGGTCAAAATGTAACGAGTTAGCGCGCGAAGAGGTCGGTCATTGGTTCCATCCATCACATGGCTTTACACAGCAACGTATTGAAGATTACATGGTCAATAAATGGTCATTAACGGATTTGAAGATACATTTAAATCATGTGACGTCATATGAATGTCATTTAACCCGCTTCACGTGTAATGACATGCACATATAGTTTAACAATTAGCGTTGTACGAAATCAATAATTACATCTCTAAACAGATTGTCAATTTATTTTTTAACCATATAACGGTTAAGGAAAAAATATACAATAAACAACGGGGATAAAACATATAACTCATCCAATTGAACATACAACTCAACCAGTTATACCTAAAACTCGGCCACTTGAACATTTAACTCTAGCGATTGAAACATATAACTCAACCAATTATACCTATAACTAAAACAACTCAAACAACTAACTACAGGTGCAATAGGTCACGTTCAACTTACGCCATGTTCAGCCAAACTAGTCAAAGTTTCAGGATGTTTGAACAAAATAAAAATTAAAAAAACCCGTTACATACTATTAAGAATATGAACCAGCTGAACGGCTCTTGTCATCTAACACTCCTCCTCCGTGCTGCCTTGCCGTTTGGTCACCTGGGCCAGGCCCGGAACTAGTTCTTCCGTAGATTTTAGACAAAAAATGATGCCCTCCCGCTATCTTCGATTTCCTTCATATGCCAATTTGTCAAAGAAACATTGGGCGAAGGGTCATTTACCATGGCTACACGCCTTGAGGCCATGCACACAGGTCTTTGACTAAAGCCACTTTCCCTACAGTTTACACCGGTATTGTGTATTAGCGGGCACGTGGAAGAGGTATCTCTTGATTACCGCCATGAATCATTTAAGCATTATTCTTGGACATAACACGAAAATCAGCTATGTTAATTTCAGATGCGTTCAATATTTTTTTTTTCAAACAACAACAACAAAAATACGACCCCCTAGCAAAGTTGAAACGAAACAATTTTTTTTGTTTTCTTTTATGTTTGATGTAAAATTCAGAAAAGTTTATTTAAAGCTCAAAGTCATTCTGTTTTTAAAATAATTGAATTGTGCACGCGGGTGACATGAATGGGCACTGGTGGACTTACATCAGAATTCAAAATGACATGTCAAGGTCAAATAAAGTGATCCAATCGGAACGGTTCAGTTCACTTTACCCGCGAACAAAAGCCTTGTTGGGGATGTTCACAGACGGGGGGCACACGATGAATTCAAGGTCGCTGTCGTCATCATCTTCATTCTCCCATCCCGCTGTCAGACGACTGTCCGACTTGGAGCTCACCACCACACGCGGCGATAATGATGACGTGGAGCTTCCCCCAGGTCTGCACTCCATAAAGTGCGCAGGCCCAGACGAACCGGAAGCCGCCGCGTGTTGCGTCAGGTTTATCGCCGCCAAAGAGTGTTGCTCCCGTTGCTGCTTGTGATCCAGCGCTGCGTTGAACTTTGCGGGGTTTGGATCACTATTGCACAGTCTGTCTGGACTGATCCTCACGGGGTTGAGCGCTGCGGTGTCTGCTCCGTAAATCTCGTCGACCTTGACCTCTTTCTTGATTGGTCTGGCCTGAAACATCTCCGAATAAATTTCTTGGCCGTCTTTCTCTCGTTTGAGGCGTCCAGCAGGTTCTCGCAGGTTCTCGGCTGCCGCGCGAGATGAGGCCACGTGATGTCTGTCCGGGGCCGAAGAGTCCTCCGTAGGCAATTTCGGTTTCATCGCGTCTTCTGACCCCGAATGGCAATCCTTGTTTTGCAGTTGAGCCATATCCGGGTCGCTGACTGACATTTGTGGCATGAACACAGCCGCCTTTCTGGGCGTGGTTTCGAACTGAGAATGACGCACGCTCGGTAGAAGACTAGTGTGTTTATGGGGCGTGGCTTCGATCTTCGACGATGAAATAAAATGATTCGGAACATCCTTTCCAATGAGTGCGTAGGAATATGAGCTTGGTGAGCTGTCCCTCTTCCCGTGTGCAGCACCGAGTCTGCTGCTCTCCATGGCAACGAGAGCAGACGCCATGCGCGCATGATCTGACAAGTTGTGTCTGTTGTGATCCGCAAGTAATCCGTCTTTCTCGTAGGTCAGGGGCGTCCTCATCAAAACCGACCCGTCCAGGGGCGGGCTGTCCGCCGAGACGCCCACGAAGAAGGTGTCGCTGAGCAGCGAGTCCTCCTCCTCCTCCCCCCTGGGCCCCGGCGGGTGGAAGCCGTCCCTGCTGCGGGTGTTGTTGTCCGACGTCGGTGTGCCGTCGTGGTGCCGCTTGAGGTGAATCTTGAGCGTCGAGTTCTGGGCAGTGGCGTAGTCGCAGAACTGACACCTGTAAGGTTTCTCGCCTGCGAAGTAAACACATGACGTCATTATTGGTTAAAAAAGAGTTAACTTAATTGGGAATTATTTATGTTTTAATCGGAATCAATTTTCCTGACATCGAAACAGAGCGTTGTCTTTAAGGCCTTACGGCGTGTGCCAGGGTGCCCAACATGGACTATGAAGTCTGCACCCTCCACGAATTTTTTGACCAAAGTCTAGCACCCTCTAAGAAGTGTTACGTCACAAACGTATCGCACCCTCTGCGCACTGATGGACTAAAAATCACACCCTCTAGGAATCGATAGACTAAGCCTCACACCCTCTAGGAATCGATAGACTAAGCCTCACACCCTCTAGGAATCGATAGACTAAGCCTCACACCCTCTAGGAATCGATAGACTAAGCCTCACAAATCAAACCCTCTAGGAATCGATAGACTAAGCCTCACACCCTCTTGGAGTAGACTGACTCAGTTTCTCACTCTACATGAATTGATTGACTTTCTGGAGTCCCCTGCAAATTTGATCACGTACTTGCAAATTTAGTCTATCAGTCTAAAAAAATGGATTACAAAGACAGCTGCAGACAGTAAAACTTTAGAAAAAAAACAAAAAACCTGTGATTTTTAATAGATACCTTCAAATGTTAATGAGGAAATGATATATATATATACAGACAAAGATAACATAAAGCCAGTGGCCCGCCTGTAGTAACCCCAGCCCAGCCCAGAAGTCGCACCCCACGCCCCAGGCTGGGAATCCCTGTCTTACTTTGTTTGGGCGGGGAGAGACTTAGGAAAGAACATATGTTGGTACAGCATAATTAAATGTGGACCACATATGTCAGTCACGAGCTGGAACTCGACAGCTTCCACTAAAGATGTCTCAATCGCATTTTGCGCATTCGACACTGGTGCCCATTACGCAGAGGTTTCGGAACGTGCCAAAATGCGCAGCACGCTCTCCGCAAGTGGCGCCTTCACTGGTTAGGCCATGTAAGGAGAGTGTAAGAAGGCCATATTCCAGAGGATCTGCTGTATGGAGAGTTGGTTGAAGGGGCAAGACTTGGTAGAAGGGGCAAGACTTGGTAGAAGGGGCAAGACTTGGTAGAAGGGGCAAGACTTGGTAGAAGGGGCAAGACTTGGCAGAAGGGGCAAGACTTGGCAGAAGGGGCAAGACTTGGCAGAAGGGGCAAGACTTGGTAGAAGGGGCAAGACTTGGTAAAAGGGGCAAGACTTGGCAGAAGGGGAAAAACTTGGCAGAAGGGGCAAGACTTGGTAGAAGGGGCAAGACTTGGTAGAAGGGGCAAGACTTGGCAGAAGGGGCAAGACTTGGTAAAAGGGGCAAAACTTGGCAGAAGGGGCAAGACTTGGTAGAAGGGGCAAGACTTGGTAGAAGGGGCAAGACTTATTGGAAGGCTATGGCTGCGATTTAAGGATGTTAGCAAAAGAAACACGAAGGGAACCGACATAGCAATCATCGCACAACACCGTTCCAGGTGGCGAACAGCAGTGTAATGATAAGGGAGTCAAGCATGCAGAGCAAAAACATTTTGTCGTGAAATGAGATTATATCATTCGATTATTGTTTACTTCGATTGTTACATTAATATTAGGTCCATCTTTTTTTTAAATAAAATTTTCTCGAACAGAACCAATAAACTCGTGCAATATTGTGTGGTCATTTAAAATGCACTGTGGGCCGAGGATCACGCGCTGTGCCGAGGATCACGCGCTGTGCCGAGGATCACGCGATGTGCCGAGGATCACGCGATGTGCCGAGGATCACGAGATGTGCCGAGGATCACGCGATGTGCCGAGGATCACGCGATGTGCCGAGGATCACTAGATGTGCCGAGGATCACGAGATGTGCCGAGGATCACGAGATGTGCCGAGGATCACGCGATGTGCCGTCCTTTAAGCAATCCGCTTCACAATCCGCGATGTGCCGGCCTTTAAACAATCCGCTTCACAATCCGTGGTTAACCTAAATGTTGCTCTCGGAGTGATCTCTTGGCCGATACAATTTACAAAATGGCGCTGTATTCAAAGAGGGTTGATAATCCCTGTATTAAGATATCGGTTTGTACCGCACATCAGTTATTCAATATAAATATTTATGGGGGGAAAATGTATTGGCTTAAAAGCTTTTTATGGGGGACACGCGACACCAAACCCTACCAGAAGGACGGTTGAACAAACTTGGCTCAATCAGGTCGTCCTCCGTTACAAAAGCTTGTGCCATCAAGCTACAGGTGACTGGTCATGGGACGAATGGAATGAGGTTGGCTGGGTGTAATGGGTCGATGGTGTGGAAGGATGCGATTGTGTGGAGCGGGGCCAATGTGTGGAATGGTTGGGTGTGTGGAATGGTTGGATGTGTGAAATGAGGCGATGGTGTGGTACCAGTACAGTCAAGACACTCCGTGCCGTCTTAAAGCATATTGGGCAGTACCGGTACAAGCAAGACACTAGATTCGACCGTCGGCCACGTACCGATACAAGCAAAGACACTAGATTCAACAGTCAGCCATGTATCGGTACAAGCAAAGAGACTAGATTCAACAGTCAGCCAAGTACCAGTACAAGCAAGACACTAGATTCAACAGTCGGCCAAGTACCGGTACAAGCAAAGACACTAGATTCAACAGTCAGCCAAGTACCGGTACAAGCAAAGACACTAGATTCAACAGTCAGCCAAGTAGCGGTACAAGCAAAGACACTAGATTCAACAGTCAGCCAAGTAGCGGTACAAGGAAAGACATTCGTCCTGACAAGAGAGGAAGAAGAAGAAGGCTGTCAGGGGGAATGTCATTTCTGTCCCACACGAAAGTAAGGCAAACATGGCCGAATATATTATCCAAGATCTGGTTCCGCTCGACCGTGTTACCTGGCAACTGAAGCCACTCGGAACGCAAGGATGTAGGCCAGCATTTTTTGTTTGACTTGGCTAGAACTTGTAGGCCAAAGGACGACGACGGGCGGCACAGGTCAAACTGACCTTAATCAAAACGTCAACCCCCCCCCCCCTTTTTTTTTTCTATTCCGTGTGGGGGATTTGAAGGGATCAACTACAATGTTTTATTAACTTGAAGGGGAACCTCTACCGTCCGAGGACCGTTGGGGAAGTCACTGAGATTAAATCATCCGACATTCTGTTTGATCGTGGGTCGATGGACTGAGCAACGACCTCCCTCCCTGGACGGGTCACGGTTCAAATACCTCAGCTCTGTGGGATCAGGGTTGCGATCCTTAACCAGTGAGGCATGGTGTGGGGCATGGTGTGGGGCATGGTGTGAGGCATGGCGTGGGGCATGGTGTGGGGCATGGTGAGGGGGATGGTGTGGGGCATGGTGAGGGGGATGGTGAGGGGGATGGTGCGGGGCATGGTGCGGGGCATGGTGNGGGCATGGTGTGGGGCATGGTGTGGGGGAGGGTGTGGGGCATGGTGTGAGGCATGGTGTGGGGCATGGTGTGGGGCATGGTGTGAGGCATGGTGTGAGGCATGGTGTGGGGCATGGTGTGGGGCATGGTGTGAGGCATGTCTTTTATTTTATGTACTGGGAGGGGCGGAAGGGACATACGGTAACAGTTGATCAGTTGAACATGGGGCATTGGTGTGGGGCATGATGGAGCACGATGGGGCATGATGTGGGGCACGAAGGGGTGTGGTGTGTAGCATGATAGGGTATGGTGTGGGGGGTGATAGGCTATGTGTGAGGTATGATGGGCATGGTGTGGAGCATGATCGGGCATGGTGTGAGGCATGATGGGGCATGGTGTGGGGCAGGGTGGGCCATGGTGTTGGGCAAGATGGGGCATGGTGTGAGGCATGGTGTGGGGAATGGTGTGGGCAATGGTGTGGGCTATGGTGTGGGTCATGGTGTGGGCCATGGTGTGGGGCATGGTGGGCCATGATGTGGGGCATGGTGTGGGCCATGGTGTGGGCCATGGTGTGGGCCATGGTGTGGGGCAAGATGGGCCGCGGGGTGGGCCATGGTGTGGGCCAGGGTGTGG
>CAXITT010000274.1:80787-109403 GCA_964033795.1 Lymnaea stagnalis
TTAGCGATATGTGAGTTAGAGATTGGCGAGTTAAGTGATGGGTGAGTTAGCGATATGTGAGTTAGAGATTGGCGAGTTAAGTGATGGGTAAGTTAGCGATATGTGAGTTAGAGATTGGCGAGTTAAGTGATGGGTGAGTTAGCGATATGTGAGTTAGAGATTGGCGAGTTAAGTGATGGGTAAGTTAGCGATATGTGAGTTAGAGATTGGCGAGTTAAGCGATGGGTGAGTTAGCGATATGTGAGTTAGAGATTGGCGAGTTAAGTGATGGGTAAGTTAGCGATATGTGAGTTAGAGATTGGCGAGTTAAGTGATGGGTAAGTTAGCGATATGTGAGTTAGAGATTGGCGAGTTAAGTGATGGGTAAGTTAGCGATATGTGAGTTAGAGATTGGTGAGTTAAGTGATGGGTAAGTTAGCGATATGTGAGTTAGAGATTGGCGAGTTAAGTGATGGGTAAGTTAGCGATATGTGAGTTAGAGATTGGTGAGTTAAGCGATGGGTAAGTTAGCGATATGTGAGTTAGAGATTGGTGAGTTAAGCGATGGGTAATTTAGCGATATGTGAGTTAGAGATTGGTGAGTTAAGCGATGGGTAAGTTAGCGATATGTGAGTTAGAGATTGGTGAGTTAAGCGATGGGTAATTTAGCGATATGTGAGTTAGAGATTGGTGAGTTAAGTGATGGGTGAGTTAGCGATATGTGAGTTAGAGATTGGTGAGTTAAGCGATGGGTAAGTTAGCGATATGTGAGTTAGAGATTGGTGAGTTAAGCGATGGGTAATTTAGCGATATGTGAGTTAGAGATTGGTGAGTTAAGTGATGTGTGAGTTAGCGATATGCGAGTTAGAGATTGGTGAGTTAGGGATATGTGAGTTAGAGACTGTTGAGTTAAGCGATGGGTGAGTTAGCGATATGTGAGTTAGAGATTGGTGAGTTAAGCGATGGTTGAGTTAGCGATATGTGAGTTAGAGATTGGTGAGTTAAGCGATGGGTGAGTTAGTGATATGTGAGTTAGAGATTGGTGAGTTAAGCGATGGGTGAGTTAGCGATATGTGAGTTAGAGATTGGTGAGTTAAGCGATGGGTGAGTTAGCGATATGTGAGTTAGAGATTGGTGAGTTAAGCGATGGGTGAGTTAGCGATATGTGAGTTAGAGATTGGTGAGTTAAGCGATGGGTGAGTTAGTGATATGTGAGTTAGAGATTGGTGAGTTAAGCGATGGGTGAGTTAGCGATATATGAGTTAGAGATTTGTGAGTTAAGCGATGGGTGATTTAGCGATATGTGAGTTAAAGATTGGTGAGTTAAGCAATGGGTGAGTTAAGCGATGGGTATGAGTTAGATATTATTGAGTTTAGCGATGGGTGAGTTAGAGGGTGGTGAGTTAGAGATTCATCAGTTAGTGATTGATCAGTTAGAGATTGGTGAGTTAGAGATTGTTCAGTTAGAGATTGATCAGTTAGAGATTGGTGAGTTAGAGATTGTTCAGTTAGAGATTGGAGATGCTCTGAGGTTGCAGACACCATAGCCTCAACAAACGAGACTAAAGGCTTACACATCAAGTTTTACGAAGTGGCTATTCGGACCCGGGCGCGCGAAGTGAGAGGTTGGGATTAAAATTTTAAAATAAAATATTATTGTTAGGTTGTAAGACTAAATTTGGTACCACATGAAAGATACTTGAATGGAACATATGTTTGTAAACTTAATTCTTCAGTTTAACTAAAATATGGATAGATGATGGTGGGGGTTGGGGCCATGGTTTGTTTTTTGTTCTTTTTCAAATAGCAAAAATATATTGCCTAACATTGGTCGGTGGCCGAAATCAGTAGCAGACAGTAGCAGTTAGCAGCCCTCAGTCGCGGTCAGTTGCGGTCAGTAGCGTCAATAGTTTTGGATTATAAAATGTTCTTCAGACTGCGCTCCTAATCACAATATTGTCTAAACAAGTCCAGTCCATCGTTTACCTGTATGAATCCTGTAGTGGACCTTCAGGTGACTTCTCTCCACGGTTGAGTAATCACACTGTTGGCACTTGAAAGGCTTGACACCTGTGAATGGACCGTGGCGAATTACTAAATAAGTATGACAGGCATTTAGCGTGACGGACACAGTTGAGTTTTTTTAAGAACGAACAGGAAAGTTTGACCTGGGGAGATTTAACAGGATAATGCACCAAAGGGAGATGGTATAGAATGAGATATTATAAGATAATGATTCAAAGGGAGATAGTATAAGATAAATCTTCAAAGGGAGATATTATAAGATAATGCTTCAAAAGTAGATGTTATAAGATAATGCTTCAAAGGGAGATATTATAAGATAATGCTTCAAAGGGCCCACATCGCGGCTCGCGACCTGAGTGCGCCTCGGCTAGTCGGCCACAAATCGGGTTTGACTCCGAAAAACTTGACAAGAAATGTGGCTTTCACATTTTTTTAAATCGTTTCACTGCCGATTTTTGGCTCTTTTGACCAATGGTATTCCGACCATTGTTATAGGATAGTGCTCCCATGGCAGATGTCATGGGATAATGCTCCTATGGCAGATGTTTTAGGATAATGCTCCCATGACAGATGTTATCCATGATAATGCTCCCATGGCAGGTGTTATAGGACCATGCTCCTATGTCAGATGTTATAGGATAATGCTCCCATGGCAGAAGTTATGGGATAAGGCTCCCATGGGATATTTTATAGGATAAAGCTCCCATGGGATATGTTATAGGATACTGCTCCACATTGAAAATTGTGCTTTGGCGTGTTTCTTTTGGTGTTGTTTTTAAACACATGACTCTAAAAGGGGCTTGGAATATGTGACCTTTCGTGTGCCTCACCGAGCTGTCCAGGGTACCCTGAAGTGTCGTTTCGTGTGCCTCACAGAGCTGTCCAGGGTACCCTGAAGTGTCGTTTCGTGTGCCTCACCGAGCTGTCCAGGGTACCCTGAAGTGTCTTTTCGTGTGCCTCACAGAGCTGTCCAGGGTACTCTGAAGTGTCGTTTCGTGTGTCTCACCGAGCTGTCCAGGGTACTCTGAAGTGTCCTTTCGTGTGCCTCACCGAGCTGTCCAGCTACCCTGAAGTGTCGCTTCGTGTGCCTCACCGAGCTGTCCAGGGTACCCTGAAGTGTCCTTTCGTGTGCCTCACCGAGCTGTCCAGCTACCCTGAAGTGGCGTTTCGTGTGCCTCACCGAGCTGTCCAGGGTACTCTGAAGTGTCCTTTCGTGTGCCTCACCGAGCTGTCCAGCTACCCTGAAGTGTCGCTTCGTGTGCCTCACCGAGCTGTCCAGGGTACCCTGAAGTGTCCTTTCGTGTGCCTCACCGAGTTGTCCAGCTACCCTGAAGTGTCGTTTCGTGTGCCTCACCGAGCTGTCCAGGGTACTCTAATGTGTCGTTTCGTGTGCCTCACCGAGCTGTCCAGGGTACCCTGAAGTGTCTTTTCGTGTGCCTCACCGAGCTGTCCAGCTACCCTGAAGTGTCGTTTCGTGTGCCTCGCCGAGCTGTCCAGGGTACCCTGAAGTGTCTTTTCGTGTGCCTCACCGAGCTGTCCAGGGTACTCTGAAGTGTCCTTTCGTGTGCCTCGCCGAACTGTCCAGCTACTCTGACTAGGATGAATGTGCCTCGCCGAGCTGTCCAGCTACTCTGACTAGGATGAATGTACCGGGGGAACAACACCCAGTGCGGACCTTGACGTTCAGCCACAGTAACAGCTGTCACAGATGTCGGATTGAACGAAGACTAGTGTTCGCGTGTTTAAGCCCGGTCTCCATGACAACAAATGGGCCAAAGTGTAAGTCCTGTCAACCAAAAGGTCAGGGACGCATTCCCGCCGGCGGTCGGTGGGAACTGGTCCAAACTCTCCCGGCTAATGACACGCGGAATGAGCGTTGCCAGAAATTTGCCGTGCGCAGGTTCGCAAGTGTCCTTGGAGAGCGGCCTGTGCCTGTCTTTGACTTAACAACTGGTCAACTGTTTCAGTAGATCGGTGACTGGGACCTCATCTTCAAAAGATTGTATACTTGTAAATACGTTTTGATTACATCTAGTCGAGGGTTAAAACTTTATGCCGGTTTATATTTTTAAAATATATGTACAATTCTTTGGCCTCAAGGGGCTTGTTTTCCATGGCATATACCAGTGATAGCTGTTTGATGTCTTTTTGTGTGTGTGTCTGTTTGCTTGTTGGCCTTATTGTTTTCTTTCTTGGGGGGTGGCGGGGGTGGGCATTGGAATAAAAAAAAAATGTTTTTAAGTATATCGAAAAGGCTCTTTGTAATTTATTTAAGTTATAGTCATTTGAAATTTCCAAAATAAAAATTCCAATCAACTGAATATTGGGAAATGTCTACTTTATTTGTGTATGAATGACTTTCCCGCAGATAAAACCACACAAATATAGATAATGTCTTTTGTAAATAGACCATGTCTTCTTAACATCACTATACCGTTGATATGCGAGTTATAAAGACAATCAGCTCTGAAAACCTATCAATAGGTATTCGAACTTTCTACATTTTTTTTTTTTTGGTGGTACTTTTTGACTTATGCACTCCACTAGTCTGGCGTCTGAGGATGTCTGGCCCATCTGCCAACCCTTTGGCCCCTGGCACTCCCCCCCCCCCCCCCAAGGAAATAGTCTGAAAGAAACACTGCCCGCTATAAACGAGGGATCACCGTCACTGGCTTTCATCCTTCCCACTTGCTGGTGCACTAGGCTAGGACACCAGTGGCGCGATTGATACATCCGACGACTGACTTGTCCTCTGTGTTCATATTGCTTGAAATGGATGAGACCGGAGATTGTTTTTATTTTTATTCTATATTACGAAGATGTTCAATGAAACTATCAGAATATCTTTCTCCCTCCTCTCCTATATAACAGCAGCGGCATTTTCGCCGGCAATCCGGTAGATCACATTGCGACTAGTGCGTGTACATCCTTCTTTGTGGAGAAAGCCCCCATCGGGGAAACCAATGCGTTTACTTTCCAGTACACAGGGGGGGGGGGCAAGCTTTAAACCAGAAGGTCACATACCGAGACACTTATCTCACTGGCCGATGAGGGGTAAAGGGAGAAAAAAAAAGGAAAGGGGGGGGGGATGGAAGGCACACCCACCTGTGTGTTTGCTCATATGCTTCTTCAGGTGTATTCTCTGGTTGAACGCCTGGTCACAGTGAGTGCACTTGAACGGCCTCGAGGTCGGGTACCGCCGCTTCTTCATCACCTTGCCGTCAATGATCTGGATGTCGTCAGCGTCAACGGTCAGCTGGTCAAAGGATGTATTGGTGACGTCATCTATGGAGTTGGACCTAATGTTATGAGGGGAAAAAAAACAACCATATATTTGGAATCACTTTCAAATAGTTTCACCCGGGAGTGCGGAGTAGGGTTTCGGAGTTTTAAAAATAATACATTTTGGGGTGGGGGTGGGGGGAAGTGGGGGGGGGCTTTGGGTAACCACAGTTTGACTATTGAGAATTTAAAATCACTGAATTAACCTCAAGTAAGGCAAACCCAAAAAAGGTAACCTACAGCTATGCCAAAACTATCGCACCATTAGCCTAATAAGGCATCCAAGCAAGGTCATGCTGAAGGTCATATTGAACCGACTAAAACCATATGCCGACAGAATCATTGCTGAAGAACAGGTGGGGTTCAGACAAGGACGGGATACTACTGAGCATATTCTAAACCTCCGAATACTATGTGAGAAATATGCTCACCACCAACAAAATCTATACCACGTCTTTGTTGACCTCAAGAAAGCATTCGACAGGGTTTGGCATGCTGCTTTATGGGCCACCATGAGGCACTACAACATCAACACAAACCTAACCAGCATCATATGCAACCTCTATGATAAGGCCACCAGTGCAGTCTTCCTCAACAACAACATCGGAGAATGGTTCAAGACCACGGTTGGAGTACGACAAGGCTGCCTGCTCTCCCCCACCCTGTTTAACATCTTCCTAGAGAGAATTATGTCAGATGCTCTGGAAGCGCATGAAGGGACAGTCAGCATTGGTGGCAGAACAATCATCAACCTACGCTTTACAGACGACATAGACACGGACTGGTTGGGAACGAAGAAGAGCTAGCCGACCTGGTAAAGCGTCTCGATAAGACCTCGTCGTCTTACGGCATGCTAATCAGTGCCGAAAAGACAAAACTGATGACAAATAATACCGCAGGCATCACCACTGAAATTAAGGTCGGGGAGGAAAGATTAGAGACTGTCGGCCGCTTCAAATACCTAGGAGCAATAGTCTCAGAAGAAGGCTCCAAGCCCGAACTGATGTCTAGGATTGCGCAGACTACAACAGCACTAAAGAAGCTCAAGAAAATATGGAATGACAAAAATATAGCCCCCCAGCACCAAAATCAGGCTGATGCGCTCATTAGTCCTCTCCATTTTCCTGTATGCCTGCGAATCCTGGACATTAACAGCCGATCTTGAAAGGAAAATAAAGGCGATGGAGATGAGATGCTTCAAACGCATTTTTGGCATCTGCTATTGGGACCATATTTCCAATGATACAGTGAAAGAAAGGGTTCGCCTGGCAATTGGGGAGTACGATGACCTACTGGTGACTGTGAAAAAGCGCAAACTACAATGGTACGGCCACGTAACACGGAAACAAGGGCTTGCTAAAGAAATATTGCAGGGCACCACAAGAGGAGGGAGGAGAAGAGGAAGACAAAGAAAAAGATGGGAGGATAACATCAAAGAATGGACAGGACTAACACTGGGCGATGCAGAGAGGAATGGGGGAGGGTGGTTCGCATGTCATCTGTGGTGCCCCAACGGTCCAAGGACTAAGGGACCATGAGGAGGATGAGGATGGCAAACTCTGGACACGCCCATGCGTGAGGTTATACATAACTGCAGCCGATTAATTGTCAGTTTTAACAGCCAGCTATCTATTCGTGCACGTTGTACTGTTATGGTAATATAGTCTACTACAGCCTCTAACAAGATCATCTAGTGTACATCTAATACAACCTAAGCCCTTATGGGCCACGTCATCAGGTTTAGAAAGGTAATCGACTAGACTGGGAAGTGCAACAACATACGCAGGACGAAAAAAAAGCTTTTGAAAATGCCAATGGCAAAAATATTGAAATGTCTTAAATCAAAACTATTGTGAAATGTATATGCTGAGACATTGTTAAGGACGTGACCTTTGATCCTCATATTTTCTTTTTCTCGTTAGTCGACAATACTGGGCGCCCCAAGATAGTCCTAAATGTTGGCACATCAAGGTAGTCGTAAAGTTCGTCACCCCAAGATGGCCCTGAAAAGTTCTACCATCAGAACAATATATCTATATGGGCCAATTTTAAAACTCTACTAAACGCATTTTGATCTAATTTAACGATCTGACCCAAAAGCCAACACCACTCTGCGTGACTTACTAGTACAGCCATGGCCCGAAAAAAGGACATCGCCAAGGTCAGCGCAGCGATAAAACTGTGGACTACATTTTATTTTTTTATTTTTTTACACATTTTTTTTTAAAACTAAAAATCCACGAACCTAGCCTGAAATATTAGTTTTTTGGCTTACCTGGTCAATGATGTTCTTTTAGCTACGCCAAACTGGCAAACGGCATCCATAGCCGAACCTGTCTGGCCACAGTCCTCCACTGCTCGACTAAGCCACTGGAGGGTCTCCCGGCGTCTTTGTTCGTGCGGCAACACGGTGAACGGTGAGCACAAGGTGCCAGGCCTGGAGGCCGTGGCCCTCGCCTGACCGGGGAACCTTTCGCCATGACAATCATCCGTGGAGCGCAGCGAGTCTGCGTCGTAATGTTGACCCGCGGCCTGGTCGCTGTAGCCAAGAAGCTTCTGGAACGGTTCACTTTGGGGCTCAAATTTGAGCTCGGGGCTGGACGAGGACAGGACATCGAGCGATTGGGACTTCCGGTTGTAGGCGCCATGTTTTCTGGCGACGCTGTTGATTCTTGACTTTACCGGACAGGGCGCCGAGGTGGGGAGGTTGAAGGTAGGTTCCTGTTTCAGACCACCGATGGGGCTGTCGTCTTGTGTGGGTTTGAACGTTTGTCCTACATCGGTCTTATCTGGATTCTTACGCGAGAAGTCGATATCCATTGTCGTCTGCTGGGAAATCCGTTTGTATCTTTCACTGTGCGGCACGGGCGATTGTGCTGAAGGGGAGTAGCGAGCACGTGGCCCTGTCTCAGACATATTTTGTGGGGGGTTGTCGACTATGCTGAAAATGTCAAGCTCTTCTGGATAGGAATCGGAAGAAATTGAAGCTCTGATCAGCTGATCGATGTTCTGTTCAAGAGTCGAGCCTGGAATGAATCTCAAAAGCGATTTCCCAGAGACCCCTTCATCGGAATCATCACAAGAATCATTTTGAAAACGTGTATCCTTCTCCTGCGAGGTCTTTCTTTGAACGTCCCCACTGACGGACTCCTGTTTGTGGGGCCCTTGGAATGGAAACTTGTAAACGAATTTTGTGTTTGTCTCGTCCTGATGCTCTTGCGGTGTCGGGTGTGAGCCTTCTGGGCGATTGTTCTCGAGAAGCTGCTTCAGCTTCACATTTTTTTCACAGTCCTTTCTCCCCGTGCTCAGAGAGAAGCTCCTGAGCGACTGCTGGTGATACTCGGCCGTCACACAGATGGACGCTTGACTCGGGTCAAGGTCGTCGGGGCTTTTCCGAACGTCGCCCTTCGAACTTGATCGGTGCTCATCTGTGAGCGCCGCGGGGGCGAGTTTCGAGCCGCCGGGCGACACCGCCTGATCGGAGCCGCTGTCGTCATCTCTCGTGAAGACGAACTTCCTCTTTTTGGGCAGGGCCGCACCAGAGCCGCCACGCTGTGCCTTTGTGTGGGGCTCGATGATAATCTTGCACTCCTCTTCGCTGCACCGGACCGTGGCTTTCCCCATGGAGTTGCAGCACGTCATCGAGAGGTCAGTGGGCCCTTCGCAAGGGTCACACGGCGTCGGGCCATCCCGAACGGTCGGGCAGGATTTCTGGTTGTCCGTGGTCGTGTATTCGTTTCCGTTGACGGACGAGTGGGCCGGAGGTGGTCGCACCAACGGATCCGGTAGGAGCAGGGGTCCTTTCTGGAGACAGATCTTCATCTGGTGGTCCCGTTGAATGTGCTGAAGGAGCCCGCGGGCCGTCATGAACACACGAGAGCACATGGAGCAGGTCAGTGGAGCTGACGTATCTGGTGGAGTAAAAAGGATGACACAATTTATAACTAAGCTGTGAAATATACATGTTATTGCTGAAATACTGAGATGAAATATACATGTTATTGCTGAAATACTGATATGAAATGTACATGTTATTGCTGAAATACTGATGTGAAATATACATGTTATTGCTGAAATACTGATATGAAATGTACATGTTATTGCTGAAATACTGATGTGAAATATACATGTTATTGCTGAAATACTGATATGAAATGTACATGTTATTGCTGAAATACTGATGTGAAATATACGTGTTATTGCTGAAATAGATTAAATGAGACCCACAGGGGTGGCCAGGTCCGTAAGAAAACACATAGTTATGAAGTAGAAACGAAAATAATTTTATGGTGTGGGGGGGGGGTCACAACAACATGAGGAACTGTATCAAAGGGTCGCGGCATTAGGAAGATTGAGATCCATTGATCGATACTCATTCATACGTTAAAGATGATGATACATTAAGCCGTTAACCTGACAATCAAATGACTTCCGTATTAGAGTATCTTAAGAGCCCACCGCCCCATCGGTCCAACAAGATCAGACACTGAGACAGGCACAAGGGACAGATAAACAACAAGATCAGGCACTGTGAGATAGGTGTCGCGAAGCGATTCTTCTCTATGGCCACAGTCTTTCACTTCATCCCGTTCAGCAGTACATCATACAGCACAGTCACCAATGCAACAAACAGCAACCGGTTTGTTGTAAACGAAAGTTTATTTATCACCACTCGATGAACAAGACTTGATGTATAATTTCAGAATTTGATAATAAATCACTCCAACCAAATATTAATCAATATACCAATCCAAACACTTCTGCCTGTATATCTCCCATCAATTCCCTCAGCACAACACTTAGCAGTATTCAATTCACAACAGTCAATGTAGCACATCCGCCATCACTCTTCTCTAACCACAACGAAAACTAACGCGTCACTTCCCACTACACAATTACGTCACAACACTCTCACACAAACGATACGGCTGCACATAAAGTCTCTAACTAACATCTTTTCCCAATCAAACATGACAACAACGCTCTACACATAACAACAGTGATTCTCATACCCTCGACAACAGGTACAAGGGGCAGATAAAAAACAAGATCAGGCACTGTGAGACAGGCACAAGGGGCAGATAAACAACAAGATCAGGCACTGTGAGACAGGCACAAGGGGCAGATAAACAACAAGATCAGGCACTGTGAGACAGGCACAAGGGGCAGATAAACAACAAGATCAGGCACTGTGAGACAGGCACAAGGGGCAGATAAACAACAAGATCAGGCACTGTGAGACAGGCACAAGGGGCAGATAAACAACAAGATCAGGCACTGTGAGACAGGCACAAGGGGCAGATAAACAACAAGATCAGACACTGTGAGACAGGCACAAGGGGCAGATAAACAACAAGATCAGGCACTTTGAGACAGGCACAAGGGGCAGATAAACAACAAGATCAGGCACTGTGAGACAGGCACAAGGGGCAGATAATCAACGTGAGCGTTCAACGCTGATGACATTCCAGAGCCCAGAAAATGACGCCTATACACTATAAAATTCCTCTGAGTGTTGTTATCGTCAGTGCAGCAACTTTGCCCTTTCCCGTCGGTAGATGTGCACTAAAGAAAAATAACGCTCATTATCTCCTGTGGTGTGTATACTTTGGTCCCGTGCCGTTGTCTTATACAGGTAGCAAGTTTTGTCCTACTTTGTGCCCATAGAGTTGTTCTCCCATTTCAATATTCATTTTGTGTGTCCCGAATGGTTGCGATAAACTTGTTTGCTAATTTCGGTATTCATTGCGTGTCCAGAATTGTTGCGATAAACTTGTTTGCTAATTTCGGTATTCATTGCGTGTCCAGAATTGTTGCGATAAACTTGTTTGCTAATTTCGGTACTCATTGAGTGTCCAGAATTGTTGCGATAAACTTGTTTGCTAATTTCGGTACTCATTGAGTGTCCAGAATTGTTGCGATAAACTTGTTTGCTAATTTCGGTATTCATTGCGTGTCCAGAATTGTTGCGATAAACTTGTTTGCTAATTTCGGTACTCATTGAGTGTCCAGAATTGTTGCGATAAACTTGTTTGCTAATTTCGGTACTCATTGAGTGTCCAGAATTGTTGCGATAAACTTGTTTGCTAATTTCGGTATTCATTGCGTGTCCAGAATTGTTGCGATAAACTTGTTTGCTAATTTCGGTACTCATTGAGTGTCCAGAATTGTTGCGATAAACTTGTTTGCTAATTTCGGTACTCATTGAGTGTCCAGAATTGTTGCGATAAACTTGTTTGCTAATTTCGGTATTCATTGCGTGTCCAGAATTGTTGCGATAAACTTGTTTGCTAATTTCGGTACTCATTGAGTGTCCAGAATTGTTGCGATAAACTTGTTTGCTAATTTCGGTACTCATTGAGTGTCCAGAATTGTTGCGATAAACTTGTTTGCTAATTTCGGTATTCATTGCGTGTCCAGAATTGTTGCGATAAACTTGTTTGCTAATTTCGGTATTCATTTCGTGTCCAGAATTGCGGCGATAAACTTGTTTGCTAATTCCCGTTTTCATGCGTGTCCCGAAATTTCGCGATTAATCTGCCCGAATAGTGGCTATGCGTGCTCGGGTCCCTTTAGACTCAATGCTATTCTGATGTCCTTTGTGGTAGCTTATTTGAATTAAACTGAAGAAGTCAGTTTTAAAAATAGAGTCCATTCAATTATCTTTCATTTGACACCTACTTTATCTTACAAACCCTACAGTAATATTTTTTAATTTTTTTTTTTCATTAAACCCAAACTCTCACTTCCGGTACCCGGGTCCCCATAAAGCTGCAGGAAGTAAAGCGGCCGGGGGGGGGGGAAGTTCAAAAGAAACAATTGACAGGAAAAAAAAATCACAGAAAAAAATTCACAGGCAAAAGTTAACGGGCAAAATTTCACAGGAAAAAAATTCAAAAGAAGAAAAGTACCAGGATAACAAGTTTAAATAATATAAAAACTCAGACGCAGAAATGGAATAGTCTAAACGAAACAAATCAATTTTTTTGTCTCATATGTTCCACACAAAAAAACAACAACACGAAAGACTGAAATGTTAATTTCAATGAATGTAATAATTTTATGACCAGTGGCGACGCCATCAAATTTAACATGGCGGGTACCTTGCAGGTCTTTAAAAAAAATTTGGCGGGTCCCAAATAAATTCTCTTACATGTAATGTAGTTTACGCTTTCTGAGCATATATACAATATTAGTAACTAATAAAAATTGACCACGTCATTGGCCAGGTCCCCAAGTTTTTTTACCAGGTCCTGGGACCCGGCGGGACCTGGTGTAGCGTCGCCTCTGTTTATGACCGAAGGAGAAACTAAATGTACACACAAAAAACACAACATCATTTGAGCCGTGCGGTGATAGGAGCATCCATTTCAATCCATACATTTTTAGAGAGATGTAGGCAGAGTTAGTTCAATCAAAATGGCATGCCACCGTTCTTATAGAAACATTTTAAACATACGCCTACATTAAAAATAACGGTTAAGTTATTATCTCTCTCTCTCTCTCTCTCTCTCTCTCTCTCTCTCTCTCTCTCTCTCTTGCTGAGAGTAACAAATATCAAATTGAAAATACTATTATTATTTTTATTTTTTTTAAAACTAGCCTTAATGTAGTATCCTAAAGAATAGCTAGATACCAGATATACGTTTCTAAGCTTTTGTTGCTAAAGGTTAGGGTTAGGGTTTGATATTCACGATTCAAGGCGAATGTTCCAGACGACTCCACGAAGGAAGTCTGGTATATGCATTGCGGTCTTCTCGTCTGGCTACACACACACATTCTGAAGATATGGTAGCATTTTTGTTTTTCTTTAAGTACCGCCCACACACTTTTTTTTATTAAGATCGCCTGCCCACGGCATGATGAAAAATAATGGCTGCGACCGCAGCTTCTTCGCGCCGAAACCATTGAAAGAACCATCAAAACCGAGGGATGATGGTGATGCCTAGGGAGATTGTAGCGTTGAATTAATCAATGCTGGCACGCATGCGTGGATGGGTGGCACGCATGCGTGGACGGGTCGAGCTGATAACCGTTCTAAAGTCACCTTACCGCTTAACTAAATGTACTTTCCGGCTGAGAGGCGACGCCCCTGGTGCCCGCCCCCCCCCCACCACCACTCAGGAGTAACACATTACAGTTACAAGTGCAACCGAACCGGCCCTCCCACGTGATCAGGTATGGCTTCGTTATCTCTTGCATAAGTCCAGCCATGTGAAGGTCTCTATTCAGGACTGGGTGCGTTGTTTACGGGCTACAAAAATGAAGATATGTATTTTTTTTTCTGAAGTTTGATACATATACTGGGAGATTCTGACCAACATATGCGGGTCTGGTGTACAGTACTTATACTGGGAGATTCTGACCAACATATGCGGGTCTGGTGTTCAGTACTTATACTGGGAGATTCTGACCAACATATGCGGGTCTGGTGTTCAGTACTTATACTGGGAGATTCTGACCAACATATGCGGGTCTGGTGTACAGTACTTACACTGGGAGATTCTGACCAACATATGCGGGTCGTACGATGTGATAATGCCTTGATTTTAATCTGCCGGCCAGTTTATGGAGCCGGGTTCGTTAAGTGATTAACTGGTGAATTTAAAAAAAATCAGGTGCTGATGTTTGAGTGGCAGAGCTAGAATAAGGGGTGGGGGGCCGGGGCGAGGGGGTGGGGGCCAGGGCGAAGGGGGAAGGTACTCGGGGGCTGGTCCTGAAAATGTAGTTCAGTGTAATTTTTAGGTCGTTAGGTAAGAGGTAAAGCTTTATTACTGTCGTCTTCAGGAGAATACGGTTTAGTTTGCTGCCTCACGTCCACCAGTGACTCATCTAAAGAGATCGCCTCTTGAGTGGGTTGTCTCCGCTGCACTGTCAGCAAGGTTGTTGATTTATTTATTTTGTTTAGTTATTATTATTTTTTTTAATTATTCATCTGCATCCTGACATCCCTGCTTCATAGTGATTGGCCAATCTCAACTGACGTANCCCCCCCCCCCCCCTTTTAGTGGCTGTTTTTGTTTCCCCGGTGCCCCCCCCCCCCCCCTTTTTCCGCCGTAACCAAGGCAAATCATTAGGTTCAAGGAACAGAGGGATGGAGATGTGTGGGTTGGGAGATGTGTGGATTGGCATGTGCGGGGTAGGTACATATGTGAGGTAGGGATATTGTGGGGTAGGAACATTGTGGGGTAGGGAGATGTGGGGGTAGGGAGATTCGGGTGTGTAGAGATGTGGGAGGGAGGGGTGTGTGTGTGTTAGGGATATGTGTGTTGTGAAGCATATGTGTGATGTGAGGAATATGTGAGGGATATGTCATATGTGTGGGTACTAGTACTACCATATGTGTAAGTCTATGGCATTCAATGTTGACTAGTCAGACTATGGCACTTCGTGCCTACTAGTCAGACTAAGGCAATCTATGAAAACGAGCCAGACTAGGGCGGAACTCCATGCCTACGAGTCAGAATAATGCACTCCGTTCCGACGAGTCAGATTATTGCACGCCATGCCGACGAGTGAGACTATGGCACTCCATGCCGACGAGTCAGACTATGGCACTCCAAGCCGAACAGTCAGACTAAGGCACTCCGTGCCGACGAGTCAGACTAAGGCACTCCGTGTCGACGAGTCAGACTATGGCACTCCGTTCCGACGAGTCAGACTATGGCACTCCGTGCCGACGAGTCAGACTATGGCACTCCAAGCCGAACAGTCAGACTAAGGCACTCCATGCCGACGAATCAGACTAAGGCACTCCGTGCCGACGAGTCAGACTATGGCACTCCAAGCCGAACAGTCAGACTATGGCACTCCAAGCCGAACAGTCTGACTAAGGCACTCCATGCCGACGAATCAGACTAAGGCACTCCGTGCCGACGAGTCAGACTATGGCACTCCATGCCGACGAGTCAGACTATGGCACTCCATGCCGACGAGTCAGACTATGGTACTCCATGCCGACGAGTCAGACTATGGCACGCCATGCCGACGAGTCAGACTAAGGCACTCCGTGCCGACGAGTCAGACGATGGCCGAAATGAAGTACACTCAGGTAATGAGATACCATTGATTGCTCTGGCAGTAGGCGAGCTTCCCTTGCTCTCCAGAAACGGTTTCATTATTGATATTTCGTACAGCAAACAGCGCTGCTGGAACTGCGACACATACTGCCGCCGGCCGTCCAGACAATAGCACTCTCCGCTCACACGGCACACGGCGCGGGCGGGCGGGCGGGCGTGCGCCTTACTACTCTCTAACCAGAATTCTGCGGTCCACTTCATAGCACTCTTTCGCCCTTAGGCTGTGTGACGTCAGAGCTACGTACCGAAGCAGAGCTCGCGCAACCTGTTTTGACGTAAGTAAACTACCCCCACCCCCACCCCAAAAAAAAACAACACCCCCACCACCTCACCGCCCCTTGCATCTCACGTCTGCCTCACATTTAATTTCACGGGCAGCTTGTTGGTTGGGCAGATTGAGCGCCACGAGACAACTGGTTGCCTGGGTGCACGGTGAAATTTGTACAAATGAAATTTGTTCAACGGAAATTTGTTCGAACTTTTTTTTTTTTTTGAAAGATGGGCTGGGGAGAGAGAAGGATGGGTGTCAATTAGTTTTGTTTAAACTCTCAACTGTTTATTACCGATAGGATAAAAAGAACAAATTGCGTGATTCTGGTTTCTGAAAACCTGTAATCTCTTATAACTCGCCGGTGTTTTCGCTATGCACCGAATTTCGACTAACCCGTAGGTGGCCACGCCAATGGATGACCAAATAATTAGACGCCTTTGCTAACTAACAACAGATTGTTTATGTTAATGGTGCGATCCCATCCAAAACTTCCACCCGTGTAAACATTGGGATGAGTCCATTTCCTGTATATGCAATATACAGTGGTCAGTGGTGTGTCTGTGTGTGTGTGTGTGTGCATGCGTGTGTGTGTGGGGGGGGGGGGGAGAAAAAGAAAAAAACGCTAATGCCTTAGCACCAGTCACCTGTCACGCTCTGTCCCAGCAGACGACTCACTTTTACCCGCCCCTTACTGCTGAGCCACCGGAATCATCTGGCTGGCTGGACCGCGGGCGCGTACTCTTCATCACTTACAATTTTTTTTTTTTTTTTGCCAGACTTGAGTACAGATAGAGCAGACTTGAGGACAGATAGAGCAGCTGACCTAGCCTTAGAGCAAAAGTGCTCTGAGCGATAGATATTTCCTTCCTCAGTCTGTGCACACTGACTCCCTTTTCAGGGTCACAACAGTATGGTGCCACTGCCCTGGAGATTTATTTTTCACACACATCGCTCCCAAACACCCGAGGTGTTTTCATCTCATCAGCAAGCATCATTATTCTTCACCCACCCCACCCCCAACTTCGCCCACCACCAACAATGTCTGATCCCAGTGGTCCCCAAACTCATCAGACCAGTGGTCCCCAAACTCATTGGTCAAAAGAGCCAAAAAACAGCAGCAGAACGATTATTTTTTTTTAAATTGAGAGCCAAATTTCTTTTCAAGAACCTGTCAAGAACCATATTTTTTTTCGGAGTCAAAACCGATTTGTGGCCGACTGGCCGAGCCGCAATCAGGTCACTAACAGTGATTGCTTCAGAAATTTTCTCAGATTTTTCAGGGGGGAGGGGGGCAGTGCCAGTTGATTTTTTGTTGGACATATTTTTGCTCCGGGGGGCACTGGGCTTTCCCGGGGGGGGGGGATATAGCTAAAAGAAACCCTGGTCACTAAGGGGCCACATTTGGCAATTTATGCGCACTAAAGATGACTCGTGTGTTGTTGTTTTTTTAAGACTAGGACCTTTCCATTCTTCACTAACAACTCCATTGTTATCTTGTCATCAAATCTCTTACAGAATCAACGCACCCCCAACCCCCACCCCCGCACCCCTTCTCCTTGTGTCCAGCAACACGATGCACACACCCGCCTCACGTCTGGTCTGCCTCACGTCTGCCTCCCGTCTGGTCTGCCTCACGTCTGCACTCAAGTCTGCCACACGTCTCCATAGGTGCATGGCAGTCAGGCACTTTCATTGATAAGACAACTCTCACGCGGGAGAATAAGTTTCTGGTGGTGGTAGTGGGGGGGGGGGGGGGGGGGGGGGGTCATTGGGGGTCGGGGGATAGTCGAGGAAGGATGAGTGGGAAGAACAGAAGATCGATCGATACATAGATATCGGCTCTGCCCTAAATGTATCACATATCTGCCCAGCACTGCCAAGAGTACAAGACGCCAGATAGCTGGGATGGCCTTGAGAGTATCTATTTTTAAAACCATTTTTGTGTGTGTGTGTGTGTGTGTGTGCTGTTTTTGTGTTGGTTTCTTAACGATTCTTCAGGCGACGATGGAGTTCTTTCCCCTTATTTAACCCCATTCCCCCGAAGATGTACTTTGGCGTCCGGTGAACTAAAGTCAGCTGATCGATGGCCGCTCGAACTATAACAGAGACGGCATCTTGTCAGTCTTGCTGTTATCCACGAAAATAAATAGATGACAGGAAGCTTTTGGCTATTTTTAAATCAACAATTGTCTAAGCCAGCGGTTCTCAATCTGTGGGTCGCGACCCCTTTGGGGGGTCGCACGACCCTTTAACAGGGGTCGCCTAAGACCATCCGAAAACACAATGACATATACTGGGGTAGTATGGGGATAGAGCGCCGGGCCTTGCCATCATGAAGGCGACCAGCTGACACGTGCGGGTCAGATGCGTGTAATTGATTCAGGGGTCCTCAAACGTTTTTTTTTTAAACAGAGGGTCTGGTCACCGTTCCTCAGACCCTGTTGGGGGGCCCGGGTATAGTTTGGAAAAATATGGACAAATTCCTATGCGCACTGCACATATCTTATTTGCATTCCTAAGCACACTGCACATATCTTATTTTTATTCCTATGCACACTGCACATATCTTATTTGTATTCCTATGCACACTGCACATATCTCATTTGCATTCCTTTGCACCCTGCACATATCGTATTTGTATTCCTATGCGCAGTGCACATATCTTATTTGTCGTGCGAAACAGGGGAAAACAATACAATTTTAAAAATTAAGGTCAATTCTAATACAAATAAACTGACTAGGATTTCAATGTTAACTACGAGTCTGCATTTTTCGGGAAGATGATCAATGTATGGGTCCTCATTGTTCACTGCCATCGCAGGGAACACGTACAGCAGGCCGGTCGTGCAGGGTTAAGGACCCTTGGAGTGCCGGATGTGGCTCGCGTGCCGTAGTTTGAGGACCCATGTTTAAGCCAAAGCCATTAGTACTATTGTTGCGCCAGATGATGATGCCAAGGGGGAGAGACTGCCATCAGGTTAGAAAAATGGAAATGAGCGAAACGAGGTATGGGAAACCCTGGGGGAAAAAAACCCAATAATAATAACGCAACAAAACAACGAACGTGTTGTCGGCAAGACGCCTTCGTCAGCCAACCAACAACAGTGAAACCAGAATTATTTATTTTTTTAAACATATGGCACTCCATGCCGACGAGTCAAATGTATCATACGAGAGGACAGCTAGTGGATAGCTAGAGGACAGCTAGAGGACAGCGAGATGACAGCTAGAGGACAGCGAGATGACAGCTAGAGGACAGCTTCTTGTTGACACGTTAGTTGTTGTTTTTTTTTTTGGTTCCGTTCTTTTTTCCCCCAGGTTATCCCCATATTTTCTTTCGCTCATTTCTTTAATAACTAAATATATTTCGGAATAAGCAAATCGAGGTTCCGTTCGTTTCCCGCAGGTTATGCAAAAAGTAGGAATTGTCGGAAGGTAATACATTTCAGTCGTCCGCCAGAAGTGGCCACCAGAGAAATTGAGGCTAAGAGATGTCGCGGAATGACAGCGAAGGTTCATATAACAAACACAGGACTCCCCCCCCCCCTGGGCATACAAGAAGTCTTTCAAGAGAAATTTCATGTGTGTAACCTTTCCAAAAGGTTTTCAAACGGCCTGGAAAAGGCAGAACCGGGTCTAGGNTAGCGCCTGGTCTAGGACACTGCTGCTACTGTTTTATAGCGCCTGGTCTAGGACACTGCTGCTACTGTTTTATAGCGCCTGGTCTAGGACACTGCTGCTACTGTTTTATAGCGCCTGGTCTAGGACACTGCTGCTACTGTTTTATAGCGCCTGGTCTAGGACACTGCTGCTACTGTTTTATAGCGCCTGGTCTAGGACACTGCTGCTACTGTTTTATAGCGTCTGGTCTAGGACACTACTCTTACTGTTAAATAGAGCTTGGTCTATAGGACAATAATCGTACTGTTTATAGCGCCTAGTCTTGGACACTACTCCTACTGTTTTATAGCATCTGGTCTAGGACACTTCTTCTACTGTTTTATAGCACCTGGTCTGCGATACTACTTCTACTCACTCAGTGTTAGACCATGTACATATAAAACAGTAGGAGTAGCGTCCTAGATCTGGGAAACATGTAGTGGTGTTGAAATCTTTGCGATGTGTCATAGAATCGTAAAATATAATGATGTCATTCAAGGTAGAAGCTGTGATGACGTAATACACGATGGCTCACTTTTCGCGCTGGAGAGTTACTTTGAATGCCTTACTTTCTTATTGTTCTAGTTTTAAATTCTCTTAGCACTACTCAGAACTTTCACCCATACGCTGTAGCACTATTCAGAACTTTCACCCATACGCTGTAGCACTACTCAGAACTTTCACCCATACGCTGTAGCACTACTCAGAACTTTCATCCATACACTGTAGCACTACTCAGAACTTTCACCCATACACTGTAGCACTACTCAGAACTTTCACCCATACACTGTAGCACTACTCAGAACTTTCACCCATACGCTGTAGCACTACTCAGAACTTTCACCCATACGCTGTAGCACTGCTCAGAACTTTCACCCAATACGCTGAAGCACTGCTCAGAACTTTCACCCAATACGCTGAAGCACTGCTCAGAACTTTCACCCATACACTGTAGCACTACTCAGAACTTTCACCCATACCCTGTAGCACTACTCAGAACTTTCACCCATACCCTGTAGCACTACTCAGAACTTTCACCCATACCCTGTAGCACTACTCAGAACGTTCACCCATACCCTGTAGCACTACTCAGAAGGTTCACCCATACCCTGTAGCACTACTCAGAAGTTTCACCCATACCCTGTAGCACTACTCAGAACGTTCACCCATACCCTGTAGCACTACTCAGAACGTTCACCCATACCCTGTAGCACTACTCAGATCGTTCACCCATACCCTGTAGCACTACTCAGAACGTTCACCCATACCCTGTAGCACTACTCAGAACGTTCACCCATACCCTGTAGCACTACTCAGAACGTTCACCCATACCCTGTAGCACTACTCAGAACGTTCACCCATACCCTGTAGCACTACTCAGAACGTTCACCCATACCCTGTAGCACTACTCAGAACGTTCACCCATACCCTGTAGCACTACTCAGAACGTTCACCCATACCCTGTAGCACTACTCAGAACGTTCACCCATACCCTGTAGCACTACTCAGAACGTTCACCCATACCCTGTAGCACTACTCAGAACGTTCACCCATACCCTGTAGCACTACTCAGAACGTTCACCCATACCCTGTAGCACTACTCAGAACGTTCACCCATACGCTGTAGCACTACTCAGAACGTTCACCCATACCCTGTAGCACTACTCAGAACGTTCACCCATACGCTGTAGCACTACTCAGAACGTTCACCCATACGCTAAGTACAAAGTTTATTTGTTTTTGAGGTTTTTTTTTTGTTTTTTTTTTAAATTTTCTTCTTTTCCTCAAACTTGGCCGATATCGTGTTGTTATTAGATGTTCCAGGTTTCCTCCCCTTGTTCAGTCACGTTTTTGTCTCTCACTTATCTCCCCTCCCTTCCCATGACCCCCCTGCAGCCAGGCCAGGGACCAATATTGCGGCCCGTTCCCTTGGAGTGCATGGCTTTTCTTAGGGTTGGAATTTCCAATAATCTTTTTTTTTTAAAAATTTGTGTGGGGAAAGAAAAAAAAAGATTGGTGGTTTGAGGAAAGGGGGTTGGGGGGTGGGCGGTGGGTTCAAGTTAAGCATTTGGTTCACGGATAATCATTTTTCAAGGCCGAATCTCCCTTCATGACGCCAACCGAAATGGACGAGGCATAACATGTATCATGTTCATGTAATCACGGACAGAAAGCATCAGCTCTCCTAATGGGATTGTATGTTTAGCGAGGAATGAAACAATGCATGAGTTCATGATTTCATGGGGCAGAAACAGACACGAGCAGAAACAGACGCGAGCAGAAACAGACGCGAGCAGACACAGATACGAGCAGACACAGACATGAGCAGAAACAGACACGAGCAGACATGAGCAGAAACAGACATGAGCAGACACAGACACGAGCAGAAACAGACATGAGCAGACACAGACACGAGCAGAAACAGACATGAACAGACACAGACACGAGCAGAAACAGACATGAGCAGACACAGCCACGAGCAGAAACAGACACGAGCAGACTGACATTTGTGACAAATGGTTGTTTGTTTTTAAACATGGGACAAACAACAACAACAACAACAGAAATGTTAAGCTGATGGTGACTATTGGATCAGTGGAGCAGCCAGGGTTAGTGCCCCCCTCCCCCCAGGGGCGGACCGCCGCGTCCTTTCGCACACCCCCTTCCTACGCCCCTGGATGTGATGCATCCATTGAGAAAATCCAAAGATATCTTATGTATATTCATTTTGCTTGTGGTGTGACTGCTACCATTTTCCGGATGGCGCGTAGAATAGAATCCCCGATAACTAAGCTAAAATGATCATAGTTTTAGTTTAAAATAACGCAACTGCGTTTGGCGCGTAATATCTTCTTGTCAGAAAATGAACTCGTCTCAATTGAAATATGGGGTAATACATATTTGGTTTAAAAGTGGTTGGGACATCAGAATATTAAGATAGTTCTTTGGCGTGAAATAAAAAGTGTGCAGTGACGTATCATGGAGAGGGGGGGGGGGAGGGAAGTTGTAGAAAAAATTGGGATTTTTAAATGTGTGTTACTTGAGTTTTTTCAAGTAACTTCACTAGATGGGAAGTTCACGCATTGCTGTCGCGAGCTACAATATATATATATATGTATATATATATATATATATATATTACTCAGTGTTAGGCCTCTTAGTTGGCGACTCCAATCCATCCGTGTTTTCACTGCAAGTTGGCTAGGATGAGGGACGGCGACTTGATGTCAAGCTTTCCGTCCTTCTGGTCGAGGAGCAGGCAGCTATGGCATTGCGACAAGACGCCGCCTTTGTCCATTTTTGGTTTCCGACCGAGGAGAAATATCAACAATTTAGACGGTTACATAAATGATGTGTCGAACTTTGGGAGGGAAATTATGGTGACTCCCCTTGGCTTTTTGAGAACTTTCGATTCGTTGGGTCCGGCTTGAGCGAATAGGTCTCCCGCAACGGTGGGTCGATATGTCTCTGAATTCAGACACATCAGACTTATGGGAAGGGCGATTTGAAGAAAACAATAGACACAGAGAACAATCTTGACGTAGAGTCTGAAGTCTTACCGAAGGTCGTTGACCTAGTTACACTACTCCGAGTGGGTCTGTGTATTTTGAAATGAAGGTCCAGGTCCAGGTGCAAGTTAGTGTTACGTCATGGGGTTCAAACACAAAACTCCACCGGGGAGTCAATGTCAGACGGATCAAGGGCGCCTCAGTGAACAACATTCAGGGCGCCAGCGGCCAGATTTTCAAGGGGCCGGCCCTGTTACAGATGTCCAATATTTGCACCTGACGCCTCACGCCTCTCGGCTCAGGCCCAAGTAGACCTGCTGACCTGACTTCCTGAGCCAACAGAGTCACTCTGTGAGATGTAGGGGCTCGGACCAGAGGCTTTGACGGTCATGGGGGGTGGGGGGGAGGAGGGGGGTCAAGGTCAAGCTTCAAAGAAATGATTATGTGGACCGGTGTTTGGAAGAACGGTCTTGTTGGGACCGGTGTATAGCGTATCGGTATCGTGGGACCGGTGTCGGTGGGACCAGTGTCGGTGGGTCCGGTGTCGGTGGGACCTGTGTATGGGTTATCGGTACCGGGATACCTGTAGCAGAATCACACCATTTTGACAGGAGCCGCGGGCTAAAGAGCTACTTCATGAACAACAAAATAACATCTTGAATGAAAATATAGAATGTTGTGTTACGTCATTCCATAGTCTATTCCCTTTGTTCTGAGTGATGATGAAAAAAACAACATCTAGGGACAATCATATCATGAGAGAATGGGGACAATACCATGTGAGGATGGGGACAATACCATGATAGAATGGGGACCATAACCTGATAGAATGGGGACCATACCTTGAGAGCATTAACACAATATTACGAGAGAGAAATTGGGAATAATATTATGAGACAGTTCAAACAATACAATCAGCGGGAGGGGGGGGGGAGCAAAAATGTTTAGTAAATAATATAGAACATCTCTTTTTTTTTTTCTTTCAGGGATTCACAACTTACACAATTTAGACGAGTGGTTCTCAAAGTGGGCTTTGCTACTAAGAATCAGTGAATTATTCATTCTATCAACTAGAGACCGACCGAAAGGGATTTTCTGATTTCGGCCGAAGCCGAAAATAGGCCGAAAGTTTAAAATAACTTTCGGCCAAAACCGAAAAAGGCCGAAAGTTTAAAAATGACTTTCGGCCAAAACCGAAAAAGGCCGAAAGTTAAAAATGAATTTCGGCCGAACCCGAAGCCGAAAATGAAATGTTAAGATATTTTGAAATTCGTTCCCGCATACATTCAGCATACATCGAAAATGTGGTGGGAAAGTATAAACATTTACATTCTTTTTATAAAAATGAGATAATCGTGAATATTAATAAATAAACATCTAATGTAGGGGTCTCAAACTCGCGGCCCGCGAGCCATTTGTGACCCGCAAGACGATATTTTGCGGCCCGCTACATGACAGAAAAGTTTAGTGTAAATGCGCCGGCCCGTTTCGCCCATTCTCATATCTATAACGTGACTCTCAGAGACGGTTCCAGTCGAATCTCACCGACTAGTCTAATTCTGATTTTTTTAAAAAATGTTTCTATATATTTTGTATGCTACAGTGAGTAGGCGGATGAAAGTGAATCCTAGTTGAGAACCCTTAATGATTTTATTGTTATTTATAAAGGTTGACCAGATTGTAACAGTTGTAGTCGTTTTTTTTGTGGATTACTTGATGCGGCCCAGTCTCATTCAGACACTACCTCCTGCGCTCCCCCCCCCCCTGGTGATTTGAGTTTGAGACCCTTGATCTAATGAATACTTTGGATTTTACCATTTTAATGTAAAAGTAATTTAAATTGCTTTACAATTTTTTTTAAAATTAGCATGGTAGGGGAGGGAGGGGGGGTGGGGATGGGGGGGGGGGTTATTAATGCAAAATATTATTTTTTTGAACCGAGTCTCTAAAAATTGTGGTTCTGAAAGATCGCTAATTTGTTTTTAAAGATCGTTTAGTTGGTTGTGATTGATCGGTTAGTTTGTTCTGAAAGATCGGTGAGTTTGTTCATAAAGATCGCTTAGTTCGTTCTAAAATATCGCTAAGTTTAATTTTAAAGATCGCTTAATTTTTCTTAAAGATCGCTTAGTTTGTGGTTAAAGATCGCTTCGTTTGTTGTTAGAGATCGTTTAGTTTGTTCTTAAAGATCGCTTAGTTTGTTGTCAAAGATCGTTTAGTTTGTTGCTAAAGATCGTTTAGTTTGTTGTTAAAGATCGCTTAGTTTGTTGTTAAAGATCCATTAGTTTGTTGTAAAAGATCGTTTAGTTTGTTGTTAAAGATCGTCCAGTTTTTGTTAATGATCGCTTTATTTGTTCTTAAAGATCGGTTCGTTTGTTCATAAAGATCGCCTGGTTTGTTGTTAAAGATCGTTTAGTTTGTTCTTAAATGTCGCTTAGTTTTTTTTAATAAAGATCACTTAGTTTTTTTCATAAAGATCGCTTAGTTTGTTCTTAAAGATAATTGAATTTGTTCCTTAAGATCGATTAGTTTGTTCTTAAAGATCTTTTAGTTTGTTCCTAAAGAACATTTAGTTTTCTGTTAAAGATCGCTTAGTTTATTCTTATAAATCATTTAGTTTACTATTAAAGATCATTTGTTTTGTTATTAAAGATAATTTATTTCGGTCTTAAAAATCGTTTAGTTTGTTCTTTAATATCGTTTAGTTTGTTATTAAAGATCACTTAGATAGTTATTAAAGATCGCTTAGTTTGTTTTAAAGATCGTTTAGTTTGTTCATAAATGTCGTTTAGTTTGTTGTTAAATATCGTTTAGTTTGTTCTCAAAGATCGCTTAATTTGTTCTTAAATGTCGCTTAGTTTGTTGTTAAATATCGCTTTCGCTGAGTATTTAATGATCGAAAATCTAAGTCAATTTCGGCCGAAACCGAAGAAAAACCGAAAGTTAACTTTTCTCTTTCGGCCGAAACCGAACTTAAACCGAAAGTTAACTTTTCTCTTTCGGCCGAAACCGAACTTAAGCCGAAAGTTAACTTTTCAGTTTCGGCCGAAACTGAAACTTGGCCGAACATGATAAAATGGCCACTTTCGGCGCCAAAACCGAAGCCGAAATTCGGTCGGTCTCTACTATCAACTGTTAGCAGTCTTAAGTGAGCTTTTTCTAACTTAAAGACACGCGGTTGATGCCACGGAGGTTAGCTGTATATGGCACAGCTAAAATAAGCCGAGATGGCGTTTCTTTTGGATAAATGTCGTTTCCAGAAACAAGAAAAGAAACCTTTGCTTACATCTAGCGCAAGTTTTTTTGTTTTTTTAAATAATGTTCAGCTAAAAATTGTAGTTAAAAAAAAAAAAGAATTTATGTTTGGTTATTGAGAGCAGTAATTTCAATTAAGAAAATTCCTTATAACCCTTATTGCAATAAATTGACGGAGCACCAACAGTGGAGTAGCCAGGGTGAGTTCCGCTTTTTGCCCCCCCCCCACCTTTTTCCCCACGAAAAAACTTCTCAGACATCCGAGTGCCAAGTTGTTGTATTTTGGCTCATTCTGCACGCACGCACGCACACACACATACCAACTCACACACACCAACACACACCACACACAATTATTTTAAACCAAAGCTTAAAGATTGGTACCAAAGGTTTTAGCCTTCAGTTTGACATGCGTCATCATACTCTACACGCCGGAGTGCTTCTCGTTGTAATCTGATCCTTGTATTTGGTGTTAGGTGATTCTAGTGTGACCTAGCCGCCATGTACGTAAACCTCTTGCTAAAAAAAAAAAATGTGTCTTACGTAGGCACCGCGTGCTTTAATTATTCAGCTTATAATTCAATTTATAAATAAAACAAAAAGATTCATTTATATTTGGATGACTTGTTCAAAGACACATTACAATTTGAGACGCGCCGTTGCGTCATTATCCTCCATAAAGGGTGGTGAACATTTCTTCTTAAACTATTAAAATACATGTACTTTAAAATTGGGTTCGACAAGGGGGGATAAAAGTGTGGGTGTGTGTGGGGGGAGGGGGGGCGGAGAGGGTGTTGATTATGGGCTAAAGTTTGGCGGTGGCCGGAAAATATGTTTGAGAGCCACTGATTGAGACTTTCAAAATCTTAAGGACAAAGGGATTAGGCTTGAATGTTGCATGATGTTAAATGTTGGATGTACTTCTTCTGGTAATCCTTTTAAACATGGGATATCAACACTCTGTTTAAAATTTAAAATGGAGTTTTCACCCCAAGGGTGCGAGGTGGTATTTAATGGATTTCAAAGTGGAATTTCAGGGGGGGGGGAATTTCACAGGGTGCTAGGTGGCCTTACAGAAGGTACTAGGTGGCCTTACAGAAGGTACTAGGTGGCCTTACAGAAGGTACTAGGTGGCATTTCACAGGGTGCTAGGTGGCCTTACAGAAGGTACTAGGTGGCCTTACAGAAGGTACTAGGTGGCCTTACAGAAGGTACTAGGTGGCATTTCACAGGGTGCTAGGTGGCATTTCAGAATGTGCTAGGTGGCATTTCACAGGGTGCTAGGTGGCATTACAGAAGGTACTAGGTGGCCTTACAGAAGGTACTAGGTGGCATTTCACAGGGTGCTATGTGGCATTTCAGAATGTGCTAGGTGGCATTTCACAGGGTGCTAGGTGGCCTTACAGAAGGTACTAGGTGGTCTTACAGAAGGTACTAGGTGGCCTTACAGAAGGTACTAGGTGGCCTTACAGAAGGTACTAGGTGGCCTTACAGAAGGTACTAGGTGGCATTTCACAGGGTGCTAGGTGGCCTTACAGAAGGTGCTAGGTGGCATTTCACAGGGTGCTAGGTGGCCTTACAGAAGGTACTGGTGGCATCTCACAGGGTGTTAGGTGGCCTTAGAGAAGGTACTAAGTGGTATCTCACAGGGTGCTAGATGGCCTTACAGAAGGTACTAGGTGGCATTTCACAGGGTGCTAGGTGGCCTTACGGAAGGTACTAGGTGGCATTTCACAGGGTGCTAGGTGGCCTTACAGAAGGTACTAGGTGGCCTTACAGAAGGTACTAGGTGGCATTTCACAGGGTGCTATGTGGCATTTCAGAATGTGCTAGGTGGCATTTCACAGGGTGCTAGGTAGCCTTACAGAAGGTACTAGGTGGCCTTACAGAAGGTACTAGGTGGCATTTCACAGGGTGCTAGGTGGCCTTACAGAAGGTGCTAGGTGGCATTTCACAGGGTGCTAGGTGGCCTTACAGAAGGTACTGGTGGCATCTCACAGGGTGTTAGGTGGCCTTAGAGAAGGTACTAAGTGGTATCTCACAGGGTGCTAGATGGCCTTACAGAAGGTACTAGGTGGCATTTCACAGGGTGCTAGGTGGCCTTACGGAAGGTACTAGGTGGCATTTCACAGGGTGCTAGGTGGCCTTACAGAAGGTACTAGGTGGCATTTCACAGGGTGCTAGGTGGCCTTACTGAAGGTGCTAGGTGGTCTTACAGACGGTACTAGGTGGCATTTCAGGGGATAGGAGGACAAATCATTATAAGAACAGAGGAGTCTTGTAAGTTATAAATCATATAAATGACGTTTATACATTTATTTGATTTCTTTATGATCTATCCTTTTACTTCTTTTAATAAGTCCTAAGTTCATTGTCTCCATTTCTCTTTGTCTTTTAATAAGTCCCAAGTTCATTGTCTGCATTTCTCTTTGTCTTTTAATAAGTCCCAAGTTCATTGTCTGCATTTCTCTTTGTCTTTTAATAAGTCCCAAGTTCATTGTCTGCATTTCTCTTTGTCTTTTAATAAGTCCCAAGTTCATTGTCTGCATTTCTCTTTGT
>CAXITT010000274.1:109709-127643 GCA_964033795.1 Lymnaea stagnalis
CCCCCCCCCTTCCCCCCCCCCCCAAAAAAAAGTTGACGCACGACATGCTAGTTTTAAGAACTGACCTTCTATGAATGACGACGGCTGGGCTTTGTCCACACACCCTGACTTGTGGGCGATAAACAGGCTGATGTTGTCCAAGAGGAACTCCTTGGAGCAGAACCCACAGGTTAGAAAGTCTGGAACCTCTGGTGAGAAAAAAAAATGAAAACATTTTTTTAAAATGTATTTTTTAAATGTGTACCGTGACGGTAAAAGTGGGGGGGGGGGAGGGGGGAGAGAGATTTGGTGTGTGTGTTTGGGGGCGTGGTCATTTCAACGTGTGCGTTGCAAAGTGTGATAACCGAGTCCCTCTGAGTCCCGCCTCGTGTTCACAGGAGATTCAAATACGCACAGGAACCCCAGAGGTTGAGAAACGCTGATCTAGATCTTCTGGGGGTCAAAGGCAATAAGGTCATTTGCTTCAAATTAACTTTACTATTTTCATTTTATGTCGCCCTTTCTTATTTTATTACGTATATATTTTTTGTGTTTTTTTTTGTGTTTTTTTTTTGTTTTTTTTTGTTGTTAATGCATTGTTTTCCTTTAATTTGTGCTACTCAATTTATTATTTTATTGTTAAAGAATAGGACTTGTTTTACTATGACTAACAAAAGGGTTAACAAGGGTTGGTGATGTCCCCTTTAACGTGGGTCGGTGATGTCCCCTTTAACGCGGGTTGCTGATGTCCCGTGTAACGTGGGTTGATGATGTCCCCTTTAACGTGGGTCGGTGATGTCCCCTTTAACGTGGGTTGCTGATGTCCCGTGTAACGTGGGTTGATGATGTCCCCTTTAACGTGGGTCGGTGATGTCCCCTTTAACGTGGGTCGGTGATGTTCCCTTTAACGTGGGTTGCTGATGTCCCGTGTAACGTGCAGAGGCGTAGCGAGGGTGTTTGGTGCCCGGGGACAAGATCCATTTTAAAGCGCCGCCTTTTCTTTTTTTCAACTCTCAAACCCATCATTTTTACCAATAATGTAATATCAAATCACATTTTGGCGCCCCTAACGAGCTGGTGCCCGGGGACATCTGCCCCCCACCTACCCCCCTCTCGCTACGCCTCTGGTAACGTGGGTCGCTGCTGTTCCCTTCAACGTGGGTTGCTGATGTTCCCTTTAACGTGGGTTGGTGATGTTCCCTTAAACTTGGGTTCCTGGTGTTTAACATGGGTTGCTGAGCAATAAATAATAGTGCATAGCAGTGGTTCCCAGATTAATTTACAGTAGCTCTTCACTATACTTTGCAGACGAGCAAAAGATAGTATATAGTAATTCAAATTAATATTAAAGTTAGTATTAATATTAAATTAATATCGTGGACATTAAAATAATATACAGAATGTTAATTTCACCATGTTGTAGAACAGCGGTTCTCAACCTGTGGGTCGCGACCCCTTTGGGGGTCACACGACCCTTTTCCAGGGGTCGCCTAAGACCATCAGAAAACATATATAATCTACAGTTATGACGTAGCAACGAAAATAATGTAGTTTGGGGTCGCCACAACAATGGGAACTTTATTAAGGGGTCGCGGCATTAGGAAGGTTGAGAGCCACTGTTGTAGAAGCTATTTGACAAGGCTCCACTCAATAAACTTTTTTTTTTTTTCTGTTGCACGTTAACAGACAGAATGCGTAAAAATACATTGTAACTTCATCAACTTCCAGCGCATATTTAAAAAAAAAAATTAATTCCAAAAATAGAATTCATCAAGACTACCAATTTTGTCAACCACGGCAAAGATTGAGAATCCCTTTGTTGTCCACCACCACCACAGCCAACCAACCACCACCTTCCTTGGTTTCAGAGATACCGCCGTGGAGATTCAGATCGCTGTGACTCGGGCGTTCAGTATCAGTGAACATCATCAGTTGTCACCAGTTGCGCGACATTCACTGTGTCCTGGTGTTGGGCGATAAAATACGCGATCGCAACCTTGACATTGGACTACGGGAACAAAGAGAACTACGTGACAGTGCCGGTACTTCCGGTTAAATGGCTTACATTTTGCCAAGTGAGGCAGTTAACAAAATATAGCCATTTTCTAAACGAAAAATATGTAGCTCTGTTAATATCCATTGAAAAGAAATACGGATGTGTCAAGATCGGGCCCGCACAACATACGGCCCGCGGGCCGCATGTGGCCCGCCAGCCTACACTTTGTGGCCCGTGAGGTAACGAAAAACTCTATATTCTTATTATTTACTCAATAGCTTTTCCCCTTGACTTATATTTGTTTGGCCCGCACAAGTCCTGTCGTATTTTCTTTTGGCCCGCACGAGTTTTTCATAATGTGCGGTCCGCCTTATATTTTGAGTTGTGCAGGCCTGGTCTAGATGATAAAAAAATTTCTAAGTAATAACACATGTGTCTAAATGATAACACACATAAGACCTATAGCTATAGCTACTATTTTCGGAGAAATTAATTTCTTCATATGTATCATAATGGCGAAACGAAATTTCAGTCAGGATAACGGCGAAGCCTACATGGTGATCTCCCTTCTGGGAGAGATAATCTAGAACAGGGGTTCTTAAACTTTTGCAGCGCCGCAACCCCATCCCGATTTCAAAACACATATCTAGCAACCCACATGATTTTTTAGTAATGTATAAATGCTAATAAAACTGTTTTTCCTAGGTCTTCCCGCACCCCCTGACTCATGCACCCCAGGGGGTGGGTACCCTGGTTAAGATCCCTCTGGTACAAATAATTGGGGAAAACAAAATATTTTTTTTTAAAGTGCACTTGCACTAAATTTGAGCCATTTTACAGTGAACGTTTTGATTCATTAACGAAAAAAAAATATATTTAAAATGCACATTTCATCTTCCCATTTAAGGAGTGTCAACATTAAAAGCGAACTGTCTTCTACCCATACCGGTAACACCCCCAAAACGACAGCTGCTCATTACAAAAACAACACACATATATAACAATGACAAGATCAAGTCTAAGACCACACTATAAGACAGGGTGAGATACGAATATGTAGGTACCTTTGTAAAACTCTCCCATGGAATACTGGTGCTGGTAGGAGGACATGCTGGCGGCTGCTGATCCTGGAGATCGTAGAAAGAGACAAATCATTAATCAACTAATTACCCCAGTGATAGACCATTGCGCTACTGCCTGGGTTTATAAATTGTATCTCTCTAAATGTGAACATTTTTTCTTTGTTTTTTTGTTTTTTTTTACTAAAAATTGTTTTCGAGAGTGTGTTGTAACAAAAACAGCTTGTTACAATCGGAGTTTTGTGGGCTACATGCTATCTAGCTTTTAATTTTAAAATACAATAAATATTTTACAGTTCAATAAAATGATTTTGTGAAAAAATGCCCCCTTGACTTGGTAAAAAAAAGAAAAAAAAAGAAACAAAAAAAGGAAGTCTGTTAAGACTTATTAAAAAATGTAAGACTGATTTAACAGAAACCGGAAGCTGTGAAGACGTAGTTTTTGTGATTGGGTTGGGGGGGGGGGAATAAGGTGTTGTGAAATATAGTTTCTACCCACAATTAACAAATTTACATGAACGTTTTCTTGTACTAGTATATTTTGATTATATACAACACGCAATCAGACATACAAACACACACAGACTCACACAAATTAGTTCATCTTTCAATTATTTTTCTCAATATTTCAAATTATAATTTTTTTTAATTAATTTTTCTTTTTAAACGAATTAATTTTAATTCTTTTCCCAGCCTGACACCAATTTTAATTTCTTGCCATGACAATGTTTGTGGAGCGAGTGCGGCAATCCAAAAAAAATATATATATAAAAATTGTACATTGAGTGCTTGGGCTATATTTTACTAGACTGTGGCTACCCGATATGCTTGTTGAATCGCCGAGTTAGTTTCACTAGACTGCGGCTACCTATGTATAGCCGTTGAACGCGGACTTCTCAATATTTAATGCAGACAATGGTTGGCAGCTCCACGTCACATGAAGACAGTGTAGTGGACGTCAAGACAGAGAGAAGTGTATCCCACCTTTGTGGAACGAAATCTACTACAGCTTTTGTAAACACGCTGAAACAGGTAAGCACGTGTTGAATTTCAATATTCATTTGTTTTTTGTTTTTTTTTTTGTTTTTTTTTAAGATTTGCCTTATGTATGTGTGTGTGTATCCGTGTGTATCTATGTGCGTGTGTGTGTGCAATTGTGTAAATTCTTCTTAGATGTTCACAATGCACACTACTGGTACGGTAACTATCAAGCTGATGTCCTCGCTGTATTTAAACTATGATTGCATTCGGTACATTCGTATTTATAGCTAGGTCATGGGCCAAGCCACCAATAATGCATTTATCAGTAAATTCTCATTTGAGAGGCGAGTATCAGATGAGAGGCGAATATCAGATGAGAGGCGAATGTCAAATGAGAGGTGAATATCAAATGAAAGCAAATATCAAATTCAAATGAGAGGCTAATATCAAATGAGAGGTGAATATCAAATAAGAGGCGAAATTGTGTGATCTGTTGGGTGGGGGGGTGGGGGGTGAGTGGCTTAATTAAGGTTGGGAAATGTTTGAGATGTGTACACATCAAATGGGTTGAGGATCACTGACCAGGAATGAGTGTGTGAGGAGGGGAGGAGTTAAATTGTCAACCGGTTGGCAGCCTATAATGTTACAGACAAGGTCCAGTGTGCAACTGAAAATGTCTACTGTGTCTACTGTGTCACTGACAAGTTACAGTGTGTCATTGAACATGTCCAGTGGGTCACTGACAAGTTAAAATGTGTCATTGACAAGGTCCAGTGTGCCATTGACAAGGTCCAATGTGTCACTGACAAGTTACAGTGTTTCACTGGCAAGTTACGGTGTGTCACTGACAAGGTCCAGTATGTCTCTGACAAGTTACAGTGTGTCACTGACACGTTACAGTGTGCCACCGACAAGTTAGAGTGTGTCATTGACACGTTACAGTGTGCCACCGACAAGTTACAGTGTGTCACTGACAAGTTACGGTGTGTCACTGACAAGTTACGGTGTGTCACTGACAAGGTCCAGTGTGTCACTGACAAGTTACAGTGTGTCGCTGACAAGTTACAGTGTGTCACCGACAAGTTACAATGTGTCACTGACACGTTGCAATGTGTCAATGACACGTAACAGTGTGTCACTGACAAGGTCCAGTGTGTCACTGACAAGTTACAGTGTACCTCTGACAAGTTACAGTGTGAAACTGACAAGTTACAGTGTGTCATTGACAAGTTACAGTGTATCACTGACAAGTTAAAGTGTGTCACTGACAAGTCCAGTGTGTCTCTGACAAGTTACAGTGTGTCACCGACAAGGTCCATTGTGTCCCTGATAAGATCCGGTTTGCTGCTACGACTACGTGCATATTCCAGTCTCTTATAGAAGACCTGCGATATCTCTTGGCTTCCGCGAGTTGAGGCCCAGAATGTTACAGTTACTAAAAACTTGCATAAGACTAGTAATCTTACTCTACCGAGTAAAGAGTTCAAGAGTGTTACAATTTATCGCATTTTATTTTGCTAAGCGCTGCACCCACAGCGCGACGTCAACAATAAATATTAGAGTTAGTAAAGTCCATTCTTTTATATGTTCAATGTTATGTAACATAGAAATGTTAGGTCCTGAAATATAACAATAATTGTGTGTGGTTGAACGAAGAAATATGTGGTCATGTGATATAGAAATGTTAGGTAATGTGCTATAGAAATGTTAGATCGTGCGATATAGAAATGTTAGGTCATGTGATATAGAAATGTTAGGTCGTGTGATATAGAAATGTTAGGTCATGTGATATAGAAATGTTAGGTCGTGTGTTATAGAAATGTTAGGTCGTGTGTTATAGAAATGTTAGGTCGTGTGATATAGAAATGTTAGGTCGTGTGATATAGAAATGTTAGGTCATGTGTTATAGAAATGTTAGGTCGTGTGATATAGAAATGTTAGGTCATGTGTTATAGAAATGTTAGGTCGTGTGTTATAGAAATGTTAGGTCATGTGTTATAGAAATGTTAGGTCGTTGTTATAGAAATGTTAGGTCATATGATATAGAAATGTTAGGTCGTGTGATATAGAAATGCTAGGCCATGTGATATAGAAATGTTAGGTCTTGTTATATAGAAATGTTAGGTCATGTGCAATGGAAACTATGTGTTATATAATAGATAAATAAATTTTATTTCGTGTAGTATAGAAATTTTAGATTATACAATATAGAAATGTTAGGTGTATAGATACAATAGTTAGTAATTTTATAACGAAGGATTACTTGGGCTTGTTTTTTTTTAATGAATCTACGAATTGGCCTAGATTGTGGAACACCCTGGTCCATCCACACTCATATGTAGGCCACGACCACCATATGTGGCGGTGGTGGACTAACCGCTTTAAGTACAGTTCGTAAGACCGGTGCAGTGTGCGGTATGATGCTACAGTGTACATCATACCATAGGACAAACCTTTCCATGGCCTACGGTATGATGCTACAGTGTACATCATACCATAGGACAAACCTTTCAATGGCCTACGGTATGATGCTACAGTGTACATCATACCATAGGACAAACCTTTCAATGGCCTACGGTATGATGCTACAGTGTACATCATACCATAGGACAAACCTTTCCATGGCCTATCACGAATCTGGTCCCTCTTTATTTCAAGAAAACAACAACGACAAAAACACGTTTCCCCCCAAGCCATGAATTATTTTTATTTTTTTAACTGATGTGTAAAAAAATTATACGACTGGAAAGCCTTTTTTTTTTTTTTTAAAATTGGAAATTATTTTATTTTATTATTAATGTTTTTAGAATGTTTTCACCTATGATCGCAAATTCCTATATGTATAATTTGTGGTTGGGGGAGGGGGGGAGTTATTTTATTTTTTTTATTTTTTTGTATAATAATTATACGTCTGTAAAACTTTTTTTTTTTTTTTTAAAATTGGAAATTATTTTATTTTATTATTAATGTTTTTAGAATGTTTTCACCTATGATCGCAAATTCCTATATGTATAAGTTGTGGTTGGGGGAGGGGGGGAGTTATTAAAGAGTCTAGTAATACTTGACGTATTGCTGTGACGTATAAAATAGTATTTATTTTAGGAGACTTGAAGGGTTCTGATTATATTTCATATCTCTATGACATGCAAGCAAATAAAATACAGTATTTATTAAACATTAAGAAATATCTTATTTTTTATGATCCAAGTTATTTTCAATATCTTTTTTTTTCAGAATTTAAAAAAAACTATAATCTATAGATAAGTCTAATTAGCCTTTTCTATTACAATATGATTTATTTTTTTTAATTAAAAAAAATTGTGCTTTTTACATTTCTCTTATCAAAGAAAATTCTTTTCGAACGAGGATTTTAAAACTATTTCTTAAGAAATCACATGAAAGTTTTAAATTTAAAATAGCCCTCAAGAATTCACATATTTTATCTTTAAAAAAAAAATAAAAAATTGTACTTCGGAATTCACATGAATTTTTTAACTTAAAAATAGTTTAAAATGGGTTGAATTTGAAAAAATCAAACCTGAGTAGCAGCCAGCCAGGAACTGAGACCCTCCAAGTTAAGAAGTAACAAAAGAAGACACTTGTGTTGACCAGTGAAAAAAAATCCTTTCCTTAAATCAAAATTGTGGAGCTCCTGTGTCTTTCCTTGCTGGTGACATGATATGTGAACGAAGGTGGTTTAACAACGTGAAAATCAAACACTTTCTCGTTTTCTGGCCTACTTTATTTTTTTTCCCCCCTCTCCATTTTCAAACTGTGACGTCACAAGTGTTAGCAGTTCCCAAAGTGACCTGGTGACCTACATCTTTCTGCATTGGGTGCATGTAATGGATGGACGGACAGAAAGGCTTGCAAGAACGAGATATCATGTAAAGCGATTTCAACAAAACAACAAAGGACAAAGACAACAAGAAATAGTTAAATGTAATTCCACCTTTATTTGACTTTGATTGGACATTTTCTGGGACACAAGAACTGCGTACACTTAAGTGTCCTACATGTCTATTTTTACCTTAGCAACCCCCACTGCGATAAAACTTGATTCACGTTTTTGCACTAGATTTCGGCGGTGTTTTAGCACGGGTATGGTCCAAGAAAAAATGTCCTACTTTTTTGTATTTTGTATTTTTATTTTAATTTTAAGCAAGCTATTTCTTACTGTATAATCAAAATACATTAAATAGTATCATCGCACTGAATTGAAAACTTTATAAAAATTAAAAAATTGCCCCTGTACTAGTTATTCTTTTGCATGTCTCAAGTAGGTCTGAAGGTAGTATGTAATGGTTAACTAACCTAGATTTGTACCGTAAGGACTTAGTAAAGTGCTATTGGAAGCGTCCACCATTCAAACACACATACACCATTGACGCATGCAAACACACACAAGCACAACAATGACACGCACATGCAAACAAGCGTTGTCGCACCAACACCCACTCCCCCCCCCCCCCCCCCCAAAAAAAAAAACCTTGGGCTTACAGCTTCACTACTTAAAACCATGAGAATATATCCATTTAACCATTACGAGGGCTGCAACAGTTTGTGGATAGGAGGGGGGGAGGGGGGGGGGGTCAGTTGGATTGCTTATAACGGGACTAATACAGTAACCCTAACCCGGGATGAAATTTAATTTAATTTAATAATATTATAAACTGAATTAAACGATAAAAGTAAAACAGTTCATTTCTATAATTGTTAAACTGTTATGATAGTGTCTATTAATATAAAAAAGAATACAAAACAATGTCACGGTTAGTTAAGAGTTATGCCACTTGCTACTGGTTGATTCCTGTTCCACACGTCCACTGCTCGTCACTAGTAGTGACGTAGGAAAGGGAGGAGGGCTGAGGGACGGGCAGCCCATGGCGGCACTTTTTTTTTTTTATATATTGAGGGGCGGCATTTTAGGACAACTGCACTGTTTTCTCGTAGCAGGGGGGGGGGGGAATTTTGGCCCGTGGTTATTTTGGGAAATAAAACCAAAAAAAAAAAAAAAAAAAAAAAAAAAAAAATAAAAAAAAAAAAAAAAANTACAAAACAATGTCACGGTTAGTTAAGAGTTATGCCACTTGCTACTGGTTGATTCCTGTTCCACACGTCCACTGCTCGTCACTAGTAGTGACGTAGGAAAGGGAGGAGGGCTGAGGGACGGGCAGCCCATGGCGGCACTTTTTTTTTTTATATATTGAGGGGCGGCATTTTAGGACAACTGCACTGTTTTCTCGTAGCAGGGGGGGGGGGGGAATATTGGCCCGATGTTAATTTGGGAAATACAACCAAAAAATAAAATAAAATAAAAAATAAAAAAATTAAAAAATAAATAATAATAATGTAAAGTTAGTTTGACACATCAACATCTTGTGATAATCAAGTTACTAGAGCAGTGGTTCCCAAACGTTGCTGTTGTTTTTTGTTTTTTATCTCTCCTAATCCTTAATTATAATTTTCAATATCGTGATAAGGGTCACTTTGATTCTATAATGAATGTGGTCATGACTGGAAAACGCTTGAGATCCTGTGTACTAAGACTATATTAACTAGATTTGCTGAGCTGAGTCGTTCAGGACAGTTTACTAGATAGTACAGGTGTAGGCTTATATAGCGACGATTTGTGAGGATCTGTCTCCCGCTAAAATTCAATGGATTCTCAAAGTGTTAACCCGGAATGTATAGGGGTGGGGTACATTTCCCGGGATGTCTTTTGTTTTCTGAAAAATATCTTGCCCAATATTTAAAAAAAAAAAAGGCTTTAAAAAAACGTAACTAGAAATGCCTCCCCCCCCCCCCCCCCACCCCACCCCCCCAAAAAAAAAAATATTTAAAAAAAAACGCCCCCCCCCCACCCCTTTCTACCAGGGGCGACATTTAAATATTCTGGTATCAGCATATTAGGTTTCCCTCGCAGGATCAGATGATCAAGGGAGAGAAACGTAATATGCATAGGAGGAAGAAAAAAAAAGGGGGGTGGGTGTTTGTAGGGATAAGCCAATCAGAATGAAGCTTGGCCAGCGCCATTGTACCGGCTTGTAAGTACTATAGTGTACTAATATTACTGAGCCACCACCCGGAAGTGTTCGACATCCCAAGCGCACTTGACTCAGAGAGAGTCAGCAGGGGCGTAGGAAGCGGATGGGGGTGGGGGTGGGGTTCCACCCCGGGCGCCCCTTTTATTTTCTTTAGATTAAAAGACGGCATTTTCGGTCCGTTAATTTTGTTCCACCTATGTTTTTAGTAACTAAATAAACACTGTCGCTAAAACAGTTTTTAAATGTAATTCTTCAGTTTATGTGTACTCCCATAAGCACGTAAGAATAAATACACCGTTAGAATAATTGGTCTCCCATGGGGAGGGGGGGGGGGCAATGGGAATTTTTTTTTAAAAGGGTGTGGTCGTGGCATGGGACAGACTTTTCTATTTTACGTTTTTTTCATTTCTTTATTATTTATTTTTAATTTTTAAAAAATTATTTTATTTATTATTATTTTTTTTATTTTATTTTTTTGCATAAAGATAAATAAAAAGCGTCAGGAACTCTTATTGTCATTAAACAAAAGGAAAAAAAAAAGAAAGATTTCCACAATGGCTTTAAGGAAAATAATTGGCTAATATCTGTTACGACTTTTTTTTTTTTCTTCCCCGGCGCAACGTGCGACGACAGTCGTGCTTCAGTCAGTAACTGACTCTCATGCTCAATAGCTATGACAAGGTGGGCTCGGTGCAAATTTGAGAGGCCGTGATCGGTTCAGAACATCATTATGGAGGAAAGTAAATATTTAGTAGTAGGGTGCAGGTTATTTTCATTAGCCGATTTTTTTTTTTTTTTAAACGTCGGGTCCACAAAAGAAACTTAAATGAAAGTATCAATGAATCCTCCATCACAGTGGTTCTCAACCTTCCTAATGCTGCGACACTTTAACACAGTTCCTCTTGTTGTGGTGACCCCCAAACCGTAAAAAATTTTTCGTTGCTACTTCATAAGTATGTGTTTTCCGAGGGTCTTAGGCGACACACGTGCAAGGGGGCGCGACCCACAGGTTGAGAACCGATGCACTAGCTGTCACGTAGGCAAAGCCATCGTGTTGGCCCCTGCACCCCCAGCGGCCGATAAGAATAATCGAAATGTGACAGGAGGGCTCCGAAAAGCTTGCGACAGCTGTGCATATGGGACTGTTTTGTTTTTTTTTTTTTTTTTGTTTCGAGTTGACCAGAAATATGCACACCAGACCGACGCGCACACGATAAACGCCGGGCACAGAAAGATCCGCTAATACACAACTGCACACACCGAAAATTGCGTGCGCAGAAAACAGCGCACACGGACCAGCGCGGACATTGATTATTGCGGACAGACACAATTGCGCAAAATATTCACATTTTTAAGCCACATTTTACATTTTTAGATTTAACATGGCTCAGTTCAGTTGCCTATCAGCATAAGAGTACAGTTGGGAAGAATAAAACTCTAAGAATCAGTGAGACAATTAATGGGGATATGTTCAAGAATAAAATAAAATCTTAGTTTAGTTATACAAATTCTAGGTATGTTTTGAATTTTTGTTTTTAGGTGTGACGTGACACCTGGGGAGGGGGGGGTGTTCCCTGAAAAGGTCTTTTTTTTTTTTTGCGTGACATAATTTGCGAACGACCCCGAAGTTAAAGTGGGGGTCTTTCATTTTACTTTTACGTTTTAACCACCAATAATAAACATTGATAGAATATTTTTTTTTGTAAATGACATGACCAGCACTCGGCGTTGCAAATGCAAATTATTCCAACATATGGCTGCATACAGCGATCAATCCGTTCCTGTGGGCAAAGCGTGCCTTTAATTATTTAACATAAATACCATAAGGGGGCGTCCATTAGTTATGTAGATTTGGAGACATTTATTGACAAGGGGGGGGGGGCTTGCCTTAGATTAGTTGACGTCAACAATCATGTTTCCTCTATTAAAATTTTAATCTCAAAAATTGACTGCTTACCACATTTACATTATTTTAAAAAATTTAAAGAGTGTAAAAGGTCATATATATATATATATATATATATATATATATATATATATATATATATATATATATATATTTTTTTTACACTATAAAATATTTATTTTGTGTGTGTCTGAAAAAATATAAAGAGTGTAAAAGAATATATATATATATATATATATATATATATATATATATATATATATATATATATATAGGCTTTTAACACTATAAGATTTATTTAATGTGTGTCTGCCTGTGCACTGCTGATGGCTGGTCAGAATGTTAGCACATTTAGTTAATGCAAGAGAAGCCAAAAGTTGGCCTCTCTTCGCCTGTAGATTCTGTTTGTCGCAAATGACTAGGGCGGTATGTTTGCGGTCATGTTGCAGGTACGGAACTGGGACAAAGTTCAAGAGTCATGTGCAGTCAAGATACATGGTATTGATGGAGTAGGGATTACGATATTTTGAGAGTTAGGGGAAAGTAAAGTGAGTAACAATAATAACAACGCTGTTAGAACGGATTTGCGAAATCTGTAACATCTATTTAGCATCACAAGTCATGTAGAAAAAGCATGTTCAACAGCACCGACAATGAACTCATGAGCATACAAAATTAGCACCTGCTCCTCAACAAAAAAGGATTCGACCAATGCGAGTTGCTACAAGGAGATACAGAGAGCTTATGGCAATTATTGCTCACACCGACAATGCTTCTATTTTAAGCGCTGAATGGTTAGATGAGGATGATGTTGACTTGTCTGGTATATCAGTTCCGCGAGGTAAAAATGATAAATCAGCTAATATAGACTATGCCCATCAGGGCGTCATTTTACTCCATGGGAAGACGATAGCAGCTAGAAACTATACTATAATTGTGAGCTATACTGACAAAAATCATATTTATACGTCCACAAACAATTTCTAGACCCGATGTCAAAAGACTTCTCCATACTTTATTTTACATTTAGATTTATTAGATTGTTTTGAATATATCTCTCTAACAGAAATGAAAAAAATGCAGAAAAATGGACGCCCAAGAAACCTTCAGTTTTCAAAAAATGCTAGGTACTAATGTAATAAGATTATGGACTTGAAAATGGTAGGTGCTAATGTTTTAAGATTGTAAAATTGAAAATCCATAGGTGAAAACCAAAAAAAGTTTGAACATTCCCCATGCAAGTATTCAAATTTCAAGATTTTTAAATATTTTATTTATTGACTACGCTGCTCTTTCAGTTCAGCCTATTCCCCGTGTATTTCCATTGAATGACACGTAGCTACAGGGGAGGTAACTTTTAAAATTTTGACCAAAAAAACTGACATCACTGGTTTTCCCCTTGAACTCTTCAGTTGTGTTTCTAGATTTACTTTAACTACGAACAACTTCTAGGAGGTAACTTTGTTTGAAATAGTAATACAAACACAGAACATTCTATTTATAAAAAAAAGTAATGCTCCAACCATAAAAAGCATGTTATTTCTTTCAAACATCTTAAGGTTAAGATCTTTCATAAAATAATAGTGATATTTTTCTAGCACATACCGGTGTGCAATAGTACAAAACATTGACATTTCATGGGAACAGTGCTGTACATTTTTTGTTAAAAAGTTAGACTACAGGAAATTCAGAAAAGATATTAGATAATATACTAAGAATAAAAAAATTATCAATGTTGTAAGAAAAACTGTGAATGATAATATAGTTTTAAATATTTTTTTATAGGAAAACATGAATTCGTCTAAGTACCTGGTGCTACATTAACATACATAGAAGAAACAAAAACTTTTTTTTTTTTAATGAAGAGATAACATTTAAGCGAGTCAGAGAAGTGAAACCTGCTGGAAGTAATGTCAAGGTAATTTATTGATAACGTGTTGGTAGGTAATGTCAAGGTAATTTATTGACAACGTGCTGGTAGGTAATGTCAAGGTAGTTTATTGATAACGTGCTGGTAGGTAATGTCAAGGTAATTTATTGATAACGTGTTGGTAGGTAATGTCAAGGTAATTTATTGACAACGTGCTGGTAGGTAATGTCAAGGTAATTTATTGATAACGTGTTGGTAGGTAATGTCAAGGTAATTTATTGATAACGTGTTGGTAGGTAATGTCAAGGTAATTTATTGATAACGTGTTGGTAGGTAATGTCAAGGTAATTTATTGACAACGTGCTGGTAGGTAATGTCAAGGTAATTTATTGACAACGTGCTGGTAGGTAATGTCAAGGTAATTTATTGACAACGTGCTGGTAGGTAATGTCAAGGTAATTTATTGACAACGTGCTGGTAGGTAATGTCAAGGTAATTTATTGACAACGTGCTGGTAGGTAATGTCAAGGTAATTTATTGACAACGTGCTGGTAGGTAATGTCAAGGTAATTTATTGACAACGTGCTGGTAGGTAATGTCAAGGTAATTTATTGACAACGTACTGGTAGGTAATGTCAAGGTAATTTATTGATAACGTGTTGGTAGGTAATGTCAAGGTAATTTATTGACAACCTGCTGGTAGATAATTTCAAGGTAATTTATTGACAACGTGCAGGTAGGTAATGTCAAGGTAATTTATTGATAACGTGTTGGTAGGTAATGTCAAGGTAATTTATTGATAACGTGTTGGTAGGTAATGTCAAGGTAATTTATTGATAACGTGCTGGTAGGTAATGTCAAGGTAATTTATTGACAACGTGCTGGTAGGTAATGTCAAGGTAATTTATTGACAACGTACTGGTAGGTAATGTCAAGGTAATTTATTGACAACGTGCTGGTAGGTAATGTCAAGGTAATTTATTGACAACGTGCTGGTAGGTAATGTCAAGGTAATTTATTGATAACGTGTTGGTAGGTAATGTCAAGGTAATTTATTGACAACCTGCTGGTAGATAATTTCAAGGTAATTTATTGACAACCTACTGGTAGGTGCCATAAATGGTTCACACTGGCCACCTTAGTTATTCTATTGTGATGCCTTCAGTACCGTAGCTCCCATCTTCGATTACTCTGACCCGAAGAATTTCCTGGTAGTCGTTAACTGGGTATGCTCACCATCTACTTCATCTAACTTGGTCCCTTTGGTGGGGACATGGACATTTTTACAATGACCAGATAGCTACACAACAAGCTACTTTTGGTTTCCCTAGCCATCTTTCCCAACGCCGTTAGTTATTATACCTGATACCCCATGACGCCTCCCCTGTACAAGCAACCGAAAGAATGAGACGCTTTATAGTATGTCACCCAGGTTCCCAAAAGGTTGCTCTGTTGACGTGCTTAACATAAATTACTGCTTCTTTACAAGCCATTGGATTCCTTAACTTTTGTGACCTCCCCCTTTTCAATGTTACAACTTCTCCTGTGCTCTCAAGAAGTGATTTCCAAATAAAAAATTAAATAAATGAATGATGGTTTGGAAATATTTTTACCCTATTTTTTTTAACACATGAAAATTTCTCTAGCTGTGGAGGGCCATTTAAAATCAGCTCTGTCGTAAACTACCTCTGAAATATGGAGTTTTATTATTTTTTTTTTTTAAATGCCTTCCCAATATGATACTCACCTTCCCAATATGATACTCACCTTCACAATATGATACTCACCTTCCCAATATGATACTCACCTTCCCAATATGATACTCACCTTCCCAATATGATACTCACCTTCCCAATATGATACTCACCTTCCCAATATGATACTCACCTTCCCAATATGATACTCACCTTCCCAATATGATACTCACCTTCCCAATATGATACTCACCTTCCCAATATGATACTCACCTTCCCAATATGATACTCACCTTCCCAATATGATACTCACCTTCCCATTTGATGGTCCTGGTGCCCCTCTCAAATTTCCCAAGCCTCTTAGCAGCCCCTTGACAACTCCCACCCCCTAACTGGGGGGCAGAACCGCTCACTTTGAGAACCACCGAGGGAGATTGTTTAGCTTAGAGCCAATTAAACTGTAGATCAGTGTTTCGTAACATTTGTTTGTAACAACGTGAGGCGGGCGATTTCAAGATTATTGGGTGACGTTTAGTCTTGAGGGTTTGGAAATGTGTTGGGGGGGGGGGGTTGGGGCAGTGCTAGATGGGACACTTTTTAAAGGTAACTACTTGAATGAGACTCAGCAAGTCCCAAATTAGACATTCTCATTTAAGCGTTTTCTATAAAGGAATAAGGCATTAGGTGATAGGAATCGTTATTGTGTGGGGTGTTCAGGTGGGGAGTGGGGCAAAAAAAAAAAAGAAAAGGTTGCGAAGACCTGCTTAAGTGGTGGGAGTTGACTTTTTTGTGTGGAATATCTTAATACATGATTGGATCAAAACTCACACCCAGTACATTTTTAATGGGTAAAGGGTGTTTGAATAGATGCCCATGCACTGTGTAAATTAATTAAGTATTCATTCTTCTTGAGCTGTAGTCATTCTTCAAACAGGTTTAAAATAATCAAATGATGGAGGGTCAAGAGACATCACACCCCCAACAGAGCATGTTCCAATGATCGTCCTCCATCTCATTCATAGAAGTCAATTCATTTAATATCAACTTTTTGACACCATTAGGTATGTGAACTTTTACTATGAAATGATTGAGTGTGATATGTTAGACCACTTGGGGGATAGCATTCTTCTCAAAGTATAGCAAATGCTAACATATATTCAGCTAAATATTTAACACAACCCGCTACTACCTAAACTTCTTTGCGATAAGGGACAATTTTCACCCAAACAAAGGGATATAACTCGATTTAAAATGTATGCTATCCTTAACAAAAGAAATTAAATAAAACAAGCAATAACAATAGTTCTTGTTATTTGAAATATTATGGAAAACAAAAATGAATTTGATTTCATTGTCATGATTTTTAAAAATGTTATTTAGCGGATAATCTTTTGATTATAATATTTGACTATTTGGACTATCGCTGAATTTTCCAAAAATTACAAGATGTGTCACCGTACCATGTGTGTAACTTTGCTCGTCCTTTCACTCAGAACTCATGCATTTTATTTTTCCGTTCTTGTATGCCACTGATGTAGATCTGTTTCTACATGGTCCATGCATCTAAGCCTAGGTCTGCCTTTGTTTTAGCCGCTTTTCTCCTTGTGTCCCGCCCAGCACAACCTGTCTTTTTCTATATTTGTTATTCTCGCGTGTATCCTGTAACATGGTTGGTTCGTTTCTCCATCCATAGTAATCCTTTGTTGGCCCATATATTTTTTGGTTAATTTTAATCGCCCATGCGTCTGATAAGTTTTCTGAATTTTTTGGTTTCGGTCCAATTTTCATTGTCCTTTATTACTACTGGCTTCATTACAGTTGTGTGTATAGTTTTCTTTGTTTTTCTTGTAATGTTTTACTTTTGTTATTTTTTAACCACTGAAGTCAGTAAGCCCTGTTTTTGGCCAGTATTCTTTCTTTTATTTCTGTTTTTACTTATTACAAGACAGTTGGTTCTGATTGTATGTCTTCCCTATGTATGTCCCTTCCCATATCTGCCATCTTGGGAGGCACCAAAGGGCAGATGAGTCACTCCACACGAGATTTGGAAGTCTGGCTACTATCGCATATTAACATATTTTAAAAATTGAACTAATTTTATCCCGGTATGAGATCCACTTTTATCCCGTTTTCCAGGAACAAGCAAAACTCCGGGAATCGAGAAATCCTAGCTGTGAAACAGAGTATGGTTAAACCTGAAAAATTAAACGTAACAAAACAGCGAACGTGTCGGCAGAAAGCCTTCGTCAGCGAACAAAACAACAGAAAAAACGTTATAAAAATAAGAAATAGCACTTAGCTGGTAAGTAGTATCTGTGGGCAGCAATAGAAGTGTGGCAGAAGGAAAATGAGTGAGAGTTTAAATAAGCAGCGGCGAAAAAA